>JANKKI010000328.1:1200000-1589236 GCA_025175665.1 Cinchona pubescens | reverse complement strand
AATTTAATTTATTTTATACCTTAGTAGAAAATTACGAAACTAAGATCCAATTAGTTGAATTTAATGTTTTAGAAGGTGTGTGGCAATAAGGATGACTAATTTAATTTAATGCCTCTTAAGGCGATTGTGGGCATTACGATCAATTGATTTAACGAATGTGTAGTAATCAATAGTTGCGGAAGGCGAATTGATTTAATTTAATGTCTTAGTGTGCAATTAGGGCGTCATGATTGCACACTAAGACCTGTCTCTTATACACATCTAGATGTGTATAAGAGACAGGGCCGTAATTTCCTCGAAGGCAAACTTACTGGGCATTGCGGCCAAAAAATTTAATTTTGTGCCTCTAATTGCCAATTAAGGCACCATATAAAGCAAGTTCCTAGTATAACTTTAAGCCTCACTAGGAAACTCTAGGGAGTACTGATAACAATTTCAAATTGAGTGCTTTAGAATGTAATTATAAGAGAAGGACAATTAATTTAATATGGTGCCTTGGAAGGCAATAGAGGGCACTAAGGCCAATTTTTTTTTTTTAATACCTAAAGTTTGAGTTCGAGGGCGATACGGCCAAGTAATTAAATTAATTAGTGCCTTTGAAGGAAACAGTGTCCTTCGAAGGCAATTAATTAAATTTAATTCCTTAGAAGGAAATTTCCTGCATTGATGACAGTTAATTAAATTTTCCGCACAGATTTGGAAAAGCGGGTGGTACAGCAAATTAATTTAATTTTATACCTTCGTAGAAAATTGTCGAAACTAAGGTCTATTAATTGAATTTAGTTCTTTAGAAGGTAACTGTGGCAATAAGGATGACTAATTTAATTTAATGCCTCATAAGGCGATTGTGGGCACTACGATCGGTTGATTTAAGGGAATGTGTCTTAAAGCACATAGTTGTCACTAAGGCCACATTAAATTTAATGTTTTAGTGTGCAATTAGTGCCTGTAGTGCCAAGTAATTTAATTTAATGCCTCTGAAGGAAATTGTTGGTGCTAAGGACAGACAATTAGTTACGTACAATTTCTTAAAAGGCAATTGAGGGCATTGAGGCCAGAGTAAATTTAATTTTGTGCCTCTAAAGGCTATTACGGGTACAAAGGCAAATTAATATAACTTTAAGCCTCGCTAGGAAACTCTAGGGAGTACTGATAACAATTTCAAATAAGTGCTTTAGAATGTAATTGTGGCAATAAGGACAATTAATTTAATATCGTGCGTCGGAAGGCAATAGTGGGCACTAAGGCCAATCGGTTTATATTAATGCCTTAGTGTGCGTTCGAGGGCGAGACGGCCAAGTAATTTTATTTAGTGCCTTAGAAGGAAATCGTGTTTGTGAAGGTCAATTAATTAAATTTAATTTCATAGAAGGCAATTGCGTGCATTGATGACAGTTAATTAAATTTTCTGCCCAGATTTGGAAAAGCGGGTGGTACGACAAATTAATTTAATTTAATACCTTAGTAGAAAATTGCCGAAACTAAGGTCTATTAGTTGAATTTAGTGTTTTAGAAGGTAAGTGCCAATAAGGATGACTAATTTAATTTAATGCCTCATAAGGCGGTTGTGGGCACTACGATCAATTGATTTAACTGAATGTGTCGTAATCAATAGTTACCACGAAGGCTAATTGATTTAATTTAATGTCTTAGTGTGCAATTGGGGACGGCACGACCAATTAATTTAATTTAATGCCTCTTAAGGCAATTGCGGATGCTAAGGACAATTAGTTACACACAATTTCTTAGAAGGCAATTCTGGGCATTGAGGCCAGTAAATTTAATTTTGTGCCTCTGAAGGCAATTACGGGTACTAAGGCAAATTAATATAACTTTAAGCCTCGATAGGAAACTCTAGGAGTACTGATAACAATTTCAAATACGTGCTTTAGATTGTAATTGTGGCAATAAGAATGACTAATTTAATTTAATGCCTCATAAAGCAATAGTGGGCACTAAGGCCAATCATTTTATTTTAATGCCTTAGTATGCGTTCGATGGCGATATGCCCAATTAATTAATATTATTTAGTGCCTTAGAAGGAAATTGTGTCTGTGAAGGACAATTAATTAGATTTAATTTCTTAGAAGGAAATTGCAAGCATTGATGCCAGTTAATTAAATTTTACGCCCAGAGTTGGAAAAATGGGTGGTACGGCAAATTAATTTAATTTTATACCTTAGTAGAAAATTGCCGAAACTACGGTCAATTAGTTGAATTTAGTGTTTTAGAAGATAACTGTGGAAATAAGGATGACTAATTTAATTTAATGCCTCATAAGGCGATTGTCGGCATTATGATCAATTGATTTAACTGAATATTTCGTAAGCAATAGTTGCCACTAAGGCCAATAGTTGCCACTAAGGCCAATTGATTTAATTTAATGTCTTAGTTTGCAATTGGGGGAGGTACGACCAATTAATTTAATTTAATCCCTATGAAGGCAATTGTGGAGGCTAAGGACAATTAGTTACACATAATTTTTTTGAAGGCAATTGTGGGCATTGAGGCCAGTAAATTTAATTTTGTTATACACATCTAACTGTCTAAAGGCAATTACGGGCACTACGGGAAATTAATATAACCTTAAGCCTCGCTAGGAAATATTAGGGAGTACTAATAACAGTTTCAAATATGTGATTTAGAATGTAATTGTGGCAATAAGGACAATTAATTTAATATCGTGCCTCGTAAAGCAATAGTGGGCACTAAGGCCTCGATTTATTTTAATGCCTTAGAGTGCGTTCGAGGGCGATATGGCCAATTAATTTTATTTACTGCCTTAGAAGGAAATGGTGTCTATGAAGGTCAATTAATTAAATTTAATTTCCAGAAGGAAATTGCCAGCATTGATGCCAGTTAATTAAATTTTACGCCCAGATTTGGAAAAACGGGTGGTACGGTAAATTAATTTAATTTTATACCTTAGTAGAAAATTGCTGAAACTATGGTCAATTAGTTGAATTTGGTGCTTTAGAAGGTAACTGTGGCAATAAGGAAGACTAATTTAATTTAATGCCTCACGAGGCCCGATATTGCACTACGATCAATTGGTTTAACTGAATGTGTCATAAGCAATAGTTGCCGCGAAAGGCCAATTGATTTAATTTAATGTCTTAGTGTGCAATTGGGGGCGGTACGACCAATTAATTTAATTTAATGCCTCTGAAGGCAATTATTGGTGCTAAGGACAATTAGTTACACATAATTTCTTTGAAGGCAATTGTGGGCATTGAGGCCAGTAAATTTAATTTTGTGCCTCTAATTAATTCTAGCATTGATGCCAGTTAATTAAATTTTACTCCCCGATTTGGAAAAGCTGGTTGTACGGGAAATTAAATAAATTTTTTACCTTAGCAGAAAATTGTTGAAACTGATCAATTAGTACACATCTAGATGCTTTAAGAGACAGTAAATGGCAATAAAGTTGACTAATTTAATTTAATGCCTCATAAGGCGATTGTGGGCTACGATCAATTGATTTAACTGAATGTGTCGTAAGCAATAGTTGCCACTAAGGCCAATTGATTTAATTTAATGTCTTAGTGTGCAATTGGGGTCGGCATGACCAATTAATTTAATTTAATGCCACTGAAGGCAATTATTGGTGCAAAGGACAATTATTTATATGCAATTTTTTTAGAAGGCAATTGTGGGCATTGAGGCCAGTAAATTTAATTTTGTGCCCCTGAAGGCTATTACGGGCACTAATTCAAATTAATATAACTTTAAGCCACGCAAGGAAACTTTATGGAGTACTGATAGACAGGCTTCGAATACACTTTAGAATGTAATTGTGGCAATACAAACAATTAATTTAATATCATGCCTCGGAAGACAATAGTGGGCACTAAGGCCAATCATTTATTTTAATGCCTTAGTGTGCGTTCGAGGGCGATACGGCCAATTAATTTTATTTTGTGCCTTAGAAGGAAATTGTGTCTATGAAGGTCAATTTATTAAATTTAATTTCTTAGAAGGAAATTGCGAACATTGATGCCAATTAATTAAATTTTACGCCCAGATTTGGAAAAACACATGGTACGGTAAATTAATTTAATTTTATACCTTAGTAGAAAATTGCCGATTCTACGGTCAATTAGTTTAATTTAGTGATTTAGAAGGTAACTGTGGCAATAAGGATGACTAATTTAATTTAATGCCTCATAAGGCAATTGTGGGCACTACAATCAATTGATTTAACTGAATGTGTCGTAAGCAATTGTTGCCACGATGGCCAATTGATTTAATTTAATGTTTTAGTGTGCAGTTGGGGGTGGCACGACCAATTAATTTAATTTAATGCCTCTGAAGGCAATTATTGGCGTAAGGTCAATTAGTTACACATAATTTCTTTGAAGGCAATTGTGGGCATTGAGGCCAGTAAATTTAATTTTGTGCCTCCGAAGGCAATTACGGGTACAAAGGGAAATTAATATAACTTTAAGCCTCGCTAGGAAACTTTAGGGAGTACTGATAACAATTTCAAATAAGTGCTTTAGAATGTAATTGTGGCAATAAGGGCAATTAATTTAATATCGTGCCTCGGAAGGCAATAGTGGGCACTAAGGCCAATCGATTTATTTTAATGCCTTAGCGTGCGTTCGAGAGCGATTCGGCCAATTAATTTTATTTAGTGCCTTAGAAGGAAATTGTGTCTGTGAAGGACAATTAGTTAAATTTAATTTCTTTGAAGGAAATTGCGAGCATTGATGCCAGTTATCTGTCTCTTTTACGCCCAGATTTGGAAAAACGGATGGTACGGTAAATTAATTTAATTTTATACCTTAGTAGAAAATTACCGAAACTAATTGCAATTAGTTGAATTTAATGTTTTAGAAGGTAACTGTGGCAATAAGGATGACTAATTTAATTTAATGCCTCATAAGGCGATTGTGGGCACTACGATCAATTAGATGTGTATAATGTGACGTAATCAATAGTTGCCACTAAGGCAAGCCCATTTAATTAATGTCTTAGTGTGCAATTGGGGGCTGCACGACCAATTAATTTAATTCAATGCCTCTGAAGGCAATTGTGGATGCTAAGGACAATTAGTTACACATAATTTCTTAGAAGGCAATTGTGGGCATTGCGGCCAGTAAATTTAATTTTGTGCCTCTAAAGGCAATTACAAGTACTAAAGCAAGTTAATTGGTCTTTAAGCCTCACAATTGCGCACTCTAGGGAGTAGTGATAATGGCTTTCAAATTAAATTTAAATTAATTGTGTCTCTAAGGACAATTAATTTACATATAATGCCTATAAAGGCATTAGTGGGCACTTGATTGGCCCTCAGTCAAATAATTTTAATGCATTTGGAGTGCGTTCGAGAGCGATACGGCCAAGTGATTTTATTTTAATGCCTTAGTGTGAGTTCGAGGGCGATACGGCCAACTAATTTTATTTAAAGCCTTTGAAGGAAATTGTGTCCGCGAAGTACAATTAATTAAATTTAATTCCTTAGAAGGAAATTTCGTGCATTGATGACATTAAAATAAATTTTTTCCTCCCAGATGTTGGAAAAGCGGGTGGTACGGCAAATTAATTTAATTTTATACCTTCGTAGAAAATTGCCGAAACTAAGGTCTATTAGTTGAATTTAGTTCTTTAGAAGGTAACTGTGGCAATAAGGATGACTAATTTAATTTAATGCCTCATAAGGCGTTTGTGGGCATTACGATCAATTGATTTTAGTGAATGTGTCGTAAGCAATAGCTGCCACTAAGGCCAATTGATTCAATTTATTCTCTTAGTGTGCAATTGGGGGCGGTACGACCAATTAATTTAATTTAATGTCTCACTGAAGGCAATTGTGGATGCTAAGGATAATTAGTTACACATAATTTCTTAGAAGGAAAATGTGGGCATTGAGACCAGTAAATTTAATTTTGTGTCTCTGAAGGCAGTTATGGGTACTAAGGGAAATTAATTAAATTTAATTGTCGCTAGAAAACAATTGGGAGTGCTGATAACAATTTCAAATAAGTGCTTTAGAATGTAATTGTGGCAATAAGGACAATTAATTTAATATCGTGCCTCGGAAAGCAATAGTGGGCACTAAGGCCAATCATTTTATTTTAATGCCTTAGTATGCGTTCGAGGGCGATACGGCCAATTAATTTTATTTTGTGCCTTAGAAGGAAATTGTGTCTGTGAAGGTCAATTAATTAAATTTAATTTCTTAGAAGGAAATTGTGTGCATTGATGATAGTTAATTAAATTTCCGCCCAGATTTGGAAAATCGGGTGGTAAGGCAAATTAATTTAATTTTATACCTTAGTAGAAAATTGCCGACACTATGGTCTTATCAATTAGTTGAATTCAGTGCTTTAGAAGGTAACTGTGGCAATAAGGATGACAAATTTAATTTAATGCCTCATAAGGTGATTGTGGGCACTACGATCAATTGATTTAACTGAATGTGTCGTAAGTAATAGTTGCCACTAAGGCCAATTGGTTTAATTTAATGTCTTAGTGTGCAATTGGGGGCGGTACGACCATTAATTTAATTTAATGCCTCTGAATACAATTGTTGGTGCTAAGGACAATTAGTTACACATAATTTCTTCGAAGGCAAATGTGGGCATTAGGCCAGTAAATTTAATTTTTTGCCTCTGAAGGCTATTGTACGGGTACTATGGCAAATTAATATAAAATTAAGCCTCGCTAGCAAACTTTAGGGAGTACTGATTGCCTTCAAATAAGTGATTTAGAATGTAATTGTGGCAACAAGGACAATTAATTTAATATCGTGCCTCGGAAAGCAATAGTGGGCACTAAGGCCAATCAATTTATTTTAATGCCTTGGAGTGCGTTCGAGAGCGATACGGCCAATTGATTTTATTTAGTGCCTTAGAAGGAAATTTTGTCTGTGAAGAACAGTTAGATTTAATTTCTTGGAAGGAAATTGCGAGCATTGATGCCAGTTAATTAAATCAGTACGCCTGGATTTGGAAAAACGGATGGAACGACAGATTAATTTAATTTTATACCTTAGTAGAAAATTGTCGAAACTACGATCAATTAGTTGAATTTAGTGTTTTAGAAGGTAACTATGGCAATAAGGATGACTAATTTAATTTAATGCCTCATAAGACGATTGTGGACATTACGATCAATTGAATTAACTGAATGTGTCATAAGCAATTGTTGCCACTAAGGCCAATTGATTTAATTTAATGTCTTAGTGTTCAATTGGAGGCGGCACGACCAATTAATTTAATTGAATGCCTCTGAAGGCAATTGTAGATGCTCAAGACAATTAGTTACACATAATTTCTTGGAAGGCAATTGTGGGCACTGCGGCCAATAAATTTAATTATTGTGCCTTTGAAGGCAATTACGGGTACTAAGGGAAATTAATATAACTTTAAGCCTCATTAGGAAACTCTAGGGAGTACTGAAAACAATTTCAAATAGGTTCTTTAGAATGTAATTGTGGCAATAAGGAAAATTAATTTAATATCGTGCCTCGGAAGGCAACAGTGGGCACTACTGCCAATTTATTTATTTTAATGCCTTAGTGTGAGTTCGAGGGCGATACGGCCAAGTAATTTTATTTAGTGCCTTAGAAGGAAATTGTGTCTGCGAAGGTCAATTAATTAAATTTAATTTCTTAGAAGCAAATTGCGTGCATTGATGACAGTTAATTAAATTTTTCGCCCAGATTTGGAAAAACGGGTGGTTCTGCAAATTATTTTAATTTTATATATTAGTAGAAAATTGCCGAAACTAAGGTGTATTAGTTGAATTTAGTGCTTTAGAAGGTAACTGTGGCAATAAGGATGACTAATTTAATTTAATGCCTCATAAGGCGATTGTGGGCACTATCAGTACGATCAATTGATTTAACGGAATGTGTCGTAATCAATAGTTGCCACGAAGGGCAGTAGATTTAATTTAATGTCTTAGTGTGCAATTGGGTGCTGTATGACCATTAAATTTAATTCTATGCCTCTAAAGGCAATTCTGGATGCTAAGGACAATTAGTTACACATAATTTCTTAAAAGGCAATTGTGGGCATTGCGGCCAGTAAATTTAATTTTGTGCCTCTAAAGGCAATTACGGGTACTAAAGCAAGTTAATATAACTTTAAGCCTCACTAGGAAACTCTAGGAAGTACTGATAACAATTTCAAATAAGTGCTTTAGAATGTAATTGTGGCAATAAGGACAATTAATTTAATATCGTGTCTCGGAAGGCAATAGTGGGCACTAAGGCCAATCGATTTATATTAATGCCTTAGTGTGCGTTCGAGAGCGATACGGCCAACTAATTTTATTTAGTGCCTTAGAAGGAAATTGTGTTTGTGAAGGCCAATTAATTAAATTTAATTTCGTATAGAAGGAAATTGCGTGCATTGATGACAGTTAATTAAATTTTCCGCCCTGATTTGGAAAAGCGGGTGGTACGGCAAATTAATTTAAGTTTATACCTTTGCAGAAAATTGTCGAAACTACGGTCAATTAGTTGAATTTAGTGCTTTAGAAGGTAACTGTGGCAATAAAGTTGACTAATTTAATTTAATGCCTCATAAAGCGATTGTGAGCACTACAATCAATTGATTTAACTGAATATGTCGCAAGCAATAGTTGCCACTAAGGCCAGTTGATTTAATTTAATGTCTTAGTGTGCAATTGGGGTCGACACGACCGATTAATTTAATTTAATGCCGCTGAAGGCAATTATTGGTGCTAAGGATAATTAGTTACAAACATATTCTTAGAAGGCAATTGTGGGCATTGAGGCCAGTAAATTTAATTTTGTGTCTCTGAAGGCTATTACGGGTTCTAAGGCAAATTAATATAACTTTAAGCCTCGCTAGGAAACTCTAGGGGGTACTGATAACAAGTTTTCAAATAAGTGCTTTAGAATGTAATTGTGGCAATAAGGACAATTAATTTAATATTGTGCCTCGGAAGGCTATAGTGAGCACTAAGGCCAATCATTTTATTTTAATGCCTTAGTGTGCGTTCGAGGGCGATACGGCCAATTGATTTTATTTTGTGCCTTAGAAGGAAATCATGTCTGTGAAGGACAGTTTGTTAAATTTAATTTTTTAGAAGGAAATTGCGAGCATTGATGCCAGTTAATTGAATTTTACGCCCAGATTTGGAAAAATAGATGGTACGGCAAATTAATTTAATTTCATACCTTAGTAGAAAATTGCCAAAACTATTGTCAATTAGTTGAATTTAGTGTTTTAGAAGGTAACTGTGGCAATAAGGATGACTAATTTAATTTAATGCCTCATAAGGCGATTGTGGGCATTACGATCAATTGATTTAACGGAATGTGTCGTATTCAATAGTTGCCACGAAGGCCAGTTGATTTAATTTAATGTCTTAGTGTGCAATATTGGGGGCGGTACTACCAATTAAATTAGTGCTTTAGAATGTGATTGTGGGAATAAGGACAATTAATTTAATATCATGCCTCGGAAGGCTATAGTGGGCACTAAGGCCAATCGATTTATTTTAATGCCTTAGTATGAGTTCGAGGGCGATACGGCCAAGTAATTTTATTTAGTGCCTTAGAAGGAAATTGTGTCTGCAAATGTCAATTAATTAAATTTAATTTCTTAAAAGGAAATTGCGTGGAATGATGACAGTTAATTAAATTTTCCGCCCAGATTTGGAAAAGCGGGTGGTACGGCAAATTAATTTAATTTTATAGATTAGTAGAAAATTGCCGATACTAAGGTCTATTAGTTGAATTTAGTGCTTTAGAAGGTAACTGTGGCAATAAGGATGACTAATTTAATTTAATGCCTCATAAGGCGATTGTGGGCATTACGATCAATTGATTTAACTGAATGTGTCGTAAGCACATCTAGATCATGTTAGTGTGCAATTGGGGGCGGACCAACCAATTAATTTAATTTAATGCCTCTAAAGGCAATTCTGGATGCTAAGGACAATTAGTTACACATAATTTCTTAGAAGGCAAATATGGGCATTGTGACCAGTAAATTTAATTTTGTGCCTCTAAAGGCAATTACGGGCACTACGGGAAATTAATATAACCTTAAGCCTCGCTAGGAAATATTAGGGAGTACTAATAACAGTTCCAAATATGTGATTTAGAATGTAATTGTGGCAATAAGGACAATTAATTTAATATCGTGCCTCGTAAAGCAATAGTGGGCACTAAGGCCAATCATTTTATTTTAATGCCTTAGTGTGCGTTCGATGGCGATACGGGCAATTAATTTTATTTTGTGCCTTAGAAGGAAATTGTGTCTGCAAAGGTCAATTAATTAAATTTAATTTCTTAGAAGGAAATTGCGTGTAGTGATGACGGTTAATTAAATTTTCCGCCCAGATTTGGAAAAGTGGGTGGTACGGCAAATTAATTTAATTTTATACCTTAGTAGAAAATTGCAGAAACTACAGTCAATTAGTTGAATTTAGTGCTTTAGAAGGTAACTGTGGCAATAAGGATGTCCAATTTACCCGTAATGCCTTTAAGGCATTGTGGACTCTACGATCAATTGATTTAACTGATTGTGTCGTAAGCAATAGTTGCCACTAAGGCCAATTATTTCATTTAATGTCTTAGTGTGCAATTGGGGGCGGTACGACCATTTAATTTAATTTAATGCCTCTAAAGGCAATTGTTGGTGCTAAGGACAATTAGTTACACAAGATTTCTTAGAAGGCAATTGTGGGCATTGAGGCCAGTAAATTTAATTTTGTGCCTCTGAAGGCTATTACGGGTACTAAGGCAAATTAATATAACTTCAAGCCTCGCTAGGAAACTTTAGGGAGTACTGATAACAATTTCAAATAAGTGATTTAGAATGTAATTGTGGCAATAAGGACAATTAATTTAATATCGTGCCTCGGAAAGCAAGTGGGCACTAAGGCCAATCAATTTATTTTAATGCCTTAGAGTGAGTTCGAGAGCGATACGGCCAAGTAATTTTATTTAGTGCCTTAGAAGGAAATTGTGTCTGTGAAGGTCATTTAATTAAATTTAATTTCTTCGAAGAAAATTGCGATGCATTGATGCCAGTTAATTAAATTTTATGCCCAGATTTGAAAAAATGGATGGTACGGCAAATTAATTTAATTTTATACCTTAGTAGAAAATTGCCGAAACTACGGTCAATTAGTTGAATTTAGTGTTTTAGAAGGTAACTGTGACTATAAGGATGACTAATTTAATTTAATGCCTCACAAGGCTATTGTGGGCCAGTTAATTGAATTTTACGCCCAGATTTGGAAAAACGGGTGGTACGGCAAATTAATTTAATTTTATACCTTAGTAGAAAATTGCCGAAACTAAGGTCTATTAGTTGAATTTAGTGTTTTAGAAGGTAACTGTGGCAATAAGGATGACTAATTTAATTTAATGCCTCATAAGGCGATTGTGGGCACTACGATCAATTGATTTAACAGAATGTGTCATAAGCAATTGTTGCCGCGAAGGCCAATTGATTTAATTTAATGTCTTAGTGTGCAATTGGGGGCGGCACGACCAATTAATTTAATTCAATGCCTCTGAAGGCAATTAATGGTGCTAAGGACAATTAGTTACACATAATTTCTTTGAAGGCAATTGTGGGCATTGAGGCCGGTAAATTTAATTTTGTGCCTCTGAAGGCAATGACGGGTACTACGGGAAATTAATATAACTTTAAGTCTCGCTAGGAAACTTTAGGGAGTACTGATAACAATTTCAAATATGTGATTTAGAATGTAATTGTGGCAATAAGGACAATTAATTTAATATCGTGCCTCGAAAAGCAATAGTGGGTACTAAGGCCAATCGATTTATTTTAAATCCTTAGAGTGCGTTCGAGGGCGATACGGCCAATTAATTTTATTTAGTGCCTTAGAAGGAAATTGTGTCCATGGAAGGTAAATTAATTAAATTTAATTTCTTAGAAGGAAATTGCTAGCATTGATGCCAATTAATTAAATTTTACGCCCAGATTTGGAAAAACGGGTGGTACGGTAAATTAATTTAATTTTATACCTTAGTAGAAAATTGCCACAACTACGGTTAATTAGTTGAATTTAGTGCTTTAGAAGGCAACTGTGGCAATAAGGTTGACTAATTTAATTTAATGCCTCATAAGGCAATTGTGGGCACTACGATCAATTGATTTAACTGAATGTGTCATAAGCAATTGTAGCCACGAAGGCCAATTGATTTAATTTAATGTCTTAGTGTACAATTGGGGGCGAACGACCAAATAATTTAATTTAATGCCTCTCAAGGCAATTATTGGTGCCTTCAAGGACAATTAGTTACACATAATTTCTTTGAAGGCAATTGTGGCCATTGAGGCCAGTAAATTTAATTTTGTGCCTCTGAAGGCTATTACGGGTACTAAGGGAAATTAATATATCTTAGAAGGCATATTGCTAGGAAACTTTAGGGAGTACTAATAACAATTTCAAATAAGTGCTTTAGAATGTAATTGTGGCAATAAGAACAATTAATTTAATATTGTGCCTCGGAAGGCAATAGTGGGCACTAAGGCTAGTCATTTATTTTAATGCCTTAGTACGCGTTCAGGACGATACGGCCAATTAATTTTATTTTGTGCCTTAGAAGGAAATTGTGTCTCTGAAGTTCAATTTAATAAATTTAATTTATTCGAAGGAAATTACGAGCATTGATGCCAATTAATTAAATTTTACGCCCAAATTTGGAAAAATGGGTGGTACGGTAAATTAATTTAATTTTATACCTTAGTAGAAAATTGCTGAAACTACGGTCAATTAGTTGAATTTAGTGCTTTAGAAGGTAACTATGGCAATATGGATGACTAATTTAATTTAATGCCTCATAAGGCGATTGTGGGCACTACCATCAATTGATTTAACTGAATGTGTCGTAAGCAATAGTTGCCACTTAGGCCAAATTGATTTAATTTAATGTCTTAGTGTGCAATTGCGGGCGGTACGACTAATTAATTTAATTTAATGCCTCTGAAGGCAATTGTTGGTACTAAGGACAATTAGTTACACATAATTTCTTAGAAGACAATTGTGGGCATTGAGACCAGTAAATTTCATTTTGTGCCACTGAAGGCTATTACGGGTACTAATGCAAATTAATATAACTTCAAGCCTCGCTAGGAAACTTTAGGGAGTACTGACAAGAATTTCGAATAAGTGATTTAGAATGTTATTGTGGCAATAAGGACAATTAATTTAATATCGTGCCTCGGAAAGCAATAGTGGGCACTGAGGCCAATCGATTTATTTTAATGCCTTGGAGTGCGTTCGAGGGCAATACGACCAATTAATTTATTGAGTGCCTTAGAAGGAAATTATGTCTGTGAAGGATAATTAGTTAAATTTAATTTCTTAGAAGTAAATTGCGAGCATTGATGCCAGTTAATTAAATTTTAGGAAATTGCGATGCATTGATGCCAGTTAATTAAATTTTACGCACAGATTTAGAAAAACGGATGGTACGGTAAATTAATTTAATTTTATACCTTAGTAGAAAATTGCTGAAACTACGGTCAATTAGTTGAATTTAATGTTTTAGAAGGTAACTGTGGCAATAAGGATGACTAATTTAATTTAATGCCTCATAAAGCGATTGTGGGCACTACGATCAATTGATTTAACGGAATGTGTCGTAATCAATACTTGCCACGAAGGCCAATTGATTTAATTTAATGTCTTAGTGTGCAATTGGGGGTTGTACGACCAATTAATTTAATTCAATGCCTCTGAAGGCAATTGTGGATGCTAAGGACAATTAGTTACACATAATTTCTTAGAAGGCAATTGTGGGCATTGAGGCCAGTAAATTTAATTTTGTGCCTCTAAAGGCAATTACGGGTACTAAAGCAAGTTAATATAACTTTAAGCCTCACTAGGAAACTCTAGGGAGTACTGATAACAATTTCAAATTGAAGTGCTTTAGAATGTAATTGTGGCAATAAGGAAAATTAATTTAATATCGTGTCTTGGAAGGCTATAGTGGGCACTAAGGCCAATTTTTTTTTTTTTAATGGCCTTAGTGTGAGTAAGGCGATACGGCCAAGTAATTTTGTTTAGTGCCTTTGAAGGAAATTGTGTCCGTGAAGGTCAATTAATTAAATTTAATTTCTTAGAAGGAAATTGCGTGCATTGATGACAGTTAATTAAATTTTCCGCCCAGATTTGGAAAATGGGTGGTACGGCAAATTAATTTAATTTTATACCTTCGTAGAAAATTGCCGAAACTAAGGTCTATTAGTTGAATTTAGTGCTTTAGAAGGTAACTGTGGGAATAAGGATGACTAATTTAATTTAATGCCTCATAAGGCGATTATGGGCATTACGATAAATTGATTTAAGTGAATGTGTCGTAAGCAATAGTTGCCACTAAGGCCGAGTGATTTAATTTAATGTCTTAGTGTGCAATTGAAGGCTGTACGCACCAATTAATTTGATTTAATGCCTCTGAAGGCCACTATGGATGCTAAGGACAATTAATTACACAAAATTTCTTAGAAGGCAAATGTGGGCATTGGGACCAGTAACTTTAATTTTGTGCCTCTGAAGGCAGTTACGGGTACTAAGGCAAAATAATATAACTTTAAGCCTCGCTAGAAAACTTTTGGGAGTACCGATAAAAATTTAAAATAAGTGCTTTAGAATGTAATTGTGGCAATAAGGACAATTAATTTAATATCGTGCCTCGGAAAGCAATAGTGGGCACTAAGGCCAATCATTTTATTTTAATGCCTTAGTGTGCGTTCGAGGGCGATACGGCCAATTAATTTTATTTTGTGCCTTAGAAGGAAATTGTGTCTGTGAAGGTCAATTAATTAAATTTAATTTATTAGAAGGAAATTGTGTGCATTGATGATAGTTAATTATATTTTCCGCCCAGATTTGGAAAATCGGGTGGTACGGCAAATTAATTTAATTTTATACCTTAGTAGAAAATTACCGAAACTACAGTCAATTAGTTGAATTTAGTGCTTTAGAAGGTAACTGTGGCAATAAGGATGACTAATTTAATTTAATGCCTCATAAGGCGATTGTGGGCACTACGATCAATTGATTTAACTGAATGTGTCGTAAGCAATAGTTGCCACTAAGGCCAATTGATTTAATTTAATGTCTTAGTGTGCAATTGGGGGCGGTACGACCAATTAATTTAATTTAATGCCTCTGAAGGCAATTGTTGGTGCTAAGGACAATTAGTTACACATAATTTCTTAGAAGACAATTGTGGGCATTGAGACCAGTAAATTTAATTTTGTGCCTCTGAAGGCATTACGGGTACTAATGCAAATTAATATAACTTCAAGCCTCGCTAGGAAACTTTAGGGAGTACTGATAAGAATTTCGAATAAGTGATTTAGAATGTTATTGTGGCAATAAGGACAATTAATTTAATATCGTGCCTCGGAAAGCAATAGTGGGCACTGAGGCCAATCGATTTATTTTAATGCCTTGGAGTGCGTTCGAGGGCAATACGACCAATTAATTTTATTGAGTGCCTTAGAAGGAAATTATGTCTAGAAGGAAAATTAGACTTAATTTCTTAGATTGAAATTAGCGAGCATTCATGCCAGTGAATTAAATTTTAAATTAATTTGGAAAAACGGGTGGTACGGCAAATTAATTTAATTTTGTACCTTAGTAGAAAATTGTCGAAACTACGGTCAATTAGTTGAATTTAGTGCTTTAGAAGGTAACTGTGGTAATAAGGATGACTAATTTAATTTAATTGAAATAAGTCGATGTAGGCACTACGATAATTGATTTAACTGAATGTGTCGTAATCAATAGTTGCCACGAAGGCTAATTGATTTAATTTAATGTCTAAATGTGCAATTGGGGGCGGCTTGACCAATTAATTTAATTTAATGCCGCTGAATGCAATTGTTGGTGCTAAGGACAATTAGTTACATACAATTTGTTAGAAGTTAGAAGCAGCAATTGTGGGGATTGAGGCTAGTAAATTTAATTTTCAGCCTCTGAAGGCTAACGGGTACGAAGGCAAATTAATATAACTTTAATCCTCGCTACAATTGTCCTTACTAATAACAATTTTTAATACTGTGCTTTAGATCTATTTGTATTGAGACAGCAATAACCATCAATTAATATTATATCGTCTGTCCCTTAAGGTAATACTATTACGTTAAGGCCAATCGATTTATTTTAATGCCCTAGTGTGAGTTCTAGGGCGATACGGCCAAGTAATTTTATTTTGTGCCTTAGAAGGAAATTGTGTCTGTGAAGGTCATTTAATTAAATTTAATTTCTACAAAGGAAATTGCATGCATTGATGACAGTTAATTAATTTTTCCGCCCAGATTTGGAAAAGCGGGTGGTACGGCAAATTAATTTAATTTTATACCTTTGTAGAAAATTGCCGAAACTAAGGTCTATTAGTTGAATTTAGTGTTTTAGAAGGTAACTGTGGCAATAAGGATGACTAATTTAAAATTTAATGCCTCATAAGGCGATTGTGGGCACTACGATCAATTGATTTAACTGAATGTGTCGCAATCAACAGTTGCCACGAAGGCTAATTGATTTAATTTAATGTCGAAGTGTGCAATTGGGGGCGGACCAACCAATTAATTTAATTTAATGCCTCTAAAGGCAATTAATTGGATGCTAAGGACAATTAGTTACACATAATTTCTTAGAAGGCAAATGTGGGCATTGTGACCAGTAAATTTAATTTTGTGCCTCTGAAGGCTATTACGGGTACTAAGGCAAATTAATATAACTTTAAGCCTGGCTAGGAAACTTTGGAGTGTACTATAACAATTTTTAATATGTTCTTTAGAATGTATTTGTGGCAATAAGGACAATTAATTTAATATCGTGCCCCGGAAGGCAATAGTGGGCATTCAGGCCAATCGATTTATTTTAATGCCTTAGTGTGAGTTCGAGGGCGATACGGCCAAGTAATTTTATTTAGTGCCTTAGAAGGAAATTGTCTCATGCGAAGGTCAAGTAATTAAATTTAATTTCTACGAAGGAAATTGCATGCATTGATGACAGTTAATTAAATTTTCTTCCCAGATTTGGAAATTAACGGGTGGTACGGAAAATTAATTTAATTTTATACCTTAATAGAAAATTGCTGAAACTAAGGTCTATTAGTTGAATTTAGTGTTTTAGAAGGTAACTGTGGCAATAAGGATGACTAATTTATTTTAATGCCTCATAAGGCGATTGTGGGCTCTACGATCAATTGATTTAACTGTCTCGTAATCAACAGTTGCCACGAAGGCTTAATTGATTTAATTTAATGTCTTAGTGTGCAATTGGGGGCGGCACGACCAATTTGTTTAATTTAATGCCTCCGAAGGCAATTATTGGTGCGAAGAATTGTTCTTCGCAGTTACACGTAATTTCTTAGAAGGCAATTGTGGGCATTGAGGCCAGTAAATTTAATTTTGTACCTTTGATAGCTATTACGGGTACTAAGGGAAATTAATATAACTTTATAGCCTTGCTAGGAAACTTTAGGGAGTACTGATTACAATTTCAAATAAGTGATTTAGAATGTAATTGTGGCAATAAGGACAATTAATTTAATATCGTGCCTCGGAAAGCAATAGTGGGCACAAAGGCCAATCAATTTATTTTAATGCCTTAGTGTGCGTTCGAGGGCGATACGACCAATTAACTTTATTTAGTGCCTTAGAAGGAAATCGTGTCTGTGAAGGAAAATTAGATTTAATTTCTTAGAAGGAAATTGCGAGCATTCATGCCAGTTAATTAAATTTTACGCCCAGATTTGGAAAAACGGATGGTACAGCAAATTAATTTAATTTTATACCTTAGTAGAAAATTGCCAAAACTACGGTCAATTAGTTGAATTTAGTGCTTTAGAAGATAACTGTGGCAATAAAGTTGACTGATTTTATTTAATGCCTCATAAGGCGATTGTGGGCTCTACGATCAATTGATTTAACTGAATCTGTCGTAATCAATAGTTCCCACGAAGGCCTAATTGATTTAATTTAATGTCTTAGTGTGCAATTGGGGGCGGTACGATCAATTAATTTAATTTAATGCCGCTGAAGACAATTGTTGGTGCTAAGGACAATTAGTTACATACAATTTGTTAGAAGGCAATTGTGGGCACCTATAAATTTAATTTTGTGCCTCTGAAGGCTATTACGGGTACTAAGGGAAATTAATATAACTTTAAGCCTAGCTAGGAAACTTTTGGGAGTACAGATAACAATTTAAAATAAGTGCTTTAGAAGGTAATTGTGGCAATAAGGACAATTAATTTAATATCGTGCCTCGGAAAACAATAGTGGGCACTAAGGCCAATCATTTTATTTTAATGTCTTAGTGTGCGTTCGAGTGTGATTCGGCCAATTAATTTTATTTAGTGCCTTAGAAGGAAATTGTGTCTGTGAAGGACAATTAGTTAGATTTAATTTCTTTGAAGGAAATTGCGAGCATTGATGCCAGTTAATTAAATTTTTCGCCCAGATTTGGAAAAACGGGTGGTACGGAAAAATAATTTAATTTTATAGCTTAGTAGAAAATTGCCGAAACTATGGTCAATTAGTTGAATTTAGTGCTTTAGAAGGTAACTGTGGCAATAAAGATGACTAATTTAATTTAATGTCTCATAAGGCCATTGTGGGCACAACGATCAATTGATTTAACTGAATGTGTCGGAATCAGTAGTTGCCACGAAGGCTAATTGATTTAATTTAATGTCTTAGTGTGCAATTGGGGACGGCATGACCAATTAGTTTAATTTAATGCCTCTGAAGGAAATTATTGGTGCGAAGAACAATTAGTTACACATAATTTCTTAGAAGCCAATTGTGGGCATTGAGGCCAGTAAATTTAATTTTGTGCCTCTGAAGGCTATTACGGGTACTAAGGGAAATTAATATAACCTTAAGCCTAGCTAGGAAACTTTAGGGAGTACAGATAACAATTTAAAATAAGTGCTTCAGAATGTAATTGTGGCAATAAGGACAATTAATTTAATATCGTGCCTTGGAAAGCAATAGTGGGCACTAAGGCCAATCATTTTATTTTAATGCCTTAGTGTGCGTGCGAGTGCGATACGGCCAATTAATTTTATTTTGTGCCTTAGAAGGAAATTATGTCTGTGAAGGACAATTAGTTAGATTAATTTCTTAGAAGGAAATTGTGAGCATTGATGCCAGTTAATTAAATTTTTTGCCCAGATTTGGAAAAACAGGCGGTACAAAAAAATAATTTAATTTTATACCTTAGTAGAAAATTGCTAAAGTTATATTAATTAATTGTTATTAGTACCCTAGAAGGTAACTGTGGCATAAAGATGACTAATTTAATTTAATGTCTCATTAGGCCATTGTGGGCACTAAATTCAATTGACTTAACTGAATGTCTCGGAATCAGTAGTTGCCACGAAGGCTAATTGATTTAATTTAATGTCTTAGTGTGCAATTGGGGACGGCATGACCAATTAGTTTAATTTAATGCCTCTGAAGGAAATTATTGGTGACGAAGAACAATTAGTTACACATAATTTCTTAGAAGGCAATTGTGGGCATTGAGGCCAGTAAATTTAATTTTGTGCCTCTGAAGGCTATTACGGGTACTAAGGGAAATTAATATAACTTTAAGCCTCGCTAGGAAACTTTAGGGAGTACTGATAACAATTTAAAATAAGTGCTTTAGAATGTAATTGTGGCAATATCTACAATTAATTTAATATCGTGCCTCGGAAAGCACAGTGGGCACTAAGCCCAATCATTTTATTTTAATGCCTTGCTGTGCCCTCGAAATCATACGACCAATTAATTTATTTAGTGCCTTAGAAGGAAATTGTGTTAGTAAAGGATAATTAGTTAAATTTAATTTCTTAGAAGGAAATTGTGAGCATTGATGCCAGTTAATTAAATTTTACTCCCAGATTTGGAAAAGCGGGTGGTACGGAAAATTAATTTAATTATATACTGAAGAACCCCAGTTATGTTAATCATGTTTTGATGATGACCAAATCATGCTAATGGTTTAAAGACAAGTGTGCAGAAAAACAGGGAGGTTCGGACGCAAATGATCGTCCGAACAAAACAACCTGAGCTTGGACGATGGTAATCGTCCGACACAAAGAATTTGAAGCAAGCCTCGGACGAAGAACGTCCGATAAATTAGTCTCTTAGTCTCCTCGGATGAAGAACAGCGTCCGATAAATTTCCAAAGACTTCGCTACTATCGGACAATATGTTAGGACGCATACTCGGAATTCCGCTCGAACACCCTCTGAGATCGGATGCACTCTTGCTGGCATCGGCCGTCCGAAAGGTCCAACGGCTAGTTTTCCAAGAGAGAAAATAGCCGTTGGGAAGTTGTTGAAAGCAGATATTTGGCAACTATAAATACCCCAAGGTCTGAATTAAGTAAAGAAGGACTACATTCAATACAAACACTTGTAAGAGCTATTTGAGGAGAAATAGGCTAAAATATTGTGGGTTGTATTGGTTTGAGAAGTCTAGCTTTCTTGGCTCAACTAGATGGGAATTAGTGTGAGCAAGAATAGACTAGTGAGTGATCTTCAAGTGTAAGAGTGGAGGGATAACAAGTGTACAAAAGTGAGGTTGTAGTGTAAAACCCTTTGGCTCAACTAGAGGAACTTAGTTGGTGCAAGGGTGAGCCTAGATGTGTATAAGAGAAGGTTATTGCCTCACCTTCTTTGAAGAAGCAATACTAGTTTTGAATGTACTCCAAGCTTGAGAAGCTTGGGAGTTTGGTTTGATATTCTTTATCTCATTCTTATTTGTTCTTTAAGCTTAAACTGTTGAATATCTATTATATTCATTTGTGCTTAAGTATTCATTTGTTGCATAAAGTTTTGAATTTCTATTAAGCACTTAAAAAAAGGTTTGTCTTTAGAGATAACCTAATTCACCCCCCCTCTTAGGTTGCATTTGGGGCCTACATATACCTTAGCAGAAAATTGTCAAAACTACGGTCAATTAGTTGAATTCAGTGCTTGAGAAGGTAACTGTGGCAATATGGATGACTAATTTAATTTAATACCTCATAAGGCGATTGTGGGCACTACGATCAATTGATTTAACGGAATGTGTCGTAAGCAATTGTTGCCACGAAGGCTAATTTATTTAATTTAATGTCTTAGTGTGCAATTGGGGGCGGTATGATCAATTAATTTAATTTAATACAGCTAAAGGCAATTGTTGGTGCTAAGGACAATTAGTTATATATAATTTCTTAGAAGGCAAATGTGGGCATTGAGGCTAGTAAATTTAATTTTGTGCCTCTAAAGGCAATTACGGGTACTAAGGCAAGTTAATATAACTTTAAGCCTTACTAGTAAACTTTGGAGAGTACGGATAATAATTTCAAATATGTGATTTAGAATGTAATTGTGGAAAGAAGGACAATTAATTTAATATCGTGCCTCAGAAGGCAATAGTGGGCACTAAGGCCATTAAAGACATTTTAATACCTTAGAGTGCGTTCGAGAGCGATACGACCAATTTATTTTATTTAGTGCCTTAGAAGGAGACATTGTGTCTGTGAAGGAAAATTAGTTAAATTTAATATCTTAGAAGGAAATTGCGAGCATTGATGCCAGTTAATTAAATTTTACGCCCAGATTTGGAAAAACGGATTGTACGGAAAATTAATTTAATTTTACACCTTAATAGAAAATTGTCGAAACTACGGTCAATTTGTTGAATTTAGTGTTTTAGAAGGTAACTGTGGTAATAAGGATGACTAATTTAATTTAATGCCTCATAAGGCGATTGTGGGCATTACGATCAATTGATTTAACTGAATGTGTCGTAAGCAATTGTTGCCACTAAGGCCAATTGATTTAATTTAATGTCTTAGTGTTCAATTGGGGGTAAACGACCAATTAATTTAATTTAATGCCTCTGATTGGCCTTGTGGATGCTAAGGACAATTAGTTATACATAATTTCTTGGAAGGCAATTGTGGGCGTTGAGGCCAATAAATTTAATTTTGTGCCTCTGATGGCAATTACGGGTACTAAGGGAAATTAATACTATAACTTTAAGCCTCGCTAGGAAACACTAGGTAGTACTGATAACAATTTCAAATAAGTGCTTTAGAATGTAATTGTGGCAATAAGGACAATTAATTTGATATCGTTCCTCGGAAGGCAATAGTGGGCACCAAGGCCAATCGATTTATTTTAATGCCTTAGTGTGCATTCGAGGGCGATACGGCCAATTAATTTTATTAAGTGCCTTAGAAGGAAATTGTTTCTATGAAGGACAATTAGTTAAATTTAATTTCTTAGAAGGAAATTGCGAGCATTGATGCCAGTTCATTAAATTTTACGCCCAGATTTGGAAAAATGGGTGGTACGGCAAATTAATTTAACATTGTACCTTAGTAGGAAATTGTCGAAACTACTGTCAATTAGTTGAATTTAGTGCTTTAGAAGGTAACTGTGGCAATAAAATTGACTAATTTAATTTAATGCCTCATAAGGCGATTGTAGGCACTACGATCAATTGATTTAACTAATGTGTCGTAAGCAATAGTTATCGTGCCACTAAGGCCAGTTGATTTAATTTAATGTCTTAGTGTGCAATTGGGGTCGACACGACCAATGAATTTAATTTAATGTCGCTGAAGGCAATTATTGGTGCTAAGGACAATTAGTTACATACAATTTCTTAGAAGGCAATTGTGGGCATCGAGGCCAGTAAATTTAATTTTGTGCCTCTGAAGGCTATTACGGGTACTAAGGCAAATTAATAAAACTTTAAGCCTCGCTAGGAAACTTTAGAGTGTACTGATAACAATTTTTAATACGTGCTTTAGAATGTAATTGTGGCAATAAGGACAATTAATTTAATATCGTGCCCCGGAAGGCAATAGTGGGCATTAAGGCCAATCGATTTATTTTAATGCCTTAGTGTGAGTTCGAGGGCGAAACGGCCAAGTAATTTTATTTTGTGCCTTAGAAGGAAATTGTGTCTGTGAAGGTCAATTAATTAAATTTAATTTCTTAGAAGGAAATTGCGTGCATTGATGACAGTTAATTAAATTTTGTATTCTGCCCAGATTTGGAAAAACGGGTGGCACGGCAAATTAATTTAATTTTATACCTTAGTAGAAAATTGCCAAAACTAAGGTCTATTAGTTGAATTTAGTGTTTTAGAAGGTAACTGTGGCAATAAGGATGACTAATTTAATTTAATGCCTCATAAGTCGATTGTGGGCACTACGATCAATTGATTTAACTGAATGTGTCGTAATCAATAGTTGCCATGAAGGCTAATTGATTTAATTTAGTGTCTTAGTGTGCAACTGGGGGTGGTACAACCAATTAGTTTAATTTAATGCCTCTGAAGGTAATTATTGGTGCTAAGAACAATTAGTTACACATAATTTCTTAGAAAGCAATTGGGGGCATTGAGGCCAGTAAATTTAATTTTGTGCCTCTGAATGCTATTACGGGCACTAAGGGAAATTAATATAACTTTAAGCCTCGCTAGGAAACTTTAGGGAGTACTGATAACAATTTCAAATAAGTGATTTAGAATGTAATTGTGGCAATTAAATTAATCAAGGGCAATTAATTTAATATCGTGCCTCGGAAGGCAATAGTGGGTACTAAGGCCAATCAATTTATTTTAATGCCTTAGAGTGCGTTCAAGAGCGATACGGCCAATCAATTTTATTTTGTGCCTTAAGAGGAAATTACGTGCATTGATGACAGTTAATTAAATTTTCCGCCCAGATTTGGAAAAGCGGGTGGTACGGCAAACTAATTTAATTTTATACCTTAGTAGAAAATTGCCGAAACTATGGTCTATTAGTTGAATTTAGTGTTTTAGATGGTAACTGTGGCAATAAGGATGACTAATTTAATTTAATGTCTCAGAAGGCGATTGTGGGCACTACGATCAATTGATTTAACGGAATGTGTCGTAATCAATAGTTGCCACTAAGGCCAGTAGATTTAATTTAATGTCTTAGTGTGCAATTGGGGTCGGTACGACCAATTAATTTAATTTAATGCCGTTGAAGGCAATTGTTGGTGCTAAGGACAATTAGTTACATACAATTTCTTTAGAAGGCAATTGTGGGCATTAGGCCAGTAAATTTAATTTTGTGCCTGTGAAGGAAATTACGGGTACTAAGGGAAATTAATATAACAATAAGCCTCGCTAGGAAACTTTAGGCAGTGTTGATAACAATTTTTAATACGTGCTTTAGAATGTAATGGTGGCAGTAAGGACAATTAATTTAATATCGTGCCTCAGAAGGCAATAGTGGGCACTAAGGCCAATCAATTTATTTTAAAGCCTTAGAGTGCGTTCGAGAGTGATATGGCCAGGTAATTTAATTTATTGCCTTAGAAGGAAATTGTGTCTGTGAAAGACAATTAGTTAAATTTAATTTCTTAGAAAGAAATTGCGAGCATTGATGCCAGTGAATTAAATTTTACGCCCAGATTTGAAAAAATGGATGGTACGGCATTAGCCGAAATTTATCGAAACTACGGTCAATTAGTTGAATTTAGTGCTTTAGAAGGTAACTGTGGCAATAAGGATGACTAATTTAACATTATGCCTCTATTGCTTATAAGGCGATTGTGGGCACTGCGATCAATTGATTTAACTGAATGTCCCGTAAGCAATAGTTGGCCACTAAGGCCAATTGGTTTAATTTAATGTCTTAGTGTGCAATTGTGGGCGGTACGACCAATTAATTTAATTTAATGCGTCTAAAGGCAATTGTGGATGCTAAGGACAATTAGTTACACATAATTTCTTCGAAGGAAATTGTGGGAATTGAGGCCAGTAAATTTAATTTTGTGCCTCTGAAGGCTATTACGGGTACTAAGGCAAATTAATATAACTTTAAGCCTCGCTAGGAAACTTTAGGGAGTACTGATAACAATTTCAAATAAGTGATTTAGAATGTAATTGTGGCAATAAGGACAATTAATTTAATATCGTGCCTCGGAAGGCAATAGTGGGCACTAAGGCCAATCAATTTATTTTAATGCCTTAGAGTGCGTTCGAGAGCGATACAGCCAAGTAAATTTTATTTAGTGCCATAGAAGGAAATTGTGTCTGCGAAGGTCCGTCAATTAATTAAATTTAATTTTTTAGAAGAAAATTGCGAGCATTGATGCCAGTTAATTAAAGTTAGTACACATCCAGATTTGGAAAAATAGGTAGTACGGCAAATTAATTTAATTATATACCTTAGTAGAAAATTGCCGAAACTACGGTCAATTAGTTGAATTTAGTGCTTTAGAAGGTTACTGTGGCAATAAGGATGACTAATTTAATTTAATGCCTCATATGGCGATTGTGGGCACTA
The DNA here is from genome assembly GCA_025175665.1 of Cinchona pubescens. Taxonomy (NCBI): domain Eukaryota; kingdom Viridiplantae; phylum Streptophyta; class Magnoliopsida; order Gentianales; family Rubiaceae; genus Cinchona; species Cinchona pubescens. The sequence continues at coordinate 1,563,937 of JANKKI010000328.1, read as the reverse complement.
CGATCAATTGATTTAACGGAATGTGTCGTAAGCAATAGTTGCCACTAAGGCCAGTTGATTTAATTTAATGTCTTAGTGTGCAATTGGGGGCGGCACGACCAATTAATTTAATTTAATGCCTCGGAAGGCAATTGTGGATGCTAAGGACAATTAGTTACATATAATTTCTTAGAAGGCAATTGTGGGCATTGAGGCCAGTAAATTTAATTTTGTGCCTCTGAAGGCTATTACGGGTACTAAGGGAAATTAATATAACTTTAAGCCTAGTATACTAGGAAACTCTAGGGAGTACAGATAACAATTTAAAATAAGTGCTTTAGAATGTAATTGTGGCAATAAGGACAATTAATTTAATATTGTGCCTCGGAAAGTAATAGTGGGCACTAAGGCCAATCATTTTATTTTAATGCCTTAGTGTGCGTTCGAGGGCGATACGGCCAACTAATTTTATTAAGTGCCTTAGAAGGAAATTGTGTCGGTGAAGGAAAATTAGTTAGATTTAATTTCTTAGAAGGAAATTTCGAGCATTGATGCCAGTTAATTAAATTTTTTGCCCAAATTTGGAAAAACGGGTGTTACAGCAAATTAATTTAATTTTATACCTTAGTAGAAAATTGACGAAACTATGGTCAATTAGTTGAATTTTGTGCTTTAGAAGGTAACTGTGGCAATAAGGATGTCTAATTTAATTTAATGCCTCATAAGGCGATTGTGGGCTCTACGATCAATTGATTTAACTGAATGTGTTGGAATCAATAGTTGCCACGAAGGCTAATTTGATTGATTTAATTTAATGTCATAGTGTGCAATTGGGGGCGGCACGACCAATTAATTTAATTTAATGCCTCTGAAGGCAATTGTGGATGCTAAGGACAATTAGTTACATATAATTTCTTAGAAGGCAATTGTGGGCATTGAGGCCAGTAAATTTAATTTTGTGCCTCTGAAGGCTATTACGGGTACTAAGGGAAATTAAACTCTAAGCCTAGCTAGGAAACTTTAGGGAGTACAGATAACAATTTAAAATAAGTGCTTTAGAATGTAATTGTGGCAATAAGGACAATTAATTTAATATCGTGACTCGGAAGGCAATAGTAGGCACTAAGGCCAATCAATTTATTTTAATGGCTTAGAGTGCGTTCGAGAGCGATACGACCAAGTAATTTTATTTAGTGCCTTAGAAGGAAATTGTGTCTGCGAAGGTCAATTAATTAAATTTAATATCTTAGAAGGAAATTGCGTGCATTGATGACAATTAATTAAATTTTCCGCCCAGATTTGGGCTTAAAAGCGGGTGGTATGGCAAATTCATTTAATTTTGTACCTTAGTAGAAAATTGTCGAAACTACGGTCAATTAGTTGAATTTAGTGCTTTAGAAGGTAACTGTGGCAATAAGGATGACTAATTTAATTTAATGCCTCATAAGGCGATTGTGGGCACTACGATCAATTGATTTAACTGAGTGTGTCGTAAGCAATAGTTGCCACTAAGGCAATTCATTTAATTTAATGTCTTAGTGTGCAATTGGGGGCGGCACGACCAATTAGTTTAATTTAATGCCTCAGAAGGCAATTATTGGTGAGAAGAACAATTAGTTACGCATAATTTCTTAGAAGCCAATTGTGGGCATTGAGGCCAGTAAATCTAATTTTGTGCATTTGAAGGCTATTACGGGTACTAAGGAATGTGTAATATAACATCTAAGCCTATAATAAACTTTAGGGAGTACTGATATAAATTTCAAATAAGTGATTTAGAATGTAATTGTGGCAATAAGGACAATTAATTTAATTGATATCGTGCCGCGGAAGGCAATAGTGGGCACTAAGGCCAATCAATTTATTTTAATGCCTTAGAGTGCGTTCGAGAGCGATACGACCAAGTAATTTTATTTAGTGCCTTAGAAGGAAATTGTGTCTGCGAAGGTCAATTAATTAAATTTAATTTTTTAGAAGAAAATTGCGAGCATTGATGCCAGTTAATTAAAGTTTAGGCCCAGATTTGGAAAAATAGGTAGTACGGCAAATTAATTTAATTATATACCTTAGTAGAAAATTGCCGAAACTACGGTCAATTAGTTGAATTTAGTGCTTTAGAAGGTTACTGTGGCAATAAGGATGACTAATTTAATTTAATGGCTCATAAGGCGATTGTCGGCACTACGATCAATTGATTTAACTGAGTGTGTCGTAAGCAATAGTTCCCACTAAGGCCAATTGATTTAATTTAATGTTTTTGTGTTCAATTGGGGCCGGCACGACCAATTAATTTAATTTAATACCTCTGAAGGTAATTGTCCCGCGGATGCTAAGGACAATTAGTTACATATAATTTCTTAGAAGGCAATTGTGGGCATTGAGGCCCGTAAATTTAATTTTGTGCCTCTGAAGGCTATTACGGGTACTAAGAGAAATTAATATAACTTTAAGCCTAGCTTGGAAACTTTAGGGAGTACCGATAACAATTTAAAATAAGTGCTTTAGAATGTAATTGTGGCAATAAGGACAATTAATTTAATATCGTGCCTCAGAAAGCAATAGTGGGCACTAAGGCCAATCATTTTATTTTAATGCCTTAGTGTGCGTTCGAGGACGATACGGCCATTTAATTTTATTTAGTGCCTTAGAAGGAAATTATGCCTGTGAAGGAAAATTAGTTAAATTTAATTTCTTAGCAGAAAATTGCGAGCATTGATGCCAGTTAATTAAATTTTTCGCCCAGATTTGGAAAAATGGGTGGTACGGCAAATTATTTTAATTTCATACCTTAGTAGAAAATTGCCGAAACTACGGTCAATTAGTTGAATCGATTGTTAGTGCTTTAGAAGGTAACTGTGGCAATAAGGATGACTAATTTAATTTAATGCCTCATAAGGCCATTGTGGACACTACGATCAATTGATTTAACTGAATGTGTCGGAATCAATAGTTGCCACGAAGGCTAATTGATTTAATTTAATGTCATAGTGTGCTATTGGGGGCGGCACGACCAATTAATTTGATTTAATGCCTCTTAAGGCAATGTATGGATGCTAAGGACAATTAGTTACATACAATTTTCTTAGAAGGAAATTGTGGGCATTGAGGCCAGTAAATTTAATTTTGTGCCTCTGAAGGCTATTACGGGTACTAAGGGAAATTAACATAACTTTAAGCCTAGCTAGGAAACTTTAGGGAGTACTGATAACAATTTTTAATACGTGATTTAGAATGTAATTGTGGCAACAAGGACAATTAATTTAATATCGTGCCTCAGAAAATAATAGTGGGCACTAAGGCCAATCAATTTATTTTAATGCCTTAGAGTGTGTTCGAGAATAGCGATACGGCCAATTAATTTTATTTAGTGCCTTAGAAAGAAATTGTGTCTATGAAGGACAATTAGTTAAATTTAATTTCTTAGAAGGAAATTGCGAGCATTGATGCCAGTTAATTAAATTTTACGCCCAGATTTGAAAAATGGGTGGTACGGTAAATTAATTTAACTTTATACCTTAGTAAAAAATTGTCGAAACTACTATCAATCAGTTGAATTTAGTGCTTTAGAAGGTAACTGTGGCAATAAGGATGACTAATTTAATTTAATTCCTCATAAGGCGATTGTGGGCACTACAATCAATTGATTTAACTGAATGTGTCGTAAGCAATATTTGCCACTAAGGCCATTTAATTTAATTTAATATTTTGGTGTGCAATTGGGGACGGCACGACCAATTAATTTAATTTAATATTAGTTGAATTTAGTATTTTAGTAGGTAACTGTGGCAATAAGGATGACTAATTTAATTTAATTCCTCATAAGGCGAATGGGCACTTCGAGATTCAATTGATTTAAAGAAATGTGTCGTAAGCAATTGTTGCCACTATGGCCAGTTGATTTAAGTTAATGTCTTAGTGTGCAATTGGGGTCGGTATGACCAACTAATTTAATTTAATGCCGTTGAAGGCAATTGTTGGTGCTAAGGACAATTAGTTACATACAATTTCTTAGAAGGAAATTGTGGGCATTGAGGCCAGTAAATTTAATTTTGTGCCTCTGAAGGCTATTACGGGTACTAAGGCAAATTAATATAACTTTAAGCCTCGCTAGGAAACTTTAGGGAATACTGATAACAATTTCAAATAAGTGCTTTTGAATATAATTGTGGCAATAAGGACAATTAATTTAATATCGTGCCTCGGAAGGCAGTAGTGGGCACTAAGGCCAATCAATTTATTTTATTGCCTTAGAGTGCTTTCGAGAGCGATACGGCCAATGAATTTTATTTAGTTCCTTAGAAGGAAATTGTGTCTGCGAAGGTCAATTAAATAAATTTAATTTCTTCTATAGAAGGAAATTGCGTGCATTGATGACAGTTAATTAAATTTTTTGCCCAGATTTGGGAAAATGGGTGGTACGGCAAATTAATTTGATTTTATACCTTAGTAGAAAATTGCCGAAACTAAGGTCTATTTGATGAATTGAGTGTTTTAGAAGGTAACTATAGTAATAAGGATGACTAATTTAATTTAATGCCTCATAAGGCGATTGTGGGCACTACGATCAATTGATTTAACTGAATGTTTCGAAATCAATAGTTGCCACGAAGGCTAATTGGTTTAATTTAATGACTTAGTGTGCAATTGGGGTGGTACGACCAATTAATTTAATTTAATGCCTCTGAAGGCTATTGTTGGTGCTAAGACAATTAGTTACATATAATTTCTTAGAAGGCAAATGTGGGCATTGAGACCAGTAAATTTAATTTTGTGCCTCCGAAGGCAATTACGGGTACTAAGGCAAGTTAATATAACTTTAAGCCTCACTAGGAAATTTGGGGAGTACTGACTAATAATTTTAAATAAGTGCTTAGGAATGTAATTGTGACAATAAGGATATTAATTTAATATCGTGCCTCGGAAGGCTGTAGTGAGCACTAAGGCCAATCAATTTATTTTAATGCCTTAGAGTGCGTTCGAGAGCGATACGGCCAATGAATTTTATTTAGTGCCTTAGAAGGAAATTGTGTCTGAGAAGGTCAATTAAATAAATTTAATTTCTTAGAAGAAAATTGCGTGCATTGATGACAGTTAATTAAATTTTCCGCCCAGATTTGGTAAAGCGGGTGGTACGGCATTTTATTTTAATTTTATACCTTAGTAGAAAATTGCCTTAACTAAGGTCTATTAGTTGAATTTAGTGTTTTAGAAGGCAACTGTGGCAATAAGGATGACTAATTTAATTTAATGCCTCATAAGGCGATTGTGGGCTTTACGATCAATTGATTTAACGGAATGTGTCGTAATCAATAGTTGCCACTAAGGCCAGTTGATTTAATTTAATGTCTTAGTATGTAATGCAATTTGGGTCGGTACGACCAATTAATTTAATTTAATGCTGTTGAAGGCAATTGTTAAATTAAGGACAATTAGTTACATGCAATTTCTTAGAAGGCAATTGTGGGCATTGAGGCCCGTAAATTTAATTTTGTGCCTCTGAAGGCTATTACGGGTACTAAGGCAAATTAATATAACTTTAAGCCTCGTTAGGAAACTTTAGGGAGTACTGATTACAATTTCAAATAAGTGATTTTGAATGTAATTGTGGCAATAAGGACAATTAAATTTAATATCGTGCCTCGGAAGGCAATAGTGGGCACTAAAGCCAATCAATTTATTTTAATGCCTTAGAGTGCGTTCGAGAGCGATACGGCCAATTAATTTTATTTAGTGCCTTAGAAGGAAATTGTGTCTGCGAAGGTCGAGTAATTAAATTTAATTTCTTAGAAGGAAATTGCGTGCATTGATGACAGTTAATTAAATTTTCTGTCCAGATTTGAAAAAGCGGGTGGTGCGGCAAACTATATTTAATTTTATACCTTAGTAGAAAATTGCCGAAACTATGGTCTATTAGTTGAATTTAGTGTTTTAGAAGGTAACTGTGGCAATAAGGATGACTAATTTAATTTAATGTCTCATAAGGCGATTGTGGGCACTACGATCAATTGATTTAACTGAATGTGTCGTAATCAATAGTTGCCACGAAGGCTAAATGATTTAATTTAATGTATTAGTGTGCAATTGGGGGTGGTATGGCCAATTAATTTAATTTAATGCCTCTGAAGGCAATTGTTGGTGCTATGGAAAATTAGTTACATATAATTTCTTAGAAGGCAAATGTGGGCATTGAGACCAGTAAATTTAATTTTGTGCCCCTGAAGGCAATTACGGGTACAAAGGCAAGTTAATATAACTTTAAGCCTCACTAGGAAACTTTGGGGAGCACTGACAATAATTTTAAATAAGTGCTTTAGAATGTAATTGTGGCAATAAGGATAATTAATTTAATATCGTGCCCCGGAAGGCAATTACATTCTAAAGCGTAGTGGGCACTAAGGCCAATCGATTTATTTTGATGCCTTAGTGTTAGTTCAAGGGCAATACGGCCAATTAATTTTATTTTTTGCCTTAGAAAGAAATCTGTCTGTGAAGGACAATTAGATTTAATTTCTTAGAAGGAAATTGCGAGCATTGATGCCAGTTAATTAAATTTTACGCCCCGATTTGGAAAAACGGGTGGTACGGCAAATTAATTTAATTTTATACCTTAGTAGAAAATTGCCAAAATTATGGTCAATTAGCTAAATTTAGTGCTTTAGAAGGTAACTGTGGCAATAAGGATGACTAATTTAATTTAATGCCTCATAAGGCGATTGTGGGCACTACGATCAATTGTATTAACTGAATGTGTCGTGTGCAACGGTTGCCACTAAGGCCAATTGATTTAATTTAATGTCTTAGTGTTCAATTGGGGGCTGTACGAAAAATTAATTTAATTTAATGTCTCTGAATGCCATTGTTGGCGCTAAGGACAATTATTTACATATTACTAATTTCTTAGAAGGTAATTGTGGGCATTGAGGCCAGTAAATTTAATTTTGTGCCACTGAAGGCAATTACGGGTTCTAAGGGAAATTAATATAACTTTAAGCCTCGCTAGAAAACTTTAGGGAGTGCTGATAACAATTTTTAATACGTGCTTTAGAATGTAATTGTGGCAGTAAGGACAATTAATTTAATATCGTGCCTCGGAAGGCAATAGTGGGCACTAAGGCCAATCAATTTATTTTAAAGCCTTAGAGTGCGTTCGAGAGTGATATGGCCAGGTAATTTTATTTAGTGCCTTAGAAGGAAATTGTGTCTGTGAAGGATAATTAGTTAAATTTAATTTCTTAGAAGGAAATTGACGAGCATTGATGCCAGTTAATTAAATTTTACGCACAGATTTGGAAAAATGGATGGTACGGCAAATTAATATAATTTTATTCCTTAGCCAAAATTTATCGAAACTATGGTCAATTAGTTGAATTTAATGCTTTACAAGGTAACTGTGGCAATGTAAGGATGACTAATTTAATATTATGCCTCATAAGGCGATTGTGGGCACTGCAATCAATTGGTTTAATTTAATGTCTTAGTGTGCAATTGGGGCGGTACGACCAATTAATTTAATTTACTGCCTCTGAAGGCAATTGTGGATGTTAAGGACAATTAGTTACACATAATTTCTTCGAAGGAAATTGTGGGCATTGAGTCCTGTAAATTTAATTTTGTGCCTCTGAAGGCTATTACGGGTACTAAGGCAAATAAATATAACTTTAAACCTCGCAAGGAAACTTTAGGGAGTACTGATAACAATTTCAAATAAGTGATTTAGAATGTAATTGTGGCAATAAGGACAATTAATTTAATATCGTGCCTCGGAAGGCCATAGTGGACACTAAGGCCAATCAATTTATTTTAATGCCTCAGAGTGCGTTCGAGAGCGATACGGCCAATTAATTTTATTTAGTGCCTTAGAAGGAAATTGTGTCTGCGAAGGTCAATTAATTAAATTTAATAGTTTTAGAAGAAAATTGCAAGCATTGATGCCAGTTAATTAAATTTTAAGCCCAGATTTGGAAAAACAGGTGGTACGGTAAATTAATTTAATTATATACCTTAGTAGAAAATTGCCGAAACTACGGTCAATTAGTTGAATTTAGTGCTTTAGAAGGTAACTGTGGCAATAAGGATGTCTAATTTAATTTCATGCCTCATATGGCGATTGTGGGCATTACGATCGATTGATTTAACGGAATGTGTCGTAAGCAATAGTTGCCACTAAGGCCAGTTGATTTAATTTAATGTCTTAGTGTGCAATTGGGGGCGGTACGACCAAGTAATTTAATTTAATGCCACTCAAGGAAATTGTGGATGCTAAGGACAATTAGTTACACAAAATTTCTTCGAAGGCAATTGTGGGCATTGAGGCAAGTAAATTTAATTTTGTGCCTCTGAAGGCTATTACGGGTACTAAGGCAAATTAATATAACTTTAAGCCTCGCTCGAAAACTTTAGACAGTACTGATAAACAATTTAAAATAAGTGCTTTAGAATGTAATTGTGGCAATAAGGACAATTAATTCAATATCGTGCCCCGGAAGGCAATAGTGGGCACTAAGGCCAATCGATTTATTTTGATGCCTTAGTGTGAGTTCAAGGGCGATACGGCCAATGAATTTTATTTTTTACCTTAGAAGGGAAATTGTGTCTGTGAAGGTCAATTAATTAAATTTAATTCCTCAGAAGGAAATTGCGTGCATTGACGACAGGTAATTAAATTTTCCGCCCAGATTTGGAAAAGCGGGTGGTACGGCAAATTAATTTAATTATATACCTTAGTAGAAAATTGCCGAAACTAAGGTCTATTAGTTGAATTTAGTGTTTTAGAAGGTAACTATGGCAATAAGGATGACTAATTTAATTTAATGCCTCATAAGGCGATTGTGGGCACTACGATCAATTTATTTAACTGAATGTGTCGTAGTCAATAGTTGCCACGAAGGCTAATTGATTTAATTTAATGTCTTAGTATTATTGCAATTGGGGGTAGTACAACCAATTAATTTAATTTAATGCCTCTGAAGGCAATTGTTGGTGCTAAGGACAATTTGTTACATATAATTTCTTAGAAGGCAAATGTGGGCATTGAGACCAGTAAATTTAATTTTGTGCCCCTGAAGGCAATTACGGGTACAAAGGCAAGTTAATATAACTTTAAGCCGTGCTAGGAAACTTTATGGAGTACCGATAACAATTTTTAATACGTGCTTTAGAATTTAATTGTGGCAATAAGGACAATTAATTGAATATCGTGTTTCGGAATGCAATAGTGGCACTAAGGCCAATCGATTTATTTTAATGCCTTAGTGTGCGTTCGAGGGCGATACAGCCAATTAATTTTATTTAGTGCCTTAGACGGAAATTGTGTCTGTGAAGGACAATTAGTTAAATTTCATTTCTTAGAAGGAAATTGCGGGTATTGAAGCCAGCTAATTAAATTTTACGCCCAGATTTGGAAAAACAGATGGTATGGCAAATTAATAAAGTTAATTTTATACCTTTGCAGAAAATTGTCGAAACTACAGTCAATTAGTTGAATTTATTGCTTTAGAAGGTAACTGTGGCAATAAGGATGACTAATTTAATTTAATGCCTCATAAGGCAATTGTGGGCACTACGATCAATTGATTTAACTAAATGTCTCGTAAGCAATAGTTGCCACTAAGGCTAATTGATTTAATTTAATGTCTTAGTGTGCAATTGGGGGCGGTACGACCAATTAATTTAATTTAATGAATCTAAATGCAATTGTGGGCGCTAAGGACAATTAGTTACATATAATTTTTAACAAGGCAGCTGTGGGCATTGAGGCCAGTAAATTTAATTTTGTGCCTCTGAAGGCAATTACGGGTACTACGGGAAATTAATATAACTTTAAGCCTCGCTAGGAAACTTTAGGGAGTACTAATAACAATTTTTACTATGTGCTTTAGAATGTAATTGTGGCAATAAGGACAATTAATTTAATATCGTGGCTCGGAAGGCAATAGTAGCCACGATATTAAAAATTGTCCTTCGCGAGACACTAAGGCCAATCAATTTATTGTAATGCCTTAGAGTGCGTTCGAGAGCGATATGGCTTTATTTAGTGCCTTAGAAGGAAATTGTGTCTACGAAGGTCAATTAATTAAATTTAATTTCTTAGAAGGAAATTGCGTGCATTGATGACAGTTAATTAAATTTTTCGCCCAGATTTGGAAAAGCGGGTGGTACGGCAAACTAATTTAATTTTATACCATAGAAAATTGTCGAAACTAAGGTCTATTAGTTGAATTTAGTGCTTTGGAAGGTAACTGTGGCAATAAGGATGACTAATTTAATTTAATGCCTCATAAGGCGATTGTGGGCACTACGATCAATTGATTTAACGGAATGTGTCGTAATCAATAGTTGGCACAAATGTCAGTTGATTTAATTTAATGTCTTAGTGTGCAATTGGGGCCGGTACAACCAATTAATTTAATTTAATGCCGCTGAAGGCAATTGTTGGTGCTATGGATAATTAGTTACGTACAATTTCTTAGAAGGCTCAGAGTCTGCAGTTGTGGGCATTGAGGCCAGTAAATTTAATTTTGTGCCTCTGAAGGCTATTACGAGTACTAAGGCAAATTAATATAACTCTAAGCCTCGCTAGGAAACTTTAGGGAGTACTGATAAAAATTTCAAATAAGTGCTTTAGAATGTAATTGTGGAAATAAGGACAATTAATTTAATATCGTGCCTTGGAAGGTAATAGTGGGCACTAAGGCCAATTAATTTATTGTATTGCCTTAGAGTGTGTTCGAGAGTGATACGGCCAAGTCATTTTATTTAGAGCCTTAGAAGGAAATTGTGTCTGTGAAGGTCAATTAATTAAATTTAATTTCTTAGAAGGAAATTGTGTGCATTGATGACAGTTAATTAAATTTTCCGCCCAGATTTGGAAAAGCGGGTGGTACGGCAAATTAATTTAATTTTATACCTTAGTATAAAATTGCCGAAACTACTGTCAATTAGTTGAATTTAGTGTTCTAGAAGGTAATTGTGGCAATAAGGATGAAGCTAATTTAATTTAATGCCTCATAAGGCGAATGTGGGCATTACGATCAATTAATTTAACTGAATGTGTCATAATCAATAGTTGGCACTAAGGCCGTTATTGATTTAATGTCTTAGTGTGCAATTGGGAGCGGTACGACCTATTAATTTAATTTAATGCCTCTGAAGGCAATTGTGGATGTTAAGGACTATTAGCTACATATAATTTCTTAGAAGGCAATTGTGGGCATTGAAGCCAGTAAATTTAATTTTGTGCCTATGAAGGCTATTACGGGTACTAATGCAAGTTAATATAACTTTTAGCCTCGCTACGAAACTTTGGGGTGTACTGATAACAATTTCAAATAAGTGCTTTAGAATGTAATTGTGGCAATAAGGACAATTAATTGAATATCGTGCCTCGGAAGGCAATAGTGGGCACTAAAGCCAATCAATTTATTTTAATGCCTTAGAGTGCGTTCGAGAGCGATACGGCCAATTAATTTTATTTAGTGCCTTAGAAGGAAACTTGTGTCTGCGAAGGTCAATTAATTAAATTTAATTTCTTAGAAGGAAATTGCGTGCATTGATGACAGTTAATTAAATTTTCCGCCCAGATTTGGAAAAGCGGGTGGTACGGCAAATTAATTTAATTTTATACCTTAGTTGAAAATTGCCAAAACTACGGTCAATTAGTTGAATTTAGTGCTTTAGTAGGTAACTGTGGCAATAAGGATGACTAATTTAATTTAATGCCTCATAAGGCGATTGTGGGCACTATGATCAATTTATTTAACTGAATGTGTTGTAATCAATAGTTGCCACGAAGGCTAATTGATTTAATATAATGTCTGAGTGTGCAATTGGGGGTGGTACGACCAATTAATTTAATTTAATGCCTCTGAAGGCAATTTTTGGTGCTAAGGACAGTTAGTTACATATAATTTCTTAGAAGGCAATTGTGGGCATTGAGGCCAGTAAATTTAATTTTGTGCCTCTGAAGGCAATTACGGGTACTAAGGCAAATTAATCCTAAATTAATATAACTTTAAGCCTCGCTAGGAAACATTAGGGAGTACTAATAACAATTTTTAATACGTGCTTTAGAATGTAATTGTGGCAATAAGGGCAATTAATTTAATATCGTGCCTCGGAAGGCAATAGTGGGCACTAAGGCCAATCAATTTATTTTAATGCCTTAGAGTGCTTTCGAGAGCGATACGGCCAAGTAATTTAATTTAGTGCCTTAGAAGGGAATGGTGTCTGCAAAGGTCAATTAATTAAATTTAATTTTTTAGAAGGAAATTGCGTGCATTGATGACAGTTAATTAAATTTTCCGCCCAGATTTGGAAAAGCGGGTGGTACGGCAAATTAATTTAATTTTATACTTTAGTAAAAAATTGCCGAAACTAAGGTCTATTAGTTGAATTTAGTGTTTTAGAAGGTAACTGTGGCAATAAGGATGACTAATTTAATTTAATGCCTCATAAGGCGAATGTGCGCACTACGATCAATTGATTTAACTGAAATGTCGTAATCAATAGTTGCCACGAAGGCTAATTGATTTAATTTAATGTCTTTGTGTGCAATTTGGGGTGGTACGACCAATTAATTTAATTTAATGCCTCTGAAGGCAATTGTTGGTGCTAAGGACAATTAGTTACATATAATTCTTAGAAGGCAGTTGTGGGCATTGAGGCCAGTAAATTTTATTTTATGCCTCTGAAGGCAATTACGGGTACTAAGAGAAATTGGTATAACTTTAAGCCTCGCTAGGAAACTTTAGGGAGTACTGATAACAATTTTTAATACGTGCTTTAGAATGTAATTGTGGCAATAAGGATAATTAATTTAATATCGTGCCTCGAAAGGCAATATTGGGCACCAGGGCCAATCAATTTATTTTAATGCCTTAGAGTGGGTTCGAGATCGATACAGCCAAGTAATTTTATTTAGTGCCTTAGAAGGAAATTGTGTCCATGAAGGTAAATTAATTAAATTTAAACTTAGAAGGAAATTGCTAAAATATTGATGCCAATCTCTTATACACATCTGCTTGATTTGGAAAAGCGGGTGGTATGGCAAATTCATTTAATTTTGTACCTTAGTAGAAAATTGTCGAAACTACGGTCAATTAGTTGAATTTAGTGCTTTAGAAGGTAACTGTGGCAATAAGGTTGACTAATTTAATTTAATGCCTCATAAGGCGATTGTGGGCTCTACGATCAATTGATTTACTTGAATGTGTCGTAAGCAATAGTTGCCACTGAGGCTAATTGATTTAATTTAATGTCTTAGTGTGCAATTGGGGATGGTACGACCAATTAATTTAATTTAATGGCTCTGAAGGCAATTGTTGGTGCTAAGGACAATTAGTTACATATAATTTCTTAGAAGGCAAATGTTCGCATTGAGACTAGTAAATTTAATTTTGTGCCTCTGAAGGCTATTACGGGTACTAAGGGAAATTAAGATAACTTTAAGCCTCGCAAGGACACTTTATGGAGTACTGATAATAATTTTTAATATGTGCTTTAGAATGTAATAGTGGCAATAAGGACTACTAATTTATTTAATATCGTGCCTCGGAAGGCAATAGTGGGCACTAAGGCCAATAACCCTAACCCCTAAACCACAAACCTTAACCCTAAAATTAAAACACCAAATCCCAAAGTCCAAACCCAAAAACCAAACCCCAAACTCAAAACCCTAAACCCTAACCCTAAAACCAAACCCAAAACCCTAGGACCTAACCTAAAACAAAAAAGCCTATAACCCAAACCCTAAAACTCGAAACCCTAAAACCCTAAAGCCTAAACCTGTAACTCTAAACTCCAAACACCAAACCCTATACCCCAAACATGAGACCCTAAGCCCTAAAGACTAAGCTTAAACCCTAAACCCTGAAACCCTAAATTCAAATCCTAAACCCTAGATGTAAAATTGTAATCCTTAATCCTTAAACCTAGACCTTAAACCCTAAAACCCAAAATCCTGCACATTAAATCCAAAAACCTAGAACCTAGACCTAAAATTCTAATCACTAGACCCAAAACCCTAAACCATAGAATTTTTAAAGTCCAACAGTATAATTCCAATACCATCAATTCAAAACCTGGATCCAAAATGATGAAGTCGATTATTGTTTGACAACTTTTTTTAGGGTTTAGGGTTTGGGGTTTGGGGTTTGGGATTTGGGGTTTAGGGTTGGGTTTAGGGTTTAGGGTTTAGGGCTGGGTTTGGGGTTTGGGGTTGTAGGGTTGTAGGGTTGTAGGGTTGTAGGGTTTGGGGTTTGGGGTTTGGGGTTTGGGTTTAGGGTTTTAGGGGTTTGGGGTTTAGGGTTTGTGGTTTTTAGGGTATAGGGTATAGGGTTTTGGGTCTGGGTTTTGGGTTTTAGGGTTTATGATATAGGTTTTTAGGATTTAGGGTATAGTGTTTAGGGTTTGAGGTCTAGGCCTTAGGATTTTAGGTTTTAAATTTAGGCTTTAGGCTTTAGACATTTGGCTTCAGGCTTTAAATTTAAGGGTATTGGTTTTAACTATTGGATTTAGGGTTTTGTGTTTAGGCTTTATGCTTTAGGTTATACTAGGTTTTTGGCTTGAGGCTTTAAGGTTTAGGGTTTTGGGTATATGGTTTAGGATTTAGGTTTAAGGGTTTAGGGTTTTTTGGGTTTGGTGTTTAGGGATTAGGGTTTAGGCCTAAGGGTTTTAGGTTTTAAATTTAGACTTTAGCCTTTATGCTTTTGGATTTAGGGTTTCGGCTTTTGCCCTTAGGTTTGGGCTTTAGACTTTTGGGCTTAGAGATTCAACTTTAGACTCTAGGCTTTAGGCTTTTGACTAAAGGGTTTAGGGTTTAGGGTTTAGACTCAAGGATTTGGGGCTTAAACCTTAGGTTTTAGGGTTTAGGTTTTGGGGTTTAGACTTTTGGTTTAGGGTTTAGTGTTTAGCGTTTAGGGTAAGGGTTCAGGGTTTTAGGGTTTAGTGTTTTAGGGTCTGACTTTTAGGCCTTTGGTTTTACGGCTTTGGTTTGGGGCTCAGGCTTTAGGATTTAAACTTTAAACTTTAGGCTTTCTATTTTAGGCTTTAGGTTGTACTAGGTTTTAGGTCTTATGTTTTTGGTTTTTAGCATTTGGTTTGGGGTTTTGGGTCTTTAATGTAGGCTTTAGCCTTTATGTTTTAGCCTTGAGGCTTGAGGGATTTAGGTTTCGTAGTTAGGCTTTGGGCTTTAGGCTTTATGCTTTTGGCTTCATGGTTTAGGGTTTAGGGTTTAGGCTTTTGCTTTTAGGTTTAGGTTTTAGACTTCAAGGTTTAGAGTTTTGAGCTTAGACTTTAGGCTTCAGGCATTAGACTTAAGGGTTTAGGGTTTAGGGTTTGGGGGTTTTGTGTTGTAGGGTATAGGGTTTTGGATTTTTGGGTTTAGGGGTTTAGTATTTATGATTTTAGGATTTAGGGTTCCTAAACCTTGTAAATTTTGGATTTTAGGGTTTTCAGTTTTGGGTTTAGACTTTAAAAACCTGGATTTAGGGTTTAGTTTTTAGGCTTTTACCTTTAGGTTTAGGCTTTAGACTTTCGACTTTAGAGTTTCGGCTTTTGACTTTTGACTTTTCAGGCTTCAGGCTTTGGGTTTAAGGGTTTGGGATTTAGGGTTTAGACTTTTGGATTTTGGTTTTGAGTTTATGCTTTATGCTTTAGGTTATAGGAGTTTGCATTGGGCTTTAGGTTTTAAAGTTTTGGGTTTAGGATTTCAATTTTATTCTTTTGGTTTTAGGTATAGGGTTGGTGGATTAGGTTTTGGTTTTAGGGTTTAGGGTTTCTATTTAAGGTTTTATGTTCTGGGTTCTAGGTTTTAGGAATTATGTTTTGGATTTTAGCATTTGGTTTACAATATAGGGTTTTTGGTGTTGGCTTTAGCCTTCTTGTTTTAGTCTTGAAGCTTTAGGGTTTTAGGTTTTGGGTTTGGGCCTTAGGCTTTAAGCTTTGTGCTTTTGGATTCAGGGTTTAAGGTTTAGGCTTTATGTGTTAGGTTTTGGAGTTTCGACTTTAGACTTTAGGCTTTAGGCTTTAATTTAAGGATTTCGGGTTAGACTATTGGGTTTAGGGTTTTTTGTTTTAGGGTTTAGGGTTTTAGGCTTAAGGGTTTTTAGGGTTTAAGGTATAGGGTTTAGGTTCTAGGTTCTAGGTTCTAGGTTTGAGGTTTAGGGTTTTTAGGGTTTTTAGGGTTTAGTGTTTAGGGTTTAGGGTTTAGGGTTTAGGGTTTTTTTGGCTTGAGGATTTTAGGTTTTATATTTAGGCTTTATGCTTTTATGCTTTTGGATTCAGGGTTTGGGGTTTGGGGTGTAGGCTTTAGGTTTTTTAGGGTTTAGGGTTTTGGGTATAGAATATAGGGATTAGATTTTTTATTTTAGGGTTTTGGATTAAGGGTTTTTAGGTTTTAGGGTTTAGGCCTTAGGGCATTAGGTTTTAAATTTAGACTTTAGGCTTTATGCTTTGGGATTCAGGGTTTAGGGTTTAGGCTTTTGCCATTAGGTTTGGGCTTTAGACTTTAGGATTTAGAGTTTCGACTTTAGACTTTAGACTTTAGGCTTTAGAGTTTTGGGTTTAGGGTTTAGGGTTTAATTTTGGACTTTTGATTTGGGCTATAGGGTATAGGGTATAGGGTATAGGGTTTAGGGTCTAGGTTTAGGTTTAAAGATTTGATGTTTTGGGTTTTTAGGGTTTATGGTTTCGGGTTTAGAGCTTAGGCTTTAGGGTTTAGACTAAAGGGCTTAGGGTTTAGACTTTTGCATTTAGGGTTTGAGTTTATGCTTTTGATTATAGGGTTTATGCATTTGGGTTTAGGTTATAGGGTTTTGTCTTGAGGCTTTAGGCTTTATGCATTCGGTGTTAGGTTCTGGACATTTTGTTTTGGACTACAGGTTTTAGGTTTTAGGCTTTAGCTTTTGGCCTGTTGTGTTTTTTATTTTGGGTTTAGAATTTTGGTTTTAGGTTTAGTGTTTAGGTTTTGATTTTACGATTTTTGGTTTCGGGTTTGGGTGTTTTGTTTTAGGATTTTCAATATATGCTCTGAGTTTGAGGGTTTTGGATTTAAGATTCAGGATTGATGAATTTTTGCTTTTGGCTTTAGCGATTTATAGGGTTTGGAGTTTTGAATTTAGGATTTCGAGTATACGATTTTGGGTTTCGGGTTTACAACTAAAGGTTTAGAGTTTTTGCTTGTGTTTAGGTTTTAGGAATGGGTTTAAGGGTTTACAATTTAATGTTAAGGGTTTACAATTTTGGTTTAAGTTTTTGTGATTGTTCAGTTCATGGTTTGGAGGTTTTAGGTTATGCTTTGGTGCTTTGGGGTTGGGAGTTCAAAATTTGGAATATATTATTTCGGTTTAGGGATTTGGGTTTTGTATTCATTTTTTGGGTTAAGGTTTTTGGGGATAGAGTTTTGTTTTCTGATTTAGGGTTTAATGGTTTAGGGTTTGTGGTTTGGGATTATAGGTTTTGGGATTTGGTGTCTAGTGTTTTGGGTTTTTGATATGGGGTTTTAAGGTATTGGGGTTAAGGGTTTTAGGATTTAGAGCTTGGAGGTTTTAGGGTTTGGGGTTTGGTGTATTGGTGTTTAGAATTTTGAGAATAGGGTTAAAAATGTATTTGGTTTTGGGTTTTGGGTTTTAGTTTAGGATATTGAGTTTTGGGTTTTAGGTTTCGAATTTATCTTTTTGGATTGTAGGATTTTGAGGTTTGGGAGTTCAGATTTTGGGATTTTAATGTTTAAGGTTTAGTGTTGTGTTTTGGATTTTGGGCACATGCATTACACAGTAGATACAATACTACTTCATTGATTAGGCAATATCTCGAATCATGAAGCCATCCCTTAGTCATATCTTGCGTAGCACACCTGAAAAAACAAACAAAAATCCATTCATTATAAAATATTTTACTATAACTCGATTTCGTAAGAATTGCAATATAAGTAACAACAATTGTTTTGCACAAACCAAAAGAACTCAAGTACTTCCTTTGAATACTAATTAGTTGTGTTTTTTCTTAAAATCATAAATGCCAATGTGTTGCTCAACTTTTTTAAGTCACCTATATAGACAATTACGATATGACCATTTCAACAAAATCATAATTACAAAATGTCTCTTTTGGTACATTGGCTTGTATAATATTCTTAGTTCTTACGAATAAATAGTAATTACCACAAATAAGTAATAACTTCATATTTATGAAGCTGTGGAAACACATCAATTCCTCATTTCCATTTATCCCAGAAAAAATAACCAAATTTTAAAAGCAGCTCAACACATGAAACAATTTCCGAACCCCATATAAAAAGTAACACGAGAAGACAAAACTAAAAATAGTAGAGTTTGGAAGAATAAATGAATCTATTAAGGCACAAGTTAATCCATATGACATTTGAGGTCAAATTGAGCGAATAAATACTATGTAACAATAGACTAGTCTACAAGCAGCGAATTAAAAATTCCAAAAAAAAAAAATTAATAATAGTCAAACCTCAACTATAGTTCTATAATTATGCCCCTTTCCTAGACCCCATGATAGCTACCCTTAAACACATTTAATTCAACAAAATACTTCAAATCTCTACCTTTTAAAGGCCAACTTAATACAACAAAAAGATGATCATATAATAATATGTAATGAACTTACATAATTACTCTCAACATTTAATACAACTACCCTAATAATATTACAAATATCAACTACTGTAGAAAAAATATAATAACATTACATATTTTGACTACTGTAGGAAAATATCTACCTACAATTACCCTAATAATAATACAAACATCTACCTAATATTACATCACATTCAACAGAACTTCTACAACATCTTACACAAACGTTCAATAAATCTATCTTATCCATTAAAGTGATAGCTATGAAAGTGTTCATCTAAAATTTGGACAACTTGGGACACATAAGGAAAATTTCCGCTGAACTTGATATTGACATATTTATTCCTCCTAAATTTTTAATGCACATAGATAACATTTTTTGAAGTAATTTTGTCTAATTTAGTTGCAGTTGAAGTGGTATAAGATGGATATTACAGTTGCTTCAATATTTTCATAACATAAAAGTGCAGCAATAAAGGCCAAGTGCTCGTGCTAACAACTTAAGTGAGTGTTCTCGATTTAACAAGTATATAGTTACCAACTACACTATTCAACAAAGCATTCATCACAGTTCACTCAACACAACACAATTTAAAATTAGTTCATTACTTGATGAAATAATTAAAAACCATCAAAGAGAATTAAAATTATCAAAACAAGATAATTTAAGATTACCTTCCATTGGCAGCCTCAAGGTTTTAGGCAATTAGGTCATCCACCATCTTTTTATTGCATCGTGCATCAAAATCCCCAAGCCAAGTATTCATGGTAACGGTCCGAAGACATTGATGGAAAAGTACCAAGGCACGCACAAAGTTGTTCAATCGCCCCCTACAATTCAAGTTGTTCAAATGTTATTTAGTTATTCCCAAAACCAATACAATAGTCAATCTGGATCACAACAGGAAACCAGGACTATTTAATTATTTATGTTATTCTTCCCTTAACCATAAATCACATACGTTCAATCCATATCATATCCTAATATATCTATTTTGTATTTAGTTCAATCACAATCAAACTAGTAAGTGTAAGATAAACCATTATATTCTTCAATCAGGCCAAAATATTAACAATTAAAAAACAAAACGGTAGGCAACAGTCATCTCTAGTTGCTCAACATTAAACACACAATTAAAAGAAAAAAAAAATCACAGGCCGAGTGTAAAATGTTTCACACACAAGTTGATGCCATAAATTATTTTCAACCACCTATTGTGGCCTAGTATATAGCAGACAAAAGGAAAGATATTAATGCTAACAAATTAAAATGAGTGTTCCCACAACTAGGATTAACCAAGTATGTCAAAGAATACAGCCATCATCTCACATCTCTCATTACTACAACAAAAGAATCCAATTCTAGTACTTTGTATGCCCACAACAAAAGACATTTACTAAAGCCAAAAATCTCTCCAAGAACAAAACATCTAAGCAGCATAGATACTAGCCACAGATTTTGACAAAGCATTGAACAAAATTCACTTCAGCAACAACTCATGACTGAATCAAATATATTTAGAACAAAATTTCGAATGCCATGAACCAGATGAAATTTAAACACACACAGAGAATTAAAATTATCAACAAAACCATATTTAAGATTACCTTACTGTTTAGCATTAGCAGCTTTACTAGTTATGCAACATAGCTTAGACAGGAAATAGTAAGCCCTTCATCGCCTTGATATCTGGTACGTTATTCAGCTTGCCACAATAATCTGTAAAAAATAGATAAAATGCAGAAATGAACAATGAAACAGCAAGCCTTCACCATATCAAGGTAGACAAAATGTCAGTTAAGTTTCGTTTCCCAATCATTAAAGCCAATTTAAAGTAAAGACATAAATTTATCAATAGAAGAAAATTAAATTACCTTCCAGCATATCCGCATCGGCAAACTTTAAGTAGGCAATCACAACCTCTAACACCTTTTCTTGCACAATGCCCAGAATTTCAAGTCCGTAGAATATATTTATCAAAATTACAAAATACAGCATACAGGATGCTTTACTACATCACCTTCAAATACACCTAAATACAGACAAATAAAGTAGATAATAATTACAACAAAACCATAATCACGAAATAATAATTATAAAATTACATCGACTCATAATCAACTTCTTAAGACAAACCACCTGAACTTCAAATCTAATTTCTACACTTTCAAGTCAGTGGAATACATTTATCAAAACAAAATATACAGGACACTTTACTACATCTTCAAATACACCAAAACTGCTATTACAGATAAATAATAACTAACAATTACAACAAAACCATTATTACAAAATAATAGTTACAAAATTACACTAAATCATGGAAGCAGTAGGGCAAAACAAAAGAAGGAAAAGAAAAGGCATCTTTCTACCTTTTCCACTTCTGTTTAGAAGTCCATTCTTACATTTTTCAGTAAAGAAGATGTAGGATGAAGCATGTCTGAACCAGAACCAAACCTCAATTTGATTAATATACAGCTCCTGCTTTCCCCTTTCTGATGTTCCTTCGGTAGTACAAATAACATTCATTCCTAAACCCTAAAGACAAGTAGTAATATCTTGCAAACTTCTAAGTACCCATTACTCCCTTTTATATGGCCAAATGGAGAATTCTCAAGGCTACAACAATAGTTACGAGCCAAAGTTACCTTTTCTTCGCCATAAGGTCTGCCACTCCAATCTTTAATTTGTCTAATGAATATTTGCACGCATACCTGAATAACAGGAAAACAACATAGTAAGCATAACTTGGAGGAGAACAGACCTTCAAATCTGAGGTAAAATGTGATAGGAGGGGGAGAGGAAGAAAGTAGGAAACAGCAAACACCTTCTGAACATCCTTATGACTACACAATGCATGTAATAACAACTGCGTCATTGGAGTCCAGATAGACCCTACTTTTGGGGGAAAAGAACACTGCTGACAGATCACGCATAACAATCACCTGAAGGAATGTAAAACATGTTCGCTAAAGCTCCTGTAATTCACGAATTTCTTGGAAATGAAAACATCAAAAGACATTCAAAAGCCAAAGCAATCATCTTAAATATATATAAGACAACTCATTGAACTAAAATCATCCAAAGCTGATACATGAACGCACCACCATAGGCAATAAAACTTGTTACTAAGAAGTAATTAATTGGAATATGCTTTTGTTTCTCGTACTATTGCTTGTACTGTTATAATGTGTATTTGCAACTAAATGCCCAGCTACTTGTTATTGTTTTCTTTTTCATGTGGGTTTATGAAGGGGCCAAGTGCCATGAAGTGTAGATGTTAACAATCAGTTGTTGAAATTGCTCCCTCTATTTCTAAATCCCCCTTTGAGTAGAAAGTGGAACAAGCTTTTTTTTATGAAAATTTGCATACCCACTCATCATCATAAAGTGTTAAGCAGAAAAGTACACGTGCCAAAAAAATATAGTAAAGCTCACTATATGAAGAAGCTAGAATTGGATTCTAGGAGGAGAGAGAAAGTGGAAGAGTTGCATGTCAAGAGTGTATTTGATTATCTGAGTTTCGGTTGACACAATTAGTAGCACGCAATCCCCTTATTTATAAATGTACATAAGGAGGCATAAGGCTATCTCTATGCTAGTACAGCTGAAGCTGAATTACATAATTGCCCTTAATGAGGCTGCCACGTGCCACTTCTAGAACAATCTAGGTAAGATGCTATGTGTCACTAATCCACATTATCACTATACATTCCCTTGGAGGCATCAGCAAGTCAAATTTTTAAAATTTATTTCAGCCCTGAATTAAAGATTGAATGGCAAAACACAGACAATATGAAGGTAAGACTGGTATGATGACAATACCTGTATTCATTAAACATGTCTAGAAAGATTCCGTGATAAAAAGTAGGCCCCAAAGGGTGGCAACCCAAGAATTTGTCTGCAAGTTGAAAAAACAAAATCCACTTAAATGACAAACTTTTTTCACCTCATACATTCTGCAGAACTGTAAAATCAGTTTTAAAAGGAAAAACAACTCTTAGGCTCTAAAAATCTTTATTGATTTCTTATCTACTACTCTGCAAGACCCTAATACAAAAGCATGACATAGTAAAAACAGAAAATAAACGAGAACAAAAAAATACACGAGAATTCAGAAGACATGGAACACGAAATGCTCGCAGCTGTGAGATTAAAATGTCAAAGCCAATATCTGCTCTATTAAAATGTCAAAGCCAATATATGCTCGATTAAAATGTCAAACCCAATAATATACTACTTTGCAAGGACCCAGCTTCTAACAATAATATACACATCCCACATAAAGGCTTTACTAGAAAATTATTACCAGCATCAATTTAACTTCCAACTTCTTTTGTTAGTATATAACTGCAAGCATACAACCTCTAGAAACAATATAACCATATTTACAGCATCCAAAGAGAATTTTAATTCAAAAAAATTTCACATTAGACTTCCAGCATTAACCGTATAGTTGTCATATTTTCACTTCTCACAGACCCAAAAAGGAAAAAAGGAAGCATAATATATCTCTAAAAAAAGGAATTGCATTATGTCATTAAATTATATTAATAATATTATTAACTTAGACCATTCATAATACGTATCCCCGTACCCATATCCGACACTTTTCCCAGGTTCCTGAAGCCTCAATTTATGAAACTGATGAATTTAACACCAGGATATGTACCCTTATCCGCATGGCTAACATACAGCAGCTCACTACTCGGCATTTAACGCAATTTTATTTACAAGCTTGACAAGAGGCATCTATAAGATAATATACAAGAGCAACTACAAGGGGGTTGGGAAACAAATAAATAAATAAAACCAAGTATTTTCTTTCCAGAAGAAACATTTTCAATGGAAGTAAAAACATGCAAACAAATGAAAATATCAATGGCAGAGAACATCATCGAAGGTTTGAAGGAGTGATTTGATTAAGTCACAAGCTGCCGTAACTACTACTACTTATAGCCCATAATTTAAACATGATATCTTCATTTAGAAAATAGTTAAAAGTAAAAAAATAGTAGCACTACATAATTGAAGTTATAGATTGGGCCCAAAATGTAACCACAAAACATTATCCGAACTCGAAAATCAACAGTGCACAGCCATAGCCTTTTTCATTATCAAGATATCAATCAAAAGTAACTTCAACTTAAAGAAAATTTATGTTATATGGATGCCACTTTCATTTGAAAAAGGGGGGAGATAAAAGAAGTTAATATAAAAAGGGAGAATTGCCGACTCAAGATGAAAAAGAAACAAGTGACCCCAATTTGTAAAGTATTGTAGGACATACTATGAATGTGACGATAATTTGCATGTCCAAAACTATGAGACGTAATTGGAATGAATGTAAGAAAAAACTGAATATCATGTCACCTCATGCAACAAAGCATTTATAAGCACATCTACAGCATAAAGCAACCAAAGTTTCTTATGTATTCTTACACAACCATCTAGCAATATAAGACTAAGATACAAACCCTAGAGCCACGTATGTCCTAAAGTTGTTGATCTGTAGATTGAGTGCCAAATTTTTTCCCAATCCAAGTTTTAGTGCTCAAATGTTTGCTACATAAACTAGCACTTTCTAGAGGGAGGAAGTAACTTACTACAACTAAATAGTGATTAGCATTTCAATCTCACGCAAAACCATAGCAAAGATTGCATTTAATTGTTCTTCTACCAGTGACCAACTACAGTTTATGAACTCTTCTAGAATGTTTAAATACCAGTGTCAAACAATTTATACTCAAACTAGGGCATTAGACATGACTCAAAGTAAATCTATAATAGATTACCACACATACATGTCCTAATACATATAGTTGCTTCAAAACTTACGGAAAATTATTTTGATAATTAGCATCAGTGAATTTATCTAGGGTAAAGGATGAATTAAAAAAATAGTTCACAAAAAATTGCACTCATAGTTGCACCTGAGATCATAGGAATACAGAGGAACAGAGCTCCCTTTGTCTCTCACCCCTTCCACTCGTCGTCTTCCATTCTTTAGTCACCTTTCTCCTACTCCTCTCTTCCCTCTATCAACCCCCCAGGGCCTTGCATGTACTCCTGTCATTCTAGGATTATATGAATGCTTCTATCCACTGTATTCCTTGGAGTGAAAGCGATAAGGAGTAGGAGCCCAGCAAAAACAAAATGATTCAACCAAGAAAACAGAAAAGATGACAAACAAAACCACTTACATGACAGAAACAACATTGTTTAACTTGTTAATACTACAAAATCTCACCCCAAAAAAAAAATAAATGACAAAATAGGCTTCAAAGTAAACTGACAATTGGAGAAAAGAATATCCCAAGTTCAAACTCCCAAAAAGATATACTAAAATTATTCCATATTAGTTGTATTCGAGCTAATTGCACAACAAAGTGAAATGATCTCCATGTGACACAAGACTTGGTCAGTTTTGTCATTTCTACATGAATTTATATTAAAAATAAAATAAGATTTTAAAGGTCAAGTAACTTCAGGCCATTCTCAAATTAATTTCCTAATAGAACATTGCCATTTACTCAACCTATAGCAGTAATCCATTGAAAAATTAAGGATCATTCTCAAAAGAAATTATTTTAAATAACAGGAAAACTTAGTTAAAAAAAAAGAAACTACAAAAAAGACCAATGTGAGGCAAAAACAAAACAATTTATTTCCATACTCCAAAGATCATGAATTGTAAAACAGTTAGTGATTGCTTTTAATTAAAAAAAAAGGGACACTTCACTAATTTGGAAAGGGAAGGCTACACCCGTCAGCACTCCAACCGTTATTGACACCACTAATCACTAGATAATTTCCAACGAACTGAATAAATTTCAAACAAGTAAGCATAGATGCCCAAAATCATAACCATAAGTCACGAAATCTTGATGCACACTCTCAATTATCAACTAGATATGCTTCCTTAAGATATTTAAACAATAAATACAAAGAAAATGTGACTGGATGATGTATACCAATTCAACGTAGAATGTTTCACATTGGAATTGTTCATATGGAAAGATTTACAAAGCAGGGCAAAAGGGAAAGAGAAGAATTTCCAGCAGCACTTATGGACAATCGAAACACTCGAACAAACATATACAAGATGACATTTACATATTTCTCAACATAGAAACATATGAAGTATAGATTTAGTAAAATAAGAATAAAAGGCCTCTAAAATAAGCACCAACAGGTACATTGAATTCATTTTTTGCACCCACTTGAAACAAGCTCAGTAATAAATCCCACAAAAAAATCTACACACTTTCATAGCAAAACTTTTTACTAATACTCTACAAGAATATATTCACTAAGTATATATTATAAAAAAAAAGTACAAAATAAGCTTGGAAAACAAAGACAGCACAAAATTGGCATAGGACCAAATGAAGGCTTCTTCTAGTTAAGCGACTACTTCCAAATGAAAGGTTCTTTTGTTAGTGTATAATGACAAGTATCAATTAAAACACTCTAAATGCCATTCAATCAAATATTTTTCTGACCAAAGCTACAAAACAGGTTCCTACTTCATATCATCCTGTCAACGCAAACAGAAACATAGGTACAGTTACAGGTTGCAACAGATTTTCTTCATTCCATATGGCGACCATGAAGGCAAAATATGGTAGATCAATGCATGAAACACTCAATTGTGAAGCTAAATGTCTATGAAATGAACAATAAGGTAATTATAACTAAAATCAGGTGCATTGCTTTCCTAGATAATTCATCATTGTCAAAAAGAATCCTACATATGAAACAAATCATGAGAAAAGAGAATAGTGTATACTTCATTAATCTGTCCATCACATTATCTTCTTTAAATAGATCAATATCATGATGACCATAAATAAGACAACTAGGCCAGCCTAAATATCCTAGCACTTCATTTTTTTTCCCTCTAGAGAAGGCAACGCTTTTATTACAAAATGAGACACCTCAGGTGCCAAAGATAAGTTGTTACTTCAATCATGAGCTACTATTTATCTATGGGTGAAGCATCCAAACCAAATTCTCCACTCAAAAGCCTAAAATACAATCCCATATAATCCTTAGACTGTTAGACATAAGTTCTCGACTCCAGTTGACCAAAAAATTATGATGAGTGCAAAATATAGTGCTATAGGATTGTTCACCAAAGTTTATGGATAGTTCAACAAAGTTTATCCAAAGCTTTATTATTCTCTAAACTCAAACACTTGATGAAAACAACTTAGTAAACATCGAGCAAGGTTCAACGTATGAAACAATTTATAATAACCAACAAAAGAGTGGAAGATTAACAAATAGTCTCCACTGGAACATATATATACAAAGGAGATTCTTCAGCAATATACAAGTCAACATTATCTTTGTTCAAATTATTCCTAATTCATACAAATATTATGGTCCATGCATTTCAAAATTATCGTGTATGACAGCATGAACAAACATAGAATATTACTACAGGAAAATCCATATTAAAACCCCAACGCCTTGAAATGCATTAGAATTAAGCTTTCATTTACATAACAATAACAAATTTATCACCATAAAAAAATTTACAAAAAACTCTTGCAGAGAAAATTAGAACTGTTATACAGCGTTCACACATGTTTTCAAAAGAAAAATATTTGAATATTAGTGTGTAGGAAAATAAGAGAAAGATTTATTGCCTCTCAAAACACTAAGATATCTTAAAAACAGAAAATCAAGAAGAAGAAAAAAGTGAGGTTGTCTGTAGCAGTATAATAAGCACATCTCAAGCAATTAACACCATTCAATCATTATGAACTTTATTCGTCTTGATATGGAGATTCACAACTTCTTTTTAGTAGTACCTCATAAACTTAAAAACACTTCATTTGACACATAGTCATATGAAATCATCCTCATTTTTGTACCAAATAACTCTAGTTCAAAAATAAATCAAACAAATTCCAATCCAGTTTGCAATTCTTGATAAACAGAAACATGTGCACAAACAAAAACTAAACTCACTTGACAAGAGTTTTATAGCTTGTTTTTCTTGTATTTGAAAACATAGGAAAAACCTAAACCACAAAAAAAAAGGAGAAAGTTAAACTAGAATGAACTTTTCCAAAAGAAAAGGTTTCTTCGAAACTGACATATACAAAGCTGTGTTCCTTAGTTTGATTTCCATCATCCAACATTGCAATTGATACAAATAATATTAACATCCCCACATAATTTTACAAAATACTTCAAAATTTTATACATCTCACTAACCAAGTTATAGTAAAATTTCAATCAATGATGAAGATAGTTACTGTAAATTCTCTAACAAAAATAGAAATGTAGATATAAGTATCTAAATATTTATATACATACACATATATTGAAAATATGGAAAAATTATACAGAAAAAGAGAAATAAAACGGCATAGTCAAAAAAGATATCGATGGAAGGAACAAGGACAAGTGAAGAAGCTAGAGTTAGATTCTAGGAGAAGAGAGAAAGTGGAAGGGTTGAATGTCAGAAGAATATTTGATTATCCGAGTCTCGATCCTCTTTTTAGTAGCACCCCAGCCCCTTATTTATAGAATTACATAAGGAGACATGAGGCTATCTGTATGTTAGTCCAACTGAAGCTAAATTACATAATTGCCCTTAATGAGGCTGCCACGTAGGCGCTTCTAGAACAATCTAGGTAGTATGCTATGTATCACTAATCCACATCATCATTAGTCCCCTCGGCTTGGTGCCGAGCCTCACGGATAGGGGCCAAGCCGACAACGACTGTTCATAGTCTCCAACCGATGACAACTAAGACTCTTATACTGAGCCGAGGTGGAAACCTTCGGAGCACCTTCGTAATCCATTGCCGACCCGACGTCATATGACCATTGGCTCCTCGACGGGTCGTAACTGCAGCATCAACTCCCAAGGGTGACATTTCGTTAAGTCCCCATGCACTGAATTCGCATTTATTGCACTGTATTATTCGCCCCGATTTTGCTGCAAAATGCCTCATTTTATGCGTCGTAACACCAACAGCACGTCTCGATTTTCAATCTGGCATATCCCGTTTATCACGCCATAATGCCTCGCTTTTCACGCCATAACGCCTCGCCTTTCCCGCGTAAGCGCCTTTTTCCATTTCGAAACCTTCAATTTTCCCCCCCCAGAAACACAGAACATTCTAGAAGAAAACTGACCTATTTATACCCCCATTCACCCCCAAATCTTTTTTCTTCTTCTTACTCACCTTTTCCTCACTCACTTTTACTCTATTTTCCCCAGATACTTACACTCTCTCTTTTTTACTCTCATCCCCCAGAGGCTTACATAGTTTCTCTTCCTTTGCCCTCTTCCGTTTCACCTTTGCCGATTTCTGACCGTCGCTCTACGCCACCACCGGACACCACTAGGAGCTTTTTCTAAAACTCCCACATGCCCTCAAAACAAAAGATTATGGCTGGTACATTCACTCCCACTTCTCTTATTAGCATACAGGTTCCTCCTTCCCCGGTAAAGCCACGTAGGCGCTTCTAGAACAATCTAGGTAGTATGCTATGTATCACTAATCCTGCACATCATCAACTAGCAATCGTTTGAGATTTCTATGAGAACGCTAAGCCTTTCCAGATTTTGACAAAATAAAAAATTCAAAACCCTAAAACTCCAAATTCACAGAATATCTAAACAAAAAAATCTTTCACATTACACAAATTTAGACGAGGACTAAGGACCACACAACAACTACAAATCAGATCTGAAGAAATAAATAAATAAAAGTTCAAAACCCTAACTCACCAAATTCACGGATGACGGTAGCTAAATGCATCATTTCTCGACTTTTAAAACCCTAAGGATCTGCATACCAACCCTTAAACGCAGAGACAGGAGAAGAATAGACTCTTTCTGGATGTTGAAATCAGCTAGGGTTTGACAGTCCTCCAAATCCTTTCCGGCGAAGATCGGTCTCTACTGGTTCGGAGAAATGACCTGAATCTTAGCCTTGACATTGTCGATCGTGTCGGATCTCTCTACTTCCAACGTAATCATCATCCCAGTCAGGATTCCACCTCAAGACGAGGTGCAAGAGTGGATTCCTTATTACAGTCGACTAGGTTCTGCCGTCCTTTAGTTGCTTACTGATGAAGATCAAACGCTACTGATCCAGCAAAATCCCTCTTGTCCCGCAACCTAGCTGAAGAAGCTAGAATTATATTCTAGGTAGAGAGAAAAATTAGAGGAGTCAATTGGAGCCATAATCCAACGAACATTTCTAATAGCCGTTCCCTAGATTGTTCTAAAAGTGCTTATGTGGCAACCTCATTAAGGGCAGTTATGTAACTTAGCCCCAGTTAAGCTAGTATAATGATAGCCTCATGCCCACTCATGTACATCTATAAATAAGAGATTTGGGTGCTAAGAAGACTTACTCAGAGAATTAGACACACACTTTCTATACTAATTCCAATCACCAATTCTCCTCGGCTCCTCTACTTTCTCTCTCTACCAAGAATTTGTGATTGGTATTACTGTAGAGAGATTAGTACTGAGAGTGTGAGTTTGATACTCTGAGAGAGTCTTCTTAGCACCCAAACTTGTTGCCTTATTTATAGATGTACATGATGGGGCATGAGGCTATCATTATACTAGCTTAACTGGGGCTAAATTACATAACTGCCCTTAATGAGGTTGCCACGTAAGCAGTTCTAGAACAATCTAGGGGGAGTGCCAAGTGTCACTAATCAGCATCATCAATTGTCCCCTCGGCTCGGTGTCGAGCTTTGGGCAGGGGTCAAGCCGAAAACGACTACCTGCAACCCGCAGTCCCCAAATACTTATGACCGACCCTCTTATATTGAGTCGAGATGCATAAGCCTTGGAGCATCCCCGTGCTCACCACACTGATCCGAGGCTGAGGTAACTCGTCGGCCCCTTGACAAGACATGGCTACAATATTAACTCGTGGGTGACGTTTTTCCTGAGTCCCCGTGCATTGAATTTTTATTTATTGCGCTGCATTACTCGTCCTGATTTTACTGCAAAACGCCTCATTTTTCCCTCCGAAACGCCTCATTTTTTCCACCGAAACGTCTCATTTCATTTCACCCCCTTCAATGGGGCTTTTCCCTCAGAATTCATAGAACATTCCTGAAGGATGCACCCCTGTTTATACCCCCATTCTCTCCCTATTCACTTTTACTTTCTTCCTTCAACTTTTTCCTTCAAATTTTTCCTTCTCCCTTTTCCTTTGCTTCTTTTACTCTCCCAAAATTTTACACCCTCTCTTACTCTCCTCACCACCGATTTCCTGCCACCCTTGCATCCGACATTCCCAGTTGCCGACCGCCGCTCAACGTTGCTGCCGGATACCACAAGAAATCCCCAAAAACCTCATTCACCTTTCAAATAGAAGACCATGGCCGGTACGTTCACTTCCTCCTTTCTTATTAGCACGCCGGTCCCTCTTTCCCTCGTAGACGCCACTGATAGGCTACTGAACCCCTCGGACGAGGCTCTCCTGGCAGCAGTCCCCCTAAACTTTTCCCCCAAACCTACCTTTGCCGAACCACCACAGAACGACCACCCCAACCTCCAAACACAAGACATATCAAACATTCTTGACCCCGAGGACAGCGGTATCAGAATACTTAGGGACCAATACCGCTTCCCTAAAAATATACACATCAAATTTCCTACTCCCGAGGATCGAGCCCACCTACCTCGTCCTGGTTACTTAATAGTTTACCAGGAGCAGCTTGAGGCGGGGCTGAGATTACCAATAACACCTCTCCTCGTCCATTTGTCCGACCACTGGGATATTAGTATATCCCATCTGACCCCAAACGCACTTCGGCTCATTGATGGATTCTCCTTCCTTTGTAAATTACACAACATCCCCTCGAACTTTTAGGATGATGTTGAAGCTATCCCCTGCGAAGGGATTCTTTTACATCTCTCCCCAAACTACGAGCAAACAGCTCACTTCGGGTAACCCTTCATCTATCCACAACTGCAAAAAGTCATTTTTTTTGCCCGATACCTCTACCCTCCAATGCCTCGGGGCCCCTAGAACCTTACCAAAAAATACCTCAAAACCAAAAACGCCTCTCCCCCAAACTCCATACACGCTAGGAGGCTCATTGAAACCAACCTTGTTTAGAATAAACTTTAACAATCAGCCTACCATCCTGTCCAATAACATCCTAGCCTGGGCGGGATTGTTCCTTACCCATGACACCCTTCCGAGCTACGACCCTCACAAAGTTCATCATCTTCTCATTTTTTTTTTAAGTTGCTTCATCATAATACTAACCACTTGTCTTTTTGCAGACCTCGGAGCATTTCTAAGGGGGCTAGTGTCAACCAAACCCTCTACTAGCGCGGGTTCCTCCAGCCAACCCTCTTTATCAACAAGCGGATCCTCATCCACCACTATCAACACTCCTTCGGGAAGTGCTGAGGCCACACCGTCAACTTCAGCACCCCCCAAAACCAAACCGAGGCCAAAAGTACCCCGGAGAGACCAGGCAGGGAGGTCACTCTGGCTCTTCAGCTCGCCAAGCCCGAGTCGGTTCAGGTTACTAGATATAGATTGAAGGAGGCTGCTAACCTCAGGGAAGGTCCCTCCTCGGCAATTAGATCTCCTCTTCGTCATCGCCCCTGAGACCCTCTCAGTCCGGTGGCGCGAGTGAGGACCCCAGGGGTAGCTTCTGGAAATGCCCCGCTGTCAAAACAGCTCATCACCTCATATGGTAATGACTGCCATACCTCATTCTTTCCCACTTTTAGTTCTTCCTTCCCAGTTGAGAGATGACACCTTTCTCTTTTCAAGTGATAAAAAATACATCCCCGAGGAGGAGAAAAAGTCTGTAGGGTCACAAGATTTGCCCTGGGATCGACTGACAGTCGAACCTCTCCCGGTTCTCCTCACCTCAAGGAGTACCGAGCTCTGACCCACTCGACCGATCGATATAAATGACAGAGCATAATTTCCAAGGGTGGGTCATGAGCAGGCCAAGATGGTTGCCCTGCCTCGGGACGTAGCCTACATAAAGAGGCTTACTCCCCAACAGAGGCTAGACAAGCTTCACATCAACCTGACGAACGTAAGTCTGACTAACCCTTCTTGAAATTTCAATTTTTTGCACTTCGTACTTTAATTCACACATTTGTTCCTTTGCAGCCTAGAATTACTATCTTCCCGCCGTTGCCTAGCGCGAGTCGTCCTTCAACTTTACCATCAACTCTATGAAGCAGGAGTTGGCTCACGCCAAGTCCGTCGTGGATCAGGTTGTGAAAGAGGTTGTAAAAGCCAACAACCTGAAATGCAACATCGAGGCAGGCAAGAAATACAATGAGTGAAAGACCGAGCTAATCGAGTGAGAGATAAACTTTGTCAGGCCGAGCTGGAAAAGAAGACCCTTGAAGTTGATGTCAGTGATCGAGACAAGAGAATATCGGATCTAGAGCAGAGGGTCCTTCAAATTCAAGAAGAGGCTCAATTGGTTAAGGTAAAGTTTGCTTCTCGAGAGGGGGAGCTGCGAATTGAAGGAAGAAATGAGTTCGTGGCTTCGGCGAAGCAGATGAGATGCTGAAGGAGTTTACCAAGAAGGTCTTTTCCATGGGGTTCACACTGGCCTGTGACCACTTGGTGAAGAATCCTAACCTGTACGAGGGGTTGCCATATGATGCCTCTGTGGCACACCGATTACCGAGGAGGTCATCAATGGCTTACAAGCTTAATTTAAGGCCCCAGTACCGATCCCTGGAGTTTCTAAAGTGACTCTCCTGATTCAGGGTGCAGGCCCCGAAGCCGAGTCTGAACCAGTGAATCAAGCCTCCATTTCTTCAGCCTAGCCTTCCACTTCTGCTCCTCAGACTAATGTGATACTGTTGTAATAGCTAGGAACTTTTATATAATAGTTAGGATTGTTTAATGGAACTCTTAAGTTTTGACAATCTCGTCTTCTCTATAAGAGCCTCGTCTTTTCTTTACTTCCTTCCTTTACTTACTTTTCATTTTCTTTGTTTCTTGCATACAAAGCGAAAGACTTGTGATATAATGAGATAAAAGATTATAACACTTAAGAAGAATAGCATGAGAAATTGTCTAAGTCTCCCTTTCATTTTGAACTTAGACCTTGTTTAGACCCTTTCGGGTTGAGGCAAAAGAACTAAGTTTAGTTCCTTATTTTTGCCTTAGTCATTTAACTTGAATCACGACCTTCCAAGGTCAAAGAAATATTGTTTTGTTTGAGGAGGGCTATCGAGCCTCTCTGAGGATTGGATCCTCTGAAATTCATTTAAGGGGGGGCTACTAAGCCTCATCCCTCAAACTTTGCTTTTGTGCTAAACTGGATCCGGTCCTCTGGGGGTTGGAACAGCCCGATTCTGTTTCCTGTTGAGCTAGGATCAAACCTCTAAGGATTGAAACTGCTCGCATATATTTGGGGGCTGCTAAGCCTCGGCCCTCAACATTTGCGTTTATGTTGAATTGGGTCCGAACCTCTAAGAGTTGGAGCAGCTCAATTTTATTTTCTGTTGAACTTGAACCGAACCTCTGAGGGTTGGTGCAGCTTGATTTTTCTTGGGAGGGCTACTAAGTCTCTGCCCTTGAGGGGGGACTACTAAGCATCTGCCCTCAATATTTGCATTTACTGAACCTTTGAGGGTTGGAGCAGCTCGATTTTATTTTCTGTTGAACTTGAATCGAACCTCTGAGGATTGGTGCAACTCTCAGTGCCCCATTAGATTTTGCTTGGGGGGCAACTAAGCATCTGCCCTTGAGGGGGAACTACTAAGCCTCAGCCTTCAACATTTGCATTGTGTTGAACTGGGTCCTAACCTCTGAGGGTTAGAGGAGTTCGAATTTGTTGTTCTATGCTTGAACCGAACCTCTAAGGATTGGTGCAGCTTGATTTTGCTTGGGGGCTACTAAGCCTCTACCCTTGAGGGAGGACTACTAAGTCTCTATCCTCAACATTTGCATTTATGTTGAACTGGGTCCGAACCTCTGAGGGTTGGAGTAGCTCAAATTTGTTTTTGTCTTGAACTTGATCCTGGCCTCTTTGGGGCGGAAGAGCTCGAATGCAATTGACGTGGTTGTTGGACGAGGTAATTTCTTTCTTTTGAGAAGGAACTTTTATTACATTCCTTGGTAATTTTTTCAAATTTATAATGTTCCACATTCTGGGAACAGGGTCTCTTTTCACGTCAACTAACTTGTAGTAGCCCGAAGTATGAGCTTCTATAACAGACTAGATCAATAGGGGCCCTTCTAGTTTGGGTCCAACTTCCTAGTCCCTTCTACACGGCTTGCTTCATTTTTTCGAAGCACCAAGTCTCCGGGCCGCAGATACCGATGCTTGATCCTGGCATTGTAGTATTTGACCATAACCTGCTTGTACTTGGCCTCTCAGATGGACGCGTCCAACCTCTCTTCTTCGAGTAGGTCTAGGTTAGCTCATAAGGCCTCATTGTTGTGTTCCAAGGCACTCAAATACACTCGAGCCGAGGGTAGCCCGATCTTCACAGGGATAACAGCCTCGGATTCGTAAGTCAAACTGAACGGAGTGTTTCCATTGGTTGTTCGAGGTGTGGTCCTGTACGCCCATAAGACACTAGGCAATTCATCGACCCAAGCGCCCTTGGCTCGTTCGAGTCGAGTCTTGAGCCCCGTCAATAGGGTTCGGTTGCATACTTCAGTCTGTCTGTTCACTTGTGGATGAGCGACGGAGGTGAAGTGTTGTCTGATACTGAGGTTAGCGTAGAAGGCACTCTTGAAAGGCTCCCCTTCAAATTACCTTCCATTGTCAAAAATGAGGACAGCAGGGATACCAAACTGACAAATAATATTTTTATAAAAGAACTTTTCAATTGCTTTTCCAGAGATTGTGGCCAGGGGCTCGGCCTCAATCTACTTGGTGAAGTAATCAACCGCCACTACCAGGAACTCAAGTTTGCCTATTCCTCTAGGAAGTGGGCCTAATATGTCAAATTCTCCACTGAGCAAATGGCCATGGGCTCTGAATAAGGACCATGTCCGAACCGGGCCTTCTGGGAATCGGTGCGTGTATCTGACATTGGTGACACTTCCACACCAATGTGTTAGCGTCTGAGTGCAAAGTCGGTCAATAATACCCGGCCAGCAAGACCTTGCGAGCCAAGCTCCGAGGACCGATGTGACTTCCACATATGCCCTCGTGCACCTCTCGTAGCACATAGTTAGTTTCTGAAAGCGTGAGGCACCTCAGCAGGGGGCACAAGTATGCTTTTTTGTACAAGACTCCACTATCAATAAGCGTATACTTAGCAGCTCTGTATTTGATCCCTCTGGCCTCGGTCGGGTCCTCAGGAAGCTTCTCATCGCTGAGATAGCTCATTATGGGTTCAATCCAACCGAGGTCCTGTTGGACACAAGAGATTTTTTCTGAGAAGTCAACAGACCTGCATTCTCGTACCTCTATCAAAATCTCTTTTGTCAAATGTAAGTATATTGCCGAGGCTAGTTTGACAGAGCATCGACGTGCGTGTTTCTTGTTCAGGCAATCTTAACGACGTCCACCTTTTTTAATTTTGCTATCCAGCTTTTGACCTCGACTAGATACTTTTTAATATTATACTTCGAGCCTCGTAGTTTCCTAGGCTTTGATTAACAACTAGTTGAGAATCAGAATGTTCTATGGTTTGGGCTCCCATCTGGTGGGCCATCTCCATCCTACAGATGAGGGCCTAGTACTCAATATCGTTGTTGGTTGCTGAGAATCTGAACCTCAGGGCATAAGTGAGATAGTCTCTTTCTGGGAAAGATCGGATTATTATTCCTGTCCCGGCTCCGGATTCACACGAAACTCCGTCAACATGAAGCTCCCATGTGAGGTCTTCTCTTGCTTGCTATTCTTTTGCTCTGTCAATTATCATGACAATGTCGACCTTCTCGGTGTCACAGCTTTCTGCAATAAAATCTGCAAAAGCTGTGCTTTGATTGCTGTCCGAGACTTGAATTCTATGTCGGACTTGAACAGTTCCACGGATCACTTTAGCATTCTACCCAAAACGTCTGGCTTGCTCAATATATTTTTCAAAAGAATATTAGTCAGAATGATTATCTTGTGGCCATGCAAGTAAGGTCTTAGCTTCCGGGCTGACACCATCAAATGAGAAAACTGCCTTCTTAATGGGGGTGTAGTTTCTTTTCGAACCTTGAACCACTTTGCTTACAAAAGAAATGGGGCAGTGTTTGCCGTGCTGGTCTTGATTCAGTATAAGACAAGCTGATTGCCAATTCGGTGATTGAGATCTACAGTTATAGCGGTTCGTCCTTTGTGTGGAGACGCGAGCCTCAGAAAATTGCCCAAGTATTCTTTAAACTCTTCAAAGGCTTTCTGAGCTTCTTCGATCCATTGAAAACCTTCGATCTTCTTGATAAGAAAAAGAACAGTAAGCCTCTTTCCGTCGATTTGGACAGGAATCGATTCAGGGCTGTCATTCTGCCAGTGAGTCTCTGAACTTCCTTGATCGAGGTAGGGATTTTCATATCGATTATGGCTTGCACCTTTTCAGGATTTGCCTCAATTTCTCGATGAGAGACAATGAATCCCAAGAATTTTCTGAGTGAAACCCGAATGTATATTTTTTGGGGTTCAGCCTCATTCGGATCGATCTTAATGTTTTAAATGTTTCCCTGAGATTTTCTAGGATTTCCTCATAGGTTCAACTCTTGACCACCATGTCATCAATGTATACCTCCATGTTTCGTCCTATTTGGGACTTGAAGGTTTTGTTGACGAGGCGTTGATATGTGGCCCTGATATTTTTGAGTCCGAATTCACGGCATCGTGGTGTAGCAATACGTGCCTCGGTCGGTGACAAAAGAGGTTTTCTTTTCATCTTCTTTGGCCATGTATATCTGATGATAACCCTTGAATGCATCTACAAAGTGCAAGATGTAAAATCCAACAAATAAATCTACTACCGTATCAATCCGGGGGTATGGGTAACTGTCCTTTGGATAGGCTTTATTAAGATTAGTAAACTCTTGGCACATTCGCCAAGATGAATCTTGCTTAGTTACAAGGACTTATTACAAAGCCAAGTTGGATACAACACTTCTCTAATTAGTTTAGCCAATAAGAGTTTATCCACCTCGGCTTCAATTATTAAACTGCGCTCTGGACCAAAGAGGCGCTTCTTCTGCTTGACCGGTCTGTATGCCTTGTCCACTCTGAGTTTGTGCTCGATTATTTCTCGAGGGACACACGGCATGTCTTCGACGGTCCAGGCGAACACGTCCTTGTACTCAGCTAGAAGCCTGAAGATGAGAGCTTTGAATTTTGTTGCCTGTGCGGAGAGTAGCACAGATCTTTATTTTCCTGTCTGAGAGACTCGGATCCAGTGGTACCTCCTCGATGGGGACCTCGTCTTGGGACTCAATTTTTGCTTGCCTTTCTCCTTGGGTTCGAGAGGCTCGGGGATCTGAGTAGCGGTTCTCCGTGGTCCCACATTTTCTTCCTCCTCTCTTTGACTTGTTGAAGGCTTTTCCAGGCCATTCCAGGTGGATGGGGCATCAAAAATTTGCAGGAATGCCTTGTCTGCGATGGAC
This sequence comes from Cinchona pubescens, assembly GCA_025175665.1. Taxonomy (NCBI): domain Eukaryota; kingdom Viridiplantae; phylum Streptophyta; class Magnoliopsida; order Gentianales; family Rubiaceae; genus Cinchona; species Cinchona pubescens. Next base: position 1,525,793 of record JANKKI010000328.1, on the reverse strand, counting down.
ATAGTCTGCGACTGGGACCGCAGGGACATTATATAGCAGGCTCAGGCCTCCTGCTGGCTTCCAATTACGGTTCCTTTAGATCCGTCCCTCAGCATGAATTTTATTTCGATATGGAACACAGAGGAAAGGATTCTGTAGGTGTATTATGTGGGTCGAATGATTCTGTGGGTACATTGTGTGGGTCGGCCTAAAATCATGTTGTAGGAACTGTCCCTTTTTACGATGACAAAATTGGTCATCTCAATTCTGTACTTCGCGGAGATTTCTAGGAACAACGGGAGTATTATCTGTCCCTCAGGCTCGATCGAATCACCAGTGAAGCCAACCAGTGGGGTTTTGAAAGGCTTTATCAAGGAGGCATCCATGTGCAATTTGACCAAAGCATCCCAAAAAATGATATTCGCCAAGCTTCCGGTGTCGACAAACATACGGTGCATTTCGTAGCTAGCCCCATTTACGTGAATTACCACAGGGTCATTGTGTAGCATCTGCTAGGAACGGGGTCCTCAGAAGTGTATCCGAGGCTCATGAATGGCTTCAATGGCTTCTCTCGATCCTCGCTCGAAGGAATGTTCCAGGCATATTTTTTTCTGGCATTGTTAGAGTCCCCGAGCTATTGTGTTTATCACCCCGACTACTCGGATCTACTCATCTCGGTTTGTCAGGAAATCTAGATTTTGGCCACCTCGATTTTGCTGCCGAGGCGGGTAAGACTGCGTCGGGTTTTCTCGATTGGCAGCATTTCTTTAGAACTCTGCAGTAGTTCGGCTGATGAACTGCTGCAGTTGTCCTTCTTGAATGGCCCTCTCAATTTCAACCTTCGAGTGGCTCCAGGCCTCGGTATCATGACCGTGTTGACCATGAAAGGCGCAGTACTTTGCCCTGTCTCTTTGGTCCTGGGCCGAACCATTCGAGGGGGTGGCTCTAGGAACCCCAAATGTTGTATTTGGTATAAAATTTCCCTCCTTGATGTATTGAGTGGTGTAAAGTCAGCATCCGGATGGCTCATCTTCTGCGGGGGTCGGTTCCTAATATTATTGTTCGGGTAGACCACCCGGCTCGCCAACGATCCGGCTCTGGGATAGCTCAACCTATCTGTGACCCTCAGTTTTTAGAGGATGAGGGGTTCGGAGTCTTCAAGACCTTTTCTTTTTGTGTATCGTAAAGTTTTCTTTTTGTCCTGTTTGACTCCGACGCTCTCTCCAGAAGTTCAGAGTAGGAGCTTGGCATTTTTTTGGCCAAATCGACATTAAAGGTACCTGGTCGGATGCCGCTACATACCGATGAAAGCAGCCATCAAAATTCTTTCATCTACATGTTTGATTTGGACAACTTCATCATTGAAGCGGTCTACAAATTTGTTAAGCGATTCGTTGGACCTCTGTCGAATGTCCATGAGGTGCGACGTGTCCTTCTGCAATATTGATTTGCTTCGAAAGTGGCAGAGGAAGGACTTTGCCAGGTCGTTAAAAGTGGCAATTGAGTTCCTATGTAGCTCCTGAAACCATTTTTGGGTCAGACCTCGAAGGGTGGTGGCAAATAACTTGCAGCTGGTGGCGTCACTATAGCCATAAAGGCTTGTGACCGCTACCACGTGCTGAAGATGATCGGACGGATCAGAATCTCCCTTGTAGCGGTCGAGGTCCAGTAACTTGAATTGCATCGGGAGTAGTTCAATCTTGATAGAGATTGTGAATGGATCTCTATCAATCTCTGTCGGAGCAGGAGTATTCAGAACTAAATTATTTTTTCTCAAAATCTCTTGAATTTTGTTTTCGAGGCTCTGCTCCTCGAGTTGTTTTAGAACAGCCGAGGAGGGTCCTCTGGATTCAAGAGTTTTTTGAGGAATGTGCGCTAAATCTTTCGTACAATGGTAATTTTTTTGATTCGCTCATTGATGAGTGTGATTAGTCAGATTATTCGTCCGAGCGTGACTTTGTTATTTTGTGGCGCAAGTCGATTGGACTCATGGCATCAACCAGCTATTTCCCAAGCTTTCGGCCGGGAGCGTGTTGTTGTTTAGCTTGTGGAATGGCTGCTCAGTTTGAGCACTCGGATGGAGTCTTGTTCTCCTACTGCTCCATGAACGCTCAAAAAGATTCAAAATGATCGGAGATGTATTTCAAAACATCGTTCTGCTTCTGTTGGACCAACCTCGGCTGGTGTATCGATATTTTCTGCCTCATCGATATGCACCACGAGGTGTTGGTTGCTTGCCTCAGTGTCCTTGTTAGCAATTCAGAGTGTTCCACAGTTCTTCATCCTTCCCAAAGAAAAAATAGAGAATTCAGATGATTGAGAATTGATTAAAGGAGATGAAAATTTGTCGATTCCAACAGATGACACCAATTCAAGAAGCTAGAATTAGATTCTAGGTAGAGAGAGAAAGTAGATGAGCTGAGGAGAATTTGTGATTGGTATTACTGTAGAGAGATTAGTATTGAGAGTGTGAGTTTGATTCTCTGAGTGAGTCTTCTTAGCACCCAAGCCCCTTATTTATAGATGTACATGAGGGGGCATGAGGCTATCATTATACTAGCTTAACTGGGGCTAAATTACATAATTACCCTTAATGAGGTTACCACTAAGCACTTTCTAGAACAATTTAGGGGTAGTGCCAAGTGTCACTAATCAGCATCATCACTAGCCTAAAACGTTATCAATCGTTTTGAAGATCTAGACCTCCGAGGTGACGACTGAGGAAGAATAGTAGAAATGATGAAGTGTTTAAGGTTGGATGGCAAGTGTATAGAAAGACCCACCCCCACGTGTGCCTGCTTCTGTCTACAAAATGAGAAGTGTTAATACCCACATGCCCAACTCAAAATGAAATTCAAGGTTCGTAACTCAAATTTCAAATATTTGTGCGCCAAAATGGAAATTCAAGTCTGGAAGTGAAGTTTCAATTTATCAACATAAGTAAATGGTTGTGGTGGGTCATAGGATCCACATGGATAAACTTCATTTAAGAATGGATTTAACATTTGATATGTTAATTGGTATTTTTAAATTAATAAAATTTTAACATTTTAAATAATAATTCATTAATTTATTTTATTTTATTTCTATTACTTTAAATAGTAGAATTTTATTAATTTGAAAATACTATTTGGCGTTCTATTTGATAGGATTAGTTAACTGATCGGTTAATCGGTTAAATATTTCGATTGAAATTCGAAAATGAGTACTAAAATTGTTAATCAATTTCAATTTTGAATTAAATTCACAATAAATTCGATTAATCAAATGTGAATTCGGAAATCAGTTTTGAAATCAATTAACTGCATTCGTCAATTAAGGCCATTAACATTAGATTGAAATTCTTCTTACGAAAATTAACTTTTTTTTAGTTTTTCTGATTTTCAAAACACACTATTCTGACATGTGGCTTATAAAAGGATTGAAAGTCACAACACGTGTAGTGTATAGTTGGGGGCACAAATTAAAAAAACCATTCAATAAGCTTTGGCCTAAGTTCGTGGGAATGACTAGCTTTTTTGAAATCCTAGTTGTTAAATCCAATGAATACCTTGTGGTTCAATTATATTTTCAAGCAGGAATTTCAAGAGCTCAATTTCATGCGGATTATCACAAAATTTATTTATTTCCAATTTAATGAGCTGCATATAAGGGCATTCAAGAAGGTGCCCGGGTAAAATATTTGATTTCTAATATAGCTTGGAGAAAACAATTGCAAGGAACAAAAGAAGAGTTGTTAAAGCAAAAAAACATGGTCTCAACAAATGATAAACTAGAAATATCTAGACATTCAAAAATTTCTGCAAATTAAAATACAGCAACACCAATATAGGCCTTGTTAAATAGTTCAATGCATGGGAACTTCACAACATTCAAAAGAGAACAAAAGGAATGAAACAAAGAAAAGAACGAACAAAACTAGAAAAGCAAATGTAAACAAAATAAGACAAATTAAAGGGGAAAAAAGACAGGCAAATCTAATTATACTATTAAAAAAAAAAAGTTGAAAGGGTCATGGATTTACTTCTTCAGAGAAAAAACAACTTGAACTTACATTGAGCTAGAAAATACATAATAAAATGAAAGCTTTTAGGACATAGATAATCCAATCAAATTTGTATTCATCACGGAAAGGGAAAATAGTGAGAATGAATTCCTGGACATTAGTAAAGTTCACCACCTTGTTTGGGAGGTTCAATATATGTGATTAAAGAACGTAGTAAATACGATTTTGCATCAGAAGATATAGGTGAAATATTTAAGTAAAGCAGCAAACTACATAATGTGAAAGGAAATATATCAAAAATTGGAACTGCTCTTGTTGTGGGTACTGGCCCAGAGATAACATGCATAATTAAGAATTCAAATTAATGGACCAGGTCACCCCCACCCCAAAACAATGACGTACAATCAATTTTAGCTAAGAAATAAATACTATTTAAATAATTAATTTACCTTCATAGCTAGTACAAATACCAGATTCAAAGTATGTAGGTGAGGTATATCATGGGCAAGCCTTGTTAATGCAAAGCTCACACCATCTTGTCTGTTCTAACCCGTGAAACTCAAATATACTTCTACTAACCTTGGAGCATATTTGAAGGAAAAAATGGTTAATTCACCTCTAATGTACTAATATTATGAGCGCCAAGTTCAATGCTTTTTAATCTAAAGTAATTTCTTATGCTTAAAATCTTCAATTGAACTTCTGGGTAGGATAATTTGAATTTGACGAGGTTGTTGCAGGCATGTAAACTCATATTTTTAAGAGATGAACAAGTCAATAAGAAATTCTCCAATTGTTGATCATTAATATTGACATCTTGTAGTTTAATAGAGATCAAAGAGGCAAAGCTACTAGAACTGGGAACAGAAACAAAATGATCCCTTAGAGTACAGAAGACCAACCGTAGATTCTTTAAAGTACATCTCTTATTAGAAGCAACAAGAAGTGAGTAGGGAAAAGTATAACATTCCAACGCATCTACGGGTATGGCTTGGGGAGGTGTTTCCTTGTTTAATTTGACAAGGAAATTTTCTATTCCATCCGACTAGTTTCGGGTTCGAATCCCGAGCAACCCACTGTCATATCAAACCCTAAACCCCAAACCCTAAAAATTTAAAATAAATGGATTTGAATTGGATGAATTTGAAATGACATAAAATTTCGGTGAATTTCAAATCCACTCATTTAACCATTAAAATCACATTCTCCACTTGTTGGTGGATTTCAAATCCACAACTAAATTAATTAACTTGTTTGGATAAGTTATTATGGATTAAGATTTCAAATCAAATCCACCCAAATTCCTCCATCCAAACACAATGACATGTTGTGTTTGGATGAGTAGATTTGAATTGAAAGAAGAATTTGAAATGCATGAACTTTAATAAGTTGGGTATATTTGAAATGATATAAAATTTGGGTAAATTTCAAATTCACTCACTTAACCATCAAAATTAAACTCTTACTTGTTAGTGGATTTCAAATCTACAACTAAATCAATTAATTTGTTTGGACAGCTTATTATAGATTTGGGTTTCAAATCAAATCCACCTAAATTCCTCCATCCAAACACAATGTCAAATTTCATGTCATTTCAAATCCATTCATTTTAAATGATTCCTTCAATTTACATTCACCCATCCAAACATAACCATATTATTTTTCACAAGTAACTCACTGGTTTAACTAATAACCCATTAATTCACCTCACATACCGAGTTGTTTCCCAGGATGAGTGTAATAACTATACTGCCACTACATCTCCTCCCTTAGGCTGAGTTTGGATTGAAGGAAATGGAAGGAATGGAAGTGAAGGGAAGTTAACCTTTTTCTTTTGTTTGGGAGATTTTAATGGATGGTAAATAAGGGAAAATGGGGGAGATGGAGGATAAAAGTTAAAAAAAAACTTTCATTCCATAAGTGGGAGGAAATGAAAAAAAAAAGTTATATTATCTTATAACTAATTATGAAATGCCATATTTGTCTTTCAAATATAATACAAAAATATGAAAAGAAGTGACACTTAATATTAATGAAAATTTTCTTCCAAAATTTCAAACAATTTAAAAAAAACTTCCCCTCTTTGCCCTCCTCATTAAAAACTTTTCCTTATTTTCTCTTCCTTTCTAAACTCCCAAACTCAACCTTATTCCGTCACCACCTCCTTTCCCACCCCCCTCCAAATCCCTTCCCATATCCCCACCCTGCTGCTTCCCACATCCCTTCTGTTTCCCTTTTGCAAGTTGCAACATCCCACACATCTTGATGTCCCTACCTTAGAGTGAGTTTGGATGGAAGGAAATGGAAAGAAAAGAAGAGAAAGGAAGAGAAAGTTAAAATATTTTCTTTATTTGAGAATTTTAAGTAAATGAAAAAAAAGGGAAAGAGAGAGATAGGGGATAAAATCCGTATTTAAGAAACCTTTCCTTCCATAAGTGAAAAAAATGAAAGAAAAAATTGAATTACTCTATAACTAATTATGAAATAAATATAATTCAAAAATATCAAAAAAAATAATATTTTAATAAAAAACTAACATTAATAAAATTTCCAAAATTCCGAAATAACGAAAAACAATGGTGCTGTTTGGACAGCCAATAATATTGTATTATTTGGTGAATAATATTTGTTTGTTGACTTTAGTGGTTTTTAGAAATAATGTTGACTTTTGGAATAATAGAATAATTGTTTGGATATGAAATAATATATTGAAATAACTATTTGGATTGAAAATAATGAATAGTAACTATTATTTAATGAACCTATTTATTAAAAAATAATACAAAAAGAAAAATAACAGTTATAAAAATTCTTTACTTATTCTCATCACACTACATTTGATAAAAACTTGAAATTTCATCTTTCCCTTTGTTTCTATCAAACTCCACATACATAAAAAAGATTAATTTTACTTTACACCTTTAATATTTATATTCATTATCACTTTAATTTGTAATGTTATTTTTTAGATGTTTAAATCCTTCCTTTAAATTTAACTCAACATTGATTTTTTTTACGTTATTTTGTAGATATTTAAATCCTTCCGTCAAATTTAACTCAACATTGAATTTTTTTAAAGAGAATTTAAAGTGATTTTCCACGTAACCCCTTGGTAACTTGAACCCATGACCTAAATCACAGGAAAAGTGTACTTTTACCATTTGAGCTACACTTTATTGTCATATAACATTCAATATTATTTTAACAAAAATACCCTTATTCTCTCATTTTTTTTTAATTTTACTTGATTTATTTTCTCTCTCTCACATACTTATTTTATTGACATGTTTTAATAATTTTTTATTATTCATCAACATATTTTAAATTTCATCAAACTCTATTTATGAAAATAAAATAAGATATTTTGGGTGTTAAGAGAAATTTTGTTTAAATATCAATAATTTGAGGGTAAAAATATCATTTATAAAAGGTAAAAATTTAACACCGTTAGGTTTAACTGTTAGTCCAGTGACTAAAATGCCTAAAAAGAAACGTTAGGGACTAAAGTGATTATGACCCTAAATGTTAAAGGCATAAAGTGAAATTAACCCTACATAGAAATAAAAAAAATGTACAAAATCAATAATGATAAAAGATAATTAACATATATATCCATGTATTTTATGCCATTATTAATAGAACCGCCACACACACATATATAAACATTTTGTATGTAACTAAGTAAACATACAAAATAAATCAAATTAAACTAATAATAAATATATGTTCACGGTTCAAACGAACGAATAAAGGCGAATTATTTTTATATTCATAATATTAATATTTTTAGATTACTAACAAAATATTGCAACAAATACGCTTTAAGATAAAAATATACTATTCTAATAGTTACTAGATTAAAACGTCCTTATGCAAAAGTAAGGATTGCAAAAAATAATAATAATAATAATTAATTTCATTGTTTATACAGGTTAATTATTAATAGAATATTTTTTAAGATGTAAATAATGAATAGAATATGAATAGTGCAAATAATATATTGTGTGAATAATAAATAATGAATAAGACAAAATATAAATAGTACTAAATATTATTTAAAAAAAGTACTTTGCTGGAGATTATTACTAACCAAATATTATTTAGCAAAATGCCTATTATTTGCTATCCAAACAGGCCAACTTCCTTTCCCTTCTGTCCTTATTAAAACCTTTCCCCCTTTTCTCTTATCTTCCTTCCTAGACTCCCAAACTCTACCTTGGATGCCTCCCCATCTTCGCCAGTTGTCAACCGCAACCCCACCGATGTGAATTTAACCCAAAAAGCTAATAATAGTAAAAGTAGGCGGTTGGGGGCGTGATAAATAGAGGAAGGAAGGTAGCTTTGGAAGAGAATTGCGATTTGCGGATGAGAAGAGTACTACTCGCCGTCATTGTCATCTGCACTCTCCTAGCTTTTTTTGCCTTTGGGCTCCGTCCAGTGTATTCCAAGGTTCATTGTCAACAACACCAACAACAGTACAAATTAGGGTTTTGCGGCGAAGACGAAGAAAACGCAGATCATCTGATTCCTATGGCAACTGTTGGAGGATTACGCGATTCTTCTTCATCATCCCAGAGTAACTCTGAGATCGACTCCCTTGCTCATTTTGCTGTCCAAGAACACAACAAGAAAGAGGCAACTTCTTATACTGTCAATTCATATTTACTAGATGAAAAAAAAAAAAAAGATTCATGAACTCTTTATTGAAAATTACTTGAAAAATTACTTTAAATTAAAAATATATTTTAAATTTTTAAGTAAATAAACTAACGAAATAATAAATGGTAAGAGTAGTGGGTTTTTTTTTTTAAAAAAAAAAATTAAACTGAATAAAAAGAAACCATCAAGAAGAGACTAGTGACTGAGATAGGAGTCAAAGGTGGAAGATGAAAAGAAAGTAGGTGCTTAAAAAGTTATTTGTTAGTATAATACTAAACTCTAAACATTTTATCAATCCGAATATAAAACATTTTATTCAAACGTTATTTCTTAGTATATTATGCTTTGGGAGTTCCTACAACTAATACACGATGTTTGAGATGGCTGATTCTCATTTCGTTGTCGGATACTTTTTTTTTTTTTGGTGCGTGTATCCCTTCCATTTAGAGATTTCTATAATCCATTCAAGCCAAAATTACTACCCCACATATTTGTATTATAGCCCATCTCGCTTAATCTATTTTTTGGGTAGTCACAACTCATTCGGACTCAGGTGGGTTTATGCTTGAGGTCACTAATGTCATCCTGTAGTAGACTTTAGACCTTGCATATGAATAAGGACTAAGGAGATTGAAAAGTCTTCATACCATAGCACTAATTTGCGTAAAGAAATTGATGTGGAAAATGAGTTTAGAATTGGGAATATCACACAGCTTTGTGAGAAAGTTTCAGTCACAACACCTCTGCATCAGCTCTTCTTTTCATTCACAAGAAAGGAGGATCAAGAATGCGTGAAAGTGAACTTATGCTGGGAAACTTACTAGCATTGTCAACCAGTAACACTATAAATCTATGCCAGATTTTTCCGCTTCCTTCTTGGTGTGAGTTTAATATACGGAGCCCTCCTTTACCTCAACATGAAGAAACGAAATGGGTAGTGACAACGAATTTTCTTTTTGGGGGTTTTCACATGTTCTACATTGGCACTATATATTTTTTAGGTATTACATTAACCGAAAAAAAAAAGGCCCCTTGAGTGTTCAAATTTTGCATGGAATTAACCATGTCATAATACTATGAAATTTTAAAGATAAATGTAGATATCCACTCCCTTGTTTTACATGCTTATTTTGATTACATTCTTGTAACAATTCTTTTTGTGGGGTTTTGGCTTTCTGCACATGTCGTTTAACAAGGGAGTGTTCTTGGGTGAATCTTGTTGACATATTCACTCATTTGAAATTGTTTTACAGAATGCACTGTTTGAGTTTGTGAAGGTGGTAGAAGCACGAGAACAAGTTGTTACTGTAGTAGCCTGCATCATCTTACACTTGAGATCATTGATGCTGGAAGAAAAAAGCTTTATGAAGCTAAGGTCTGGGTAAAACCTTGGATGAACTTTAAAGAACTGCAAGAATTCAAGCATGTCAGGGATGTTTCATCCTTCACTCCCTCGGATTTGGGTGTTAAAAAAGGTTCTGGTTATTTCTTCTGTGTCATTCAATCAATTATGTTATGAAAACTTTTGTTGTTACTCACTTCTGGATGGGCTTGAGTCATTTTATCCTTTTTTACTCAGCCTCACTATGTTGACATAAGAATGGAGTCATTAAAAGGTTGAACCAATTGTAACTGAGATGTTAACATTTTAAATTCTCTCAGACAATACTCTTGGGTGATTTTACTTGAGGGTGTTCATGGTCTGGGGTTTTAGGTTTATTTACACTTTCTCGGCTAGTATTTTTACACAATATTTTGATTTAGGGTGTTTATTGGTTGGGTTGTCAAATAGACAACTCAACGCCAAAAATTACATAAAATTGAAGCCTCTCTAGGGTCTGACTTTGTAGACGGGCTTCAAAAAATAACAAAATCTCTGATCTGGTGTAAGAATAAAAACAACCAATAAAAGGGAGACAAGATAAAGGTCCAAAAGGTGACTTTGAATATTGTTATTGTCTTAAAAAGTGAGTTTGGTTCTTATTTCTCCCATACTCCATTACCCACTTTTTGTCCTTATCCTTTTTATAGAAAAAGGAAAAAAGTGGAAACAAGACAACAATAAACAGTAACAGTTACAGATTTGAGAGACACATTTTGCAGGTTAGCTGTGAAATTGGCCCCTTCTTTTTTGTTGTTTTGGGAGAGGGGGGGAACAATCTGAGATGATCTTGGAAAACAAAATGGAGTTTGGAAATGGAGCTACTGATATTGCATGGTGTGCCATGTGTGGGAGAGAGTTAATTGAAAAATGGGAAGGGCTAGGACAATTTTCTAGTTGTCTAAAAAGAACTGAGGGTTTACTATGTTGTGCAAGAGTAGAGATAGTGGTGTGTGATGAGAAATCTGAATTATATAGAAGACTCATTGGAAGCACTATTAAACTTGTTTAAGGAGTTGTTGGTTTTGGAGCTATAACTCGGTTAAACTAATACCTGATTTTTCCTAGAACCAAAGCAAGAATCGAAAAAACTAACTGAAATGTGCCAATTACTTCTCTGTGTGAGTTTTGTCAAGTCCACCAGCAAAGGGGGCAATCCTATAGTCAATTGAGCTATTAAGATGGTAATGCTATTACTACGAATTATTTGCTTGCTTACACACAAGGCATGTTAGCTATGCCTCTGGTGACATGTATTTTTTGACTCTAGGCTGTCTCAAGTCATAACTATTTGCCAGACTGACATATAGAGTAATGATTAGAGTGAAAAGGATTTGACTAAAGGTTGATGGTTTAGGTGTTCCCTCAGCGTCATATCATTAATTGGATCAATGAGTTTTTAGGGTTTAGGGTGCAAATTGAGATATAGCATAGTGATGTATGATGAATTATATGTATTTGTTTGTTATGTCGCATTAAAGTTATGGGTAATTTATGCACAAACACGTCCATCACGATCCATTCTTCTTGTTGAGACCATTGAGTTTACACCAGTGGCTTTTACTTTTTTCTTTTTTTGTTCAGATGTTTTGCTTTGGTATTTTTGCCCCCTTGTTTAGATAGATGCAAGTTTAAGATGTATTTGTGTTCATGAGAGACTAAAAATCTAGGCTGCAGACCTGCGTGGAAATGCTCTTAATCTGATGCTGTGTTGACTTTGGTAAAAAATTCAGATGGCCATGGCTTGGGATGGCGATCGGTGCCAGTGGATGATCCAGTTATCCAAGATGCTGCAAACCATGCACTGAAGACAATCCAGCAAAGATCTAACTCATTGTTCGCTTATGAGCTTCAGGAGATACTTCATGCAAAGGCTGAGGTATTTTTCCAACATCTTTTAAATAACTATTTCTCAAAATTTTGGGACGCAGAGTGGATGTTTTTGAAGGCTCAAGTAACATTTAGTTTTTTGGATTGGTAATACGGAGATTATCCAGTGTTTTCCCAAAAAAAGTGAGATGGTTAACATGAATTTGGTATATTTAAGGTGCTTGCAGATGTTTAAAGCCTTTAATAGTTTGATGTGATTTACACAAAAGCTTTGCCTAGTAGATTAATTTCTAAAATCACATGTTGACGTGGAATTATGAAATTTTGAGAGAGCCTTGTTAAAGGAGTAGTAATTTTTACATGTTCTCATCATGATGACCGATAACTACGAATTGTTTGGAGAATTCTGTGACATTGTCCTATTTTATGGGTATCTGAGAGAACTCTCTGCAACATTTTATTTCTTTCCGAGGCATCTAGCAGTATCTGGTTTTGATAAGTGTCACTCATCTCCTGTTTCTTAGGTATGATTGAAAATACTAGTTGTTGAAATTTGTGGTGAATTGCATTTCCTTTGTTTTGTTTTATTTACCATCTTATCTTTTTTGGGACATATTATACATGATGGATCTAATGCCCCCATTTCCTCCAGCCTCATGGAGAAGAAGACATTGAGGAACATCCCCTTTTTCTACATAATAGAAGTATGCCACACAATTGTCATTCAGTTCTCTTAGCATTTCTTTTTCATCATCTTACTTTTTTTTTTCCGAGTGTTGGAAGGGTTGGTGGCTCAGATTTCACCTACTTTTTCTAGCAAAACCATATCACGTCATCTACCATTGTCGGTGGAATGCATTAGCTTCACCAATATTGGCAAACTTAAAATGCGCGACTTTACCATCGCCGACCTCAAAAGTAAAAGTACAAAATGTGCTCTTGCCCCTCTATCTCTCCTGTGTGTGCATGAATTTCTATTTCATAGTATCAACTATGCCAACCAACACACCCCGGGCACGCCAAAAAAGTCAAGCGGGTATAAGGTGTTGCCTTTTGTTGAGAATCTTTTGTCTAGTCAAGACCATGTGAAAATTAGATCATTTGTGAAGAATGAACACCTGGTACTTCTGTGGTCTAAAAGATGTATTCTTCCTATAGTATGATGTTTACAATTGGAAAGAAGTTAATTAACTAGTGGTTTGACTGGTATTACATCCTTCAAACATTCCAACTAGTTGTCTTTGGTATGGACACATCCTGACGATCAAATATTGTGATGGCATTGTTGCTGGAGATTTATGTTTATTGTGTTGGGTGTAATTAGTAGCTGAAGTGGAGAAAGGGGGAAATTCTTACTAAAATTACAAAACGGACAAGGAAAAAATTTAAGAATTTTAATTTAATCCTATAATCCCCTAAAATTTGTCAACAATTTTTTTTTAAATTTTTTTTTTAAAAAAAACATTGCCCGATCATATGATTAAAAGTGATGGCATATTCAAAATTAAGAATAAGTGTCACACGGAAACATAAAAATTTCATAGACTTTTGAAGTTTAGTAAATAAAATGGGCAAAATTTTGAATTCATTTTTCAAGTACATAATGTATAAATATCTACTCTGTGCAGTTTCCTTAGTTCTAAAATCATAATTTCTTCTGCAATATTTTTTTATTTAGTAAGATGTTATGACAATCTTTATCATATTTGATATTCCTATACTAGCATGTAAAATTATTTATTATATAAAAAAAGTTATTTTACTTGTTGAACACCTATCAAAGCCGTTGCCCCTCTAATGTCAGCGTCCTAGCTCTGCCCATGGGTGTGATGGATGATATGGGTTATCTTTATAGGGGTTTGGCTTTATGGTTTCTTTTCAGGGTCGAATTTTCATGGATGGAGCACAGTTATAGTCTGAGCTAGGGTGACTCTATGAAATTACTATGCCTGCCCTTAATTGTCCCCATCTGTTTGTGTTTTGGTTTCTTCTATAAAATTTGTTGGTTTTGGTTTGATGAGTGGAAAGAGATGAAAATATTGATTGACATTGTTTGTTCTTTCAAAATTCTTCATTTGTAATGTTTTGGCTGCAAAGATAACTTTGCCCTTGGAACAATGTTAGGAGTAATGAACCTCACGGGGTGCTTTTGACATCTTTTGTATAACTTGTGGTGATTAAAATAGGAAGTAGCCCTCTTGATACAAACAATATAATGGTTCATTATCTATCATTAGCATTGGAATTCTACTTCAAAACTTGTTGCGTAGCTTTTTTTGATAGGAAATAGCCCAAAATATCATCTCTGTAGTTCGTTCTTAATTTGTGGTATACTTTTTCACCTGCACATTCGTTTTGTTGTTCCACATCAAGTTAACTGAGATGGATGTTTAGCCTACAGACTTCACTGTGAATTGTTGTATAATCGGATTCATATTGGTGTGTAAATACTAGCCTACAGCTTTTGTAGTTGTTCTTATCATATGAAGTTGCAAGCTGGAAGGGATAGCAATTGAGTAACTACTGTTGTTTGCTTCAACATTCAAGACTGAAGAATCTGCTAAGTTTGATATGCTTCTTAGGGTCACAAGGGGGGAGAAAGAAGAGAAATTCAAGGTTGAGGTGCACAAGAATGGTGAAGGTTCTTTCCACTTGAATCAGCCTACGATGGAACCGGACCATTCTTGATATTGTAGCCAACATCCAGACTAATCATGACTCTGGAACTTCTTGTATTGTCACCGAGGATGGGGCAAGACGTCATGTGCATCTGATTTAGTTTTTGTGTGTCCAGAACTCCGTTGCTTTGTTCCTGTCTAAACCTTTACTTGAATGATATGTTTTAACAATCTATGTTAAGATATTTTGACTGAGAATCCTTTCTTTACCTTTTCTTTTTACCTGCTAATGTGTTAACTTCTCATGTTAATCTATGTTTCGCTGAAGTTAATGCTTCTACTGTATTAATCTGCCGACTGTTTGAAATTTTGTTCATGTGCTTTATCATCTCAAACTGTACAGAAAACTTGCACTTCAGAATAAATTGGCAGCCAGAAAACAACCTTCTCCATCGTACAATTTCCTTTTAGTTTGATTTTGTGGGATCAGCGTGGCAAGAATGTACGACCTGTTGTGCCCTGTGATTGATATAGGCATTGTTCTTCCGGTGCTAATTTCATCCCAATCCAACTTTCACTACCTCTCTTTTTGCGTTCCAAATTTCACAAATTTCGTACGAATTGTAGGGTTTGTTTGCTCATTTTTCGGCGCTGCTAGGCCGAAAATGGCAAACACACTAATCTTTCGACACACTAAGACAATATGTCAACAAGCGTGCTGATATGAAGGGTTGAGCGTGCGAATACATATGTAAAAAGTGTTTTAGACGAGTGTTAAGTGTGTCTAAATATAAACTTGAGTTCTAAATGATTTCTGTTCGTCCACCTTGTGCACTAAGAATTTAAAATGATTGCGTGAAAACTTGAATTTGGAATTATGGGCAAGGAAATTTTAAAGCTGTAGAGAATTTTTATGAAACTAGACAAGAGAATACTGGTTGAAATACATGAAATGAAATGCTTGCTGAAATGAGTAAATTGCTTGCTGAATTTGCAATTTCCTTGTCTTTATATAGTGCCAAATCGCAAGTTCGCAACCATAATCCTAGAACCACAAAAAAGCCCAACTCCAAAATTCTTCAACTTCCAACACTGCAGGTGTATCTTCATCTACTACATCAACCCCTGCAACTTCCGTGGGCAGTGGTAAGCGCACATCATCTCAGAAGCCCCCATCACGTCTTTCTGGTGGACATGGACAAGCTACTACTGCTTCCCCATTAAAGACCATGGAGTTGGCCCCTGCTGTGCAGAATAGGTGTAATCTATCCAATAAATCAGCTAGGGGTTCAAGTGATGTCCAGAAACAGGGAGTAATAAGAAAAATTTTGTATCCAATTAATTCTCTTGAAAGGGAATGGGCCCGTCTAGTAGATAGCTAGTTGACTTCTGGTCCTAAACTAGTCCTTAGGTGTTAAAAGGGTCCTTGATAGTCCAAATTTGGACTTATTGGCATATCATCCTAAACACAAAAGGAATCCTCCATTAATCCTCCAAATTTGAACTATTGTCTATGCCAGTTAGTGGTAGATGTGTTTTAATAATTTTGAACTGGACCAGTTCTGCTGGTCAATTTACTGGCTCTTGGAGCGTCTTGACATGCATGCACATATTAAGGAATTTGTCTATCTAGTTATCTTTGTCTAATTTGATGGTTGGATAAAGTCGCTTGAACCTTGAATGTACTTTGTTCAAAGTTATAGCGGCTTTTCTATGCAGTGGTAACTGAACTCCTCATGTGGCGCTCCCTTGTCACTGTGTTGATATCTGAGAAGTGTGCTGTTTCATACTGTTTTCGGCTTTCTATGTCAAAGTCATTTAGGGTGTTGTTATTATGTTTGAGTTCCTCATTTTGTACCCCTTTCATTGTATGTAGATAAGAAGATCGCTATTGAATGAAGATGAATATGGTTTCCGTAGGGCGAAGCAACCAATTTACTATGATGAAGGTTTAGAGGTATTTATGATAATATCATATCTTAGATCTTTCCTGCAAATTGAGGATTGGATTTGATGATGTTCGGAATTAGCGCGTGGTTCACGCCCCAAAAATATTCTGGAAGATGCCTATGTGGCAGCTTCATTAAGGGTAGTTATGTAATTTA
The DNA here is from genome assembly GCA_025175665.1 of Cinchona pubescens. Lineage (NCBI taxonomy): Eukaryota > Viridiplantae > Streptophyta > Magnoliopsida > Gentianales > Rubiaceae > Cinchona > Cinchona pubescens. The sequence continues at coordinate 1,509,215 of JANKKI010000328.1, read as the reverse complement.
GTCTCAGTTGAACTAATAGGATAGTAACCTTATGCCCATTCATGTAAATCTATAAAAAGGGGCCTTGGGCACAAAAAATATGGACTAATCTCTCCACAATAATACCAATCACAAATTCTCCTCAACTCTTCTATTTTCTCTCTCTACCTATAATCTAAATCTAGCTTCATCAATTAGAGCCGTCTGTGGGAATCGACAGATTTCCATCTCCTTTGATACTTTTCAATCATTTCAATTCTCTGTTTTTGTTTCTAGAAGGATGAAGAACTGAGGAATACGCTGAACCACTAGCAAGGACGCTGAGGCGAGCAACCAACACCTCATGGTGCATACCGATCAAGCAGAAAACGTCGGTACACCAGCTGAGGTCCAACAGAAGCAAAACGACGTTCTGAAATATATCGCGGATCATTTTGAATCTTTCCGAGCGTTTGTGGAGCAACGCAAGAACAAAACTCCATCCCNGAGCACTCAAATTGAGCGGCCACTCCACGAGCCGAACAACAACGCGCTCCCGGCCAAAGACTTGGGAAACAGCCAGTGGACGCCATGAGTCCAACCGACCTGCGCCACAAAATAACAAAGTCACGCTTAGATGGGCAATCTGACGAATCACACGTATCAACGAGCGAATCAAAAGGATTACTACTGCATGAAAGACTCAACGGGCATTTCTCAAAAAACTCTGATTCAAGATGACCCTTCCCGGCTGTTTTAAAACAGCTCGAGGAGTAGAGCCTCGAAAACAAAATTCAAAAGATTTTGATGAAAAATAACTTAGTTCTAAATACTCCTACTTCGGTAGAGATTGATAGAGATCCATTCACAATCTCTATCAAGATCGAACCACTCCCGATGCAATTCAAGTTACCAGGCCTCGACCGCTACAAAGGAGATTGTGATCCGTCCGATCATCTTCAGCACATGGTAGCGGTCACAAGCCTTTATGGCTATAGTGACGCCACCCGCTGCAAATTATTTGCCACCACCCTTCAAGTTCCGACTCAAAAGTGGTTCCAAGAGCTGCCGACGAACTCAATCGCCACTTTTAACGACCTAGCGAAGTCCTTTCTTTGCCACTTTCGAAGCAAATCAATACTACAGAAGGACACGTCGCATCTCATGAACATTCGACAGAGGTCCGACGAATCGCTCAACAAATTTGTGGACCGCTTCAACGATAAAGTGGTCCAAATTAAAAATGTAGATGAAAGAATTTTGGTTGCTGCTTTCTATAGCGGCATCCGACTCAAAAAGAGTCAACGCCGACCTGGCCAAAAGATGCCGAGCTCCTACCCCGAGCTCCTAAAGAGAGCATCGGAGTTCATACGGGGCGAGGAGTCAAACAGGACAAAAAGAGAACTTTATGACACACAAAAAGAAAATATCCCGAAGACTTCAAACCCCTCATCCTCTAAAAAGCCAAAGATTCCAGATAGGTTGAGCTATCCCAGAGCCGGACTGTTGGTAAACCGGGTGGTCTACCCAGACAATATCATCGAAAATTGACCCCCCGCGGATAAGGAGCCTTCCGAACGCTGACTTCACACCACTCAACACATCAAGAAGGGAAATTCTGTTCCAAGTACAACATTTAGGGTTCTTAGAGCCACACCTCCAATGGTGTCGGCCCCGAACCAAAGAGACAAGTCAAAGTACTAAGCTTTCATGGCCAACATGCCCATGATACCGAGGCCTGCAACCATCTGAATGTTGAAATTGAGAGGGCCATTCAAGAAGAACACCTGCAGCAGTTCATCAGTCGAACCGCTACAGAGTTCCGAAGAAACGCCGCCAATAGAGGAAACCCAGCACAGCCTCGCCTACCTCATCAGCAAAATCGAGGCGACCAAAACAGAAACAATTCCCCGGCAAATCAAGACGAGCAAATTCGTGTAGTCGAGGTGATAAACACAATAGTTGGGGGACCGGTGACCAAGGACTCCAACAATGCCAGAAAAAATATGCCCCCGAACATTCTTTTGTACGAAGATCGGGAAAAGATACTGATTGAAGCCATTCGTGAGCCTCGGATACACTTTCGAGGACCCCGTTCCTAGCTGAATGCCACACAATGACCCTGTGGTAATTCATATAAATGTGGCCGGCTACGAAATGCATCGTGTGTTTATTGATACCGGGAGCTCGGCGGACATCATCTTCTAGGACGCTTGGGTCGAAATGCACATAGATGTCTCATTGATAAAGCCTTTCAAAACCCCACTAGTTTCTTCACAGGTGATTCGGTCGTGCCCGAGGGACAAATAATGCTCCCGTTGTGCCTCGGGACTCTCCCGAAACACAGAATTGAGATGACTAATTTCGTTATCGTAAAAAGGGATAGTTTCTACAACATGATCTTAGGCCGACCTACACAATACACCTACAGGATCCTTCCTTCCTGTTCCATATCGGAATAAAATTCATGTTGAGAGACGGATCTGAAGGAACAATAATTGGAAGCCAGCAGAAGTCCCGAGCCTGCTACATGATGTCCCTGCGATCCCAGTCTCGATAAACTATGTCCGTCGCAGACAAAGCCTTCCTGCAAACTTTTGACTCCCCACCCACTTGTAATGGCTTTGAAGAGCCTTCGAAAAGTCAAAGGGAAGAGGATAAGGAAAACATGGGTCGCAGAAAAATGCCACTAAGATCCCCGAGCTCTCCGAACCCATGGGGAAGGGCAAAGAAAAAATTGAGCCCCAAGGTGAGGTCCCATCGAGGAGGTACCACTGGATCCGAGCTTCCCAAATAGGAAAATAAAGATCTGTGCTATCCTTCGAGCAGAATTCAAAGCCCTCCTCTTTAGACTTCTGGCTGAGTACAAGGATGTGTTCGCTTGGACCGTCGAAGACATGCCATACATCCCTCGAGAAATAATCGAGCACAAACTCGAAGTAGACCTGGCATACAGACCAGTGAAGCAGAAGAAGCGCCTCTTCGATCCGGAGTGCAGTTTAGTAATTGAAACCGAGGTGGATAAACTTTTAGTGGCTAAGCTAATTAGAGAAGTATTGTATCCAATTTGAGATTTTGAGCTTTGTAATCCAGTCTTGGTAACTAAGTAAGATTCGTCTTGGCGAATATGCCAAAATTTTACCGATCTTAATAAAGTCTGTCCAAATAACAGTTACCCGTACCTCCGAATTGATACGGTAATAGATTCATCTGTTGAATTTTACATTTTGCACTTTTTAGATGCATTCAAGGGCTATCACCAGATATACATTGCCAAGGAAGATGAAGAGAAAACCTCTTTCATCATCGACCGAGGCATATATTGCTACACTACGATGCCTTTCAGACTCAAAAATGCCGAAGCCACATATCAACACCTCGTCAATAAAATGTTCAAGTCCCAAATAAGACGAAATATGAAGGTATATATTGATGACACGGTGGTCAAGAGCCAAACCTATGAGAAAACTCTGGAAAATTTCAGGGAAACGTTTGAGACATTAAGATCGATCCAAATGAGGCTGAACCCCAAAAAATGTACATTCAGGGTCCCCTCGGGAAAGTTCTTGGGATTCGTTGTCTCTTGTGCATCGGGAAATTGAGTCGAGTCCTAAAAAGGTGCAAGCCATAATCGATATGAAAACCCCCACCTCGGTCAAGAAAGTTCAGAAACTCACCGGTAGAATGGCAGTCCTGAATCAATTTTTTTCCAAATTGGCAGAAAGAGGCTTACCGTTCTTCCGGTTCATAAAGAAGATCGAGGGTTTTCAATGGATCGAAGAAGCTCAGAAAGCTTCGAAGAGCTTAAAGAATACTTGGGCAATGTGCCAAGGCTCGCGTCTCCTCAAAAAGGGGAACCGCTATACCTATACATCTCAATTACCGAATTGGCAGTCAGCTCGGTTCTACTGAAGCAAGATGAGTACGGCAAACAATGCCTCATCTATTTTGTAAGCAAAGTACTTCAAGGTCCGGAAAGAAACTACACCCCTATCGAGAAGGCAGCTTTCTCATTGGTGGTGTCGGCCCGGAAGCTAAAACCTTACTTTCAGGCCACAAGATAATTATTTTGACTAACCTCCCTTTGAAGAATATATTGAGCACAGCCCAACGCCTCAGGAAGAATGCTAAAGTGGTTTGTAGAACTATTCGAGTTTGACATAGAATTCAAGCCTCGGACAGCAATCAAAGCACAAGCTTTTGCGGACTTCATTGCAGAAAGTTGTGACACCGAGAAGGTTGACCTCGTCATAGTAATTGATCGAGCAAAAGAGCAGCAAGCAAGAGAAGACCTCACATGGGAACTTCATGTTGACTGAGTTTCGTGTGAATTCGGAGCCGGAGCAGGAATAATAATTCGATCCCCAGAAGGAGACTATCTCACATATGCCCTGAGGTTCGGATTTCCAGCAACCAATAATGAAACTGAATACGAGGCCCTCATCTGTGGATGGAGATGGCCCACCATATGGGAGCCTGAACCTTAAAAATACATTCCGATTCTCAGCTAGTTATGAATCAAAGCCTAGGAAACTATGAAACTCAAAGCGCAATCTTAAAAAAGTACCTGGCCGAGGGCAAAAGATGGATAGCAAAATTCAAAAAGGTGACCGACGTCATTAAGATCGCCCGAACAAGAAACACGCGTGCCAATGCACTGTCAAAACTAGTCTCGGCAATATACTCATATTTGACAAAAGAAATTTTGATAGAGGTACAAGAACGCATGTTTGTTGACTTTCGGAAAGAATCTCTTGTATCCACCAGGACCTCGATTGGATGGAGCCCATAATAAGTTATCTTAAAGACGAGAAACTTCTCGAGGACCTGACCGAAGCCAGAAGGATCAAATACAGAGCTGCTAAGTATACACTTATTGACGGAGTCTTGTATAAAAAGCATACTTGTACCCCCTGTTGAGGTGCCTCACATCTCTGAAGCTAACTATGTGCTACGAGAGGTGCACAAGAACATATGCGAAAGTCACATCGGTTCTCGGAGCTTGGCTCGCAAGGTCCTACTAGGCGGGTATTATTGGTCGACCTTGCACTCGGACGCTGACACCTTGGTACTGGAGTGCCACCAATGTCAAATACACGCACCGATTCTCCAAAGGCTTAGGGTGGTTCGGACATGGTCCCTATACAAAGCCCATGGCCATTTGCTCAGTAAGGAATAGACATATTGGGCCCGCTTCCCAGAGGGGTAGGCAAACTTGAGTTCCTGATAGTGGCGGTTGACTACTTCACTAAGTGGATCCAGGCCGAGCCCTTGGCCACAATTTTGGGACAAACAATAGAAAAGTTCTCTTGAAAAAATATTATTTGCCGGTTCGGTATCCCTACTGTGCTCATTTCTGACAATGGAAAACAATTCGAAGAGGAGCCTTTCAAGAGCTTTTGGACTAATTTCAACATCAAACAGCACTTCATCTCCGTCGCTCATCCACAAGCCAACGGACAGACCGAAGTATGCAATCGAAACCTATTGATAGGGCTCAAAACTCGACTCGAACAAGCCAAAGGCGCGTGGGTCGAGGAATTGCCTATGGGCGTACAGGACCACACCCCGAACGGCCAATGGGAACACTCCGTTCAGCTTGACTTACGGGTCTGAGGCTGTTATCCCTGCATGAGAGATCAGGCTACCCTCAACTCGAGTGTCCTTGTGTGCCTTAGAACACAACAATGAGGCCCTACGAGTTAACTTAGACCTGCTCGAGAAAAAGAGATTGGATGCATCCACCCGAGAGGCCAAGTACAAGCAGGTCATGGCCAAACACTACAACGCCAGGGTCAAGCATCGGTACCTGCGGCCCAAAAACTTGGTGCTTCAAAAAAATGAAGCAAGCTGTATAGAGGGGACTAGAATGTTAGACCCAAATTGGAAGGGCCCATATCGTGTAATAGAAGCTCACACTTCGGGTTACTACAAGTTAGTTGACATGAAAGGGGATCCTGTTTTCAGAATGTGGAACATTGTAAATTTGAAGAAATATTACCAAAGAATGTAATAAAAGTCCATTCTCAAAAGAAAGAAATTACTTCATCAAACAATCGCATCAAGTAAAATTGAGCTACCCCGACCCCCAGAGGCCCGGATCCAATTCAACATAAATGCAATTATTGAGGGTTGAGACCTACCTACTTAGTCCCTTCTCAAGGGCAGAGGCTTAGTAGCCCCCAAGCGAAATTCAGCTGCTCCAACCCTCAGAGGCCCGGATCTAGTTCAATATGAAAATAAAGTTCGAGGGGTGAGGCTTAGTAGTCCCCCCTCAAATAAAATTGAGCTGCTCCAACCCTTAGAGGTTCGGTTCAAGTTTAACATGAAAACAAAATCGAGTTGCCCCGACCCCAAGAGGCCTAGATCCAGTTCAACATAAATGCAAAACATTGAGGGTTGAGACCTAGTAGTCCCCTCTCAAGGACAGAGGCTTAGTAGCTCCCAAGCGAAATTGAGCTGCTCCAACCCTCAGATGTTCGGTCCAAGTTCAACATGAAAACAAAATTGAGCTTTCCTGGCCCCAAGAGGTCCGGATCCAGTTCAACGTAAATACAAACATTGAGGGTTGAGACCTAGTAGTTCCCCATCAAGGACAGAGGCTTAGTAGCCTCCCAAGCGAAATTGAGCTGCTTCAACCCTCAGAGGTCCGGTCCCTTCTAGCTCAACAGAAAACAAAATCGAGCTGCTCCAATCCTCGGAGGTTCAGTTCAAGTTCAACACGAAAATGAAGTTCGAGGGCTGAGGCTTAGTAGCCCCCCCTCAAATAAATTAGAGCAGTTCTGACCCTAAGAGGTCTGGTCCTAACTCAACAGAAAACAAAATTGAACTGCTCCAACCCACAGAGGTTCGGATCCAACTCAACACGAAAATGAAGTTCAAGGACTGAGGCTTAGTAGTCCCCCCTCCAATAAATTTGAGAAGATCCGACCCTCAGAGGTCCGGTCTTAACTCCTCAAAAAAGTGAAATCGAGCTGCTCTGAACTCAAATGGTCCGGTCTTAACTCCTCAGAAAAGTGAAATCGAGCTGCTCGAAACTCAAAAGGTCCAGTTCCCGTTCAACATGAATACAAACATTGAGGGCTGAGACCCAGTGCTTTCCCCTCGACGCCAGAGGCTCGATATCCCTCCTCAAACAAAGCAATACTTTTCCAACCCTGAGAGGTCTGATTCGAGTTAGAACTTATGACTAAGCGAGCATAAGGAACTAAGCTTAGTTCTTTTGCCTCAACCCGGAAGGGTCAAAATAAGGCCTAAGTTCAAAATGAAAGGGGGACTTAGACAATTTCCTATGCATGCTCACTGCTATTCTTAAGTGTTATAAGCTTGTTATCTCCTTATATTATAAGTCTTTTGCCTTGTATGCAGGAAACATAGAAAATGAAAAGCAAGTAATGGAAAGAAGTAAAGAAAATACGAGGTTGTCAAAAACTCAAGAATTTTATTAAATGATCCTAACTATTACAGAGAAGTGCCTAACTATTACAGAAGTATCACGTCAAGTCTGCAGAGCAGAAGTGGAAGGTGCAGCCGAGGAGGTGGAGGCTTCGTTCACAGGTTCAGACTCGGCTTCAGGACTTGCAATTGATGGCACATTTTGATTCAAGGCAGTCACTTCAGGAGCTCCAGGGATTGATACTGGGGCCTTGAATTGAGCCTGCAAGCTATTGATGACCTCTTCGGTAACAGAGGCGTCATGCTATCGCAACCTCCCGTACAGATCAGGATTCTTCACAAGGTGGTCACACGCTAGTGTGAACCCCATTGAGAAGACCTTCTTGGTGAACTCTTTTAGCATCCCTTCTGCCTCATCCGAAGCCACAAACTCATTTCTTCCCTGGATCCGCAGCTCCCTCTCTCATGAAGCAAACTTTGCCTCGGCCATCTGGGCCTTCTCCTGAAATTGAAGGACCCTCTTCTCAAATTCTGCGATCCTCTTGTCTCAATCGCTGACATCAACCTGAAGGGTCTTCTTTTCCATCTCGGCCTGACGAAGCTTATCTCTCACTTCGACTAGCTCGACCTTCCACTCATCACACTTCTTGCCCGCTTAAATGTTATACTTCATTTTATTGGCCTTAACGGCCTCCTTCGCTTTCTGATCTACACTGGACGTGGCAAGAGCCAACTCCTGCTTTAGGAAAGTGATAGCAGAATTGAAGGAGGCCTCGCACCCGGTAATGGAGAGCATGATTGTAATAGCCTGCAAAGAAGGAGCAAAAGTGTAAACTAAAAAGAAAAAAAGAAAAAAGAAAATGAAGTGCGAAATGTTGAAATTTTGAGAAAGGCCAGACACACTTATGTTCATCAAACTGACGTGAAGTTCGTCCAGCCTCTGTTTGGGAGTAAGCCTCTTTATATCGATCCCGAGGCAAAGCAACCAGCTTCGCCTGTTCGTGAGCCACACTCAAAAATTGTACTCAATCGTTTATATCGATCGGAGAGATGGGCAGAAACTCAGTACTCCCCGAGGTGATGTGAACCGGAAGAGGATCAACGGTCAGTCGACCCCATAGCAAATCTTGTGACCCCGTGGATTTCCTCTCCTCCTCAGGGCTGTATTTCTTATCACTTGAAAAGAAAAAGAGGTTAGCACTCAACTGGGAAGAAAGACAAAAAGCGAGAAAGAAGAAGGCATGGTAAACCTTACCATAGGAGTTGATGAGTTGCTTTGACAGCGGGGCATTCCCAGAGCCCTTCCCTGGAGTCCTCACCTACGCTAGACAGCTCTCTTTACAGGTTCGGAGGACCTCGAGGGCAATGAAGAAGAGGTGAGGGCCACTGCCGAGGAGGGACCCTCCCTGAGGCTAGCAGTCTCCCTTGACCTCTTCTTGGTAACTCGAACCGGCTCGAGCTCAGGGTGAGCAACCAAACTCAGAGCCAGTGTGACCGAGTGCTCACCACCCAAACTCTTCGGGGTTCTTCCGACTTCAGTTTGCTCCTGGGGTATTGAAGCTGATAGGGTAGCCCCAGCACTCCTCGAGGGCATGTTGGTGGCGGTAGATGAAGATATGCTTGCAGTTGATGGTGAGGGCTGGCTGAAAGAGCCCACACCAGTAGCAGGTGTAGCAGACACTAGCCTCTTGAGAAATGCTCCAAGCTCTGGAAAAAGACAAGAGGTTAGTATTACAATGAAGCAACATTAAAAAAAAAAAAAAGGGGGAAAGGTGCTGACCTTTATGAGGGTCGTAGCTCCGAGAGACGTTATGGGCAGGGAACAGCCCTGCCCAGGCTAGGATGTTGTTGGATAGAGCCCCTGGATATGGCAGGTTGGTTGTTAAAATTTATTCTAAGGTTAGACTCAACTAGCCTCCTGGCATGTATGGAGTTTGGGGAGAGGCATTTTTTATTTTAAGGTTTTCTTTTACAACATTCCAAGGACCCAGGGGATATTGGAGGGTCGAGGTATCAGACAAAGAAAAATGACTTTTTCCAGTCGTGGATAGATGAAGGGTTACCCAAAGTGAGCTGTTTGCCCGCGATTCAGGGAAAAATGTAAACAAATCCCTTCACAGGGGATAGTTTCAACATCATCCTAAAAGTATCTATGGATAGGGGGATGTCGTATAATTTACATAGAAAGGAGAATCCGGCAATAAATCGAAGAGCTTTTGGGGTCAGTTGGGATATACTAATATCCCAGTGGTCAGGCAGATGAACGAGGAGGGGTGCAATCGGGAACCTCAGCCTCGCCTCAAGCTGCTCCTGGTAAACTGTTAAGTAGCCAGGAAGAGGTAGGTGGCCTCGGTCCTCGGGAGTGGGGAGTTTGATGTGCGTATTTCTAGGAAAACGGTATATATCCCTAAGTATTTTGATATCCTCGGGGTCAAGAGTGTCTGATATATCTAATGTTTGGAGGTTCAGGTGATCATTCTGTGGAGGTTCGGCAAGGGCAGGTTCCGGGAAAAAGTTTAGGGGGACTGCACCTAGAGGAGAGCCACGTCTGAAGGGTTAAGCAGCCTATCAATAGCGTTTATGAGAGAAAGAGGTCCTGATGTGCTAATGAGATAGGAGGGAGTGAACGTACCGGCCATGGTCTTCTACTTGAAGGACAAGTGAGGTTTGGGGAAGCAGAGATCTCGAAGGACTTCTTGTGGTATCCGACTGGGACGATGAACGACGGTCGACTGTCGGCAACTGAGAAAATCATATGCAAAGGGGCAGGAGTGCGGTAATAAGAAAAGGGAAAGATGTGAACGACAGGGAAAAGTGAGAAGTGAAGGAAAAATAAGAGAGCAAAGAGAGTGAAGGAAAAGACGAAGGGGAGAAGTAAGAGCGAAAAAGGAAAAAAGATAGTGAGAGTTGGGAGAAATGGGGGTATAAATAGATGGGGAACATTCTAGAGTATTCTATGGATCCGGAGGGAAAACCATCAAGTCTGAAATAATTGGGGGAGTTTCAACAGGAAAAACGAGGCATTTCAGAAGGCAAAAACAAGGCGTTTCGACAGAAAAAATGAGGCATTTTGCAGAAAAATTGGAGAGAGCAATGCAGCGCAATAAATGAAATCTAGTGCATGGGGACTCAGCAAAAATGTCACTACGGCCGTGTCTTGTCAACGAGCCCATGGGTTACCTCAGTCTCAGATCAGTATGGTGATCAGTATGGCAAGCACGGGAGTGCTCCAAGATTTATGCACCTCGACTCGGTGTAAGAGGGTCGGTCACAAGCATCTGGGACTGCGGATAGTCATTTTCGGCTCGGTCCCTACCGCGAGGATAGGCACCAAGCCGAGGAGACTATTGATGATGCTCGAAATTAGCGCGTGATTCACGTCCCAAGAATGTTTTGGAGGTGCCCATATGGCAGCCTCATTAAGGGTAGTTATGTAATTTAGCCCCAGTTGAGCTAGTAGGATGGTAGACTCATGCCCCTTCATGTAAATCTATAAAAAGGGGCATTGGGCACCAAAAACATGGACTAATCTCTCCACAATAATACCAATCACAAATTCTCCTCAACTCTTCTACTTTCTCTCTCTACCTAGAATCTAAATCTAGCTTCATCAGGATTCTCATCCTTTAACCCTAATCCTCCCCTTTGTCCCCTTCTTCCACCTTTTCGTTTCTTTTTTATGAGATGCAGAAGACGAGGCAGACCTTGAATGAAAAAATAAGTCAACTAAATTCTGCTATCGACGATGTCTCTTCTCGCCTAAGAGGTGACAATTGGATAGGGGTTTAGCTTCTATCCATTTGGGTGAAGTAATCGACTGCCACTACTAGGAACTCAAGTTTGCCAACTGCCCTGGGCAGTGGGCCCAGGATATCTATTCTCCACTGGGCAAATAGCCACGGGCTCCAAATAGGAACCATAAGTCCTCACCTGGTTTTCGTAGAATAGGTGCATACACTTGGCATTGATGGCACTTCTGCACTAGAGTATCCGCATCGGTGTGTAAAGTTGGCCAATAATACCCAACTAGCAAAACTTTGTGAGCCAAGCTTCTTGGTCCGATATGGCTTCCACATATGCCTTCGTGTACCTCTCTTAAGACGTAGTTAGCCTCAGAGGGACCGATACACCTCAGCAGCAGGCACATATAAGCCTTTTTGTATAAAACTTTTGACTGCTCTATACTTAGTCCTTATAATTTCGGTTGGATCTTCAGGGAGCTTATTGTCCTCGAGATAATTGACTATAGGTTCCATCCATCCGAGATCCGCATGGGTATCTAAGATTTTTTAAGTAAGATCTACAGACCTAAAGTCTTGTACCTCTACTAATACGTCCTTGGTTAAATGAGAATACATTGCCGAAGCTAGTTTGGACAAGGCGTCAGCATATGTATTCTTGGCTCGAGAGATCTTAACCATGTCCACCAGGAAGTTTTTTGAATTTTGACATCCAATTCTTAACTTCAGACAGATAATTCTTCAATATTATGCCTCGGGCCTCATAATTTTCTAAACTTTGATTCACAGCCAGCTAGGAGTCAGAATTTACCTTTATGGTTCGAGCTTCCATTCGATGAGCCAATTTTATTCCGCCGATGAGTGCTTCAAATTCAACCTCATTGTTTGTTGCTGGGAATCTGAATTTGAGGGTATATGTGAGATAATCCCCTTCGGGGGACTGGATTATTATTCTTGACCCGGTTTCGGATTCACATGAAGCCCCGTCAACATGAAGTTCCCATATTAGGTCCTTTCTGATCTGCTGTTCTTTCGATTGTTTGACTATCATGACGAGGTCGATGCTCTAGATCCTGTAATTTTTTCCAATAAAGTCTGCAAACACTTGCAAACAGGGTGCCGGTTCTTTACTTTAGTATAGTCTCTCCATCGGGGGTGGTGGAAGGGGTGCCGGTTCTTCAAAAGAACCAAGCACCGATCTCAACCGCTTCGACCCTCGCGAAAGAGGATGAAGGAGGAGAAGGAGTAGGAGTAGGAGCTAGCCTTCATTGAAATAGGAAAGGAATCGAATGATTACGAGATAGACAATGAGACAAAGAAGGGCACTTAGACAATTCACTTTGAGTGCAGGGAAGTCTGCTGGTAAGCCCACACCTGTGTAGAGTATATCGTTCAACACCTACGGCACAAACCCATTTTGGACCTATTGGTCCTAGTTGTTGGCCCAAAAAGCAACCTAAGAGGGGGGTGAATTAGGTTGTATCTAAAACAAACCTTTTTATGTGCTTAATAAAAATGCAAACTTTATGCACCAAATAAAACTTAAGCACAAATGAATACAATAGATATTCAACAATTTAAGCTTAAAGAACAAATAAGAATATTGAGATTAAGAGAATCAAACCAAACTCCCAAGCTTCTCAAGCTTGGAACTTACAACTATAAAGATTTTCTTACAAGGCAACTACCAAGTTCACAACTTGAAGTTTAGCCACTAAAAGTGAGAGTCTCTTCAAAGTAGGTGACACAATAACCTCTTGTACACAAATGAGGATCACTCTTGCTCACACTAATTTCCTTTAGTTGAGCCAAGAGTTTTACACTCACAACCTCCCTTTGTTACAATTGTTATCTCTCCACTCTTACACTTGAAGAACTCTTACATTTCTAAGCTCTTTTAACAAAACTACCTACACTATTACAACACTTGTACCCACTATTTCTCCCAAATAGCTCAAGTATTACTTGTAATCAATGTAGAAGTCTCTTTTTATTTAATTCAGGCTTAGGGGTATTTATAGTTGTCCAAAATCTGCTTCCAACAACTTTCCAAAGGTTATTTTCTGTTTACTGGAAAATTAACCGTTGGACCTTTCGGACGACCGATGCAGCAAGTGTGCATCCAAACGAACTAGCCGTTGGACCGTTCGGACGGCCGCTGCTAATCCCTGCGTCCGACGCTACGTCCATTCTCTGAGGATATTCATTCGGACGTCCGAGGATGTGTCCGAGACCGATGCGTCTGATCGAAGCAAAGTCTTCTGGAAATATGATCGGACGCTGTTCTTCGTCCGAGACTTGCTTCAAATTCTTTGTGTCGAATGATTACCATCGTCCAAAGCTTTGTCTTTCAGAAAATCTATTTGCGTCTGTGGAGTTTTCTGGTTGTTCAGTTCGAATGATCATTTGCATTTGAACCTACCTATTTTCTGTACACTTGTTTTCAAACTATTAGTGCAATTTGGTCATAATCAGAACATGATTATCATAACTGGGGTTCAACACTAGTATCATAGGTGACCGGACGGCTACCCCCTAATTACTAAACCAACCTGCTATAATAATTCCATAAACACCTAGGTTCCTATCTTAACTATTTTAGATGCTTCAGCTTGTGTATTTCCTTCTCTTACTATCTATGTCGGCCTCAGATCCAACTAAATGAGCTGCTTTCTTTCTCTTTTCCAGTTCTCTTACTCTACTTTATTTGACAGGGACGGAGAATACCACTTTATCAATAACAAGAAGAAAAAAGTAGTAATTCAGTTTCAAATGGTTTGAGCTTGGAAGCCCCAAACTCAAAAGAGTGCCTTGTTTAAGAAGCTTTCGTTCTTATTCAAGCTCTCTTTTTGACTACTCCCATCTTTGCTTACGATTATAACATTTTCTTCATAAGATAAAATTCTTCCCTCTTCAATGAGTAGACTGCTTTCCTTTTTGAAAAGAGTATAGGCTTCCAAGCACTCCCAAAAAAAAAAAGAGCAGACCCCATTGAAGATGAGAGTGAGGTACAACAAGGCCATTTCTGTCCATTGCCCTTCTCACAGAGCCGTACGTGGACCCACCATCTTCAATAAGGGATAGTTCGTCAGTACCAGGTGTTGATTTAGTCACGTCTTTCAGCTCTGTGAGATCAAGTACATCAGATCGGTCTAAGGGCTCTGATTTTTGGGCACCTCTCCATTGAGTTATCCAAAAATGAAGCAGGAAGATCTCTAGATAGCAGCTAGCTGAGAACCCGAATGAATTTCTTGCGCTGTTCTCTAGCATTTGGCCAAGAAAGTGCCTCAAATGTTATGTGACACGAACAATCTTAAAGTTCATCTTCTTATATTGGAGTTCTTTCCTTCTGTGTCTATGGTCAGCATATACTCTGGTCAAATCGTATCGACCTATATATTATAAATAGCTGGTTCTGTCGGTATAGGTATACCATCAAATACCTGCCTCGAAGTCCCGTCAATTGAGAAAATTCTTGGGTCATCTCAATGGGTTCAGAAACCACACGTTTCTTTGGATCATCATAGCGTACTTCCACATATCCACTCAGAGGAAGGTCTTTTCGTAATGGATAACCCTCGAAGAGATAGCAAGGACCAAGTACAGGGCACATCAGGGACTCTCCCTCACCTTAGAACCGTCTTAGTCTTTTTAGATCTATGTGACTCTGCAAAAACCCATGGATGGAAAGAGCCCTTCTTCTTCTTTTCAAAGCTCATAGAAAGAAATTCATAAAGAAGAGCGCTTTTGCCAGCTAATCGAGTGCTAGTACTTGTCCTCTCGCTTTACTAGAGAGTGAATACTACACTTACTTTATGAAAATAGAAGGGAACCCTTGAAACAAGATAGGATGCTCTGCCCCAACTAACAAGAGTAGGAAGATTCCAGCTTTGAATCTTGTGCTTGACGGTGATCATCCTGCTGCAAGGAAGGCTTTGAGTCTATTTTATTTCTCTCTTGAGTTTGTCTTTGCCGTCCCAAGGAAGTGTGTTGATTCTTGGTCTGAGGTTTTCTATCTGGCTCACTCTGTTTATTGCGCTCGCTGGTCTCGCAACTAGTTCATGGAATTCGACATCGGGAAGTGTTTTCTCACCATCGACCGACATCGACTCATCCCAATGAGCATGCCATGACGTTGTTAGGATCTCATATAGTCATTTATGGCCCTGACCTGTAAATGGACCTTTGTGAGCTTCTAAAATATCTTTCAGGCCGATCCGGTAGGGATGGCTCCTCTCGAAAAATTAAGCCGCGTAGGTGCGTCCACACCCCCTTGAGTGGACGAACAAATAGAAAGGATTTCTTGAAGCAATCCCCCAGGTTCCAGACCCAGGAGTAAACTTTCCCGTATGAGCATTCGGTACGTGTATTAGTCCGTGGAAGAGTGAAAGGGTCACCACTACTGAGTATCTCCTCCCCCCATTTTGTCATGTTGCCTTACCCTATGGTCTGGGTCAGAAGTTTCATTCCCAACTCAGCGCTAATGCCCTAGGTTCAGGGATAGATGATCAGTTCATTTTCTTTATATAAGTACATAAGAATGGATTCTTTTCCTGAGGGAAAGAAGGCTATAAGAATCAAACAAATACTGGGCGTAAATGACTTAGGGGTGAAACCCAGGCAAAGTCCTCCATCCTCACTGCGTACTTTCTATATATCTAGCCGGGGAAAGAAATGGGGCATATATCATGGAAATCGAAGGGAAGGGTTTCCTTGGTTGCTCAAGACATCTCTTTTCAACCGAAGAACAAAACAAGATAATTTCTTTCCATTTTTAGTAAAATAGTGAAGGATATTCCATTAGTAAAGAGATCTATGAAAAATAGATCAACTTAACCCATCCAGTCCTGCCTTTAGAAAGGAATGCAGGAAAGATCGGATATTATGGCAGTTTAGATAGTTGAGAAGATTTCGGACTGAAATTCTTTCTTTCAGTAAACTACCTGCCGTTTCTCTACTCGCTGCCTACTCCACTCATCCCTTGCCAATCTGTAACAATGACTGCCAGCAACGTAACTCCCATTTCGGTATTCTTTGCCCCAATGATGGCCTTTCTGATCTCATCCGTATTTCGATTATGTAGTTCACTGGGTGGCCATACTTCCTGCTTCTTTCAAGGATCTATTAATCCGCTCTCCGGACTTCTTCCTTCTAGGCGAGTAAGGGGATAAACTTCTGTAAAAAAAATTAAAAGAAAAACTCACGAAAAAAGCCCCAAGCCCTAAAACCCCAAGCCCTAAAGCCCCCAGCCCTAAACCCCGAACCCTCAAACCCAAACCTCAAACCCCAAACCCGAACCCCGAACTCTCAACCTCGAACCCGAACCTTCTCAAAACCCCCAAACCCGAACCCTCAAACCCCCGAACCCTCAAGGTTAAAATTGACCCCCAAAACCCTCTTATACCCAAAACCCGAAAGAGGTTTGGGGAAAACCTCAGCCCTAAGCCCGAAACCCCAAACCCCTAAACCCCCAAACCTGAAACTCGAAACCCCCAAACCCAAACCCCCAAACCCAAAACCCGAATCCTAAAACCCTAACCCCCAACCCTAAACTTGAGAAAGTGTATTGAATAATGTTAAAGGACTGAGACCTAGTAATCCTTCCTCAAATAAAAAGCCACTTTGATCCACCGATAGGCTCAAAAGGCTCAGATCAGGATCAAATTAAAAACAAAAAATGATATTAAACAAAAAAGCAAAAATGTTAAAGTGTTGAGACGTAGTGGTAGATGTCAAAAAATAAGCTGCTCCGATCCGTCGATGGGCTAGAAAGCCTCGATCAGGATCAAATTGAAAAGAAAAAGTGATATTAAACAAAAAAGAAAAATGTCAGGAGGGCTAAAACCTAGTGATCTAGTCCCCCCTCAAAAAGCATATGTCGTTCCGACCCGCCGATGTGTTAAAGAGATTCGGATCTGGATCGAAATGAAAAGAAAAAGTGATATTAAACAAAAGAGCAAGAGCGTTAGGAGGGTTAAGACCTAGTGGTCCCTCTCAAAAAGCATATGTCATTTTGACCTGCCGATGTGTTAAAGAGATTCAGATCAGGCTCGAAATGAAAAGAAAAAGATGATATTAAACAAAAAAGCAAGAGCGTTAGGAGAGCTAAGACCTAGTGGTCCCCCTAAAAAAGCATGAGCTGCTCCAACCCATCGATGTGCTAAAGAGGTTTAGATCAGGCTCGAAATGAAAAGAGAAAGCCTATTAAACAAAAAAGCAAGAGTGTTAGGAGGGCTGAGACCTAGTGGCCCCTCCTCAAAAAGCATAAACCGCTCTGACTCGCCGATGTACTAAAGAGGTTCAGATCATGCTTGAAATTAAAAGAAAAAGAAGAATGAACGAGTGCAAGGAGGGTTGAGACCTAGTGGTCTCCCCCTTCAAAAAGCATAAGCCATTTCGATTCGCAAATAAAGTATGGATCGAGATCAAAAGACAAAGTAAAGAAGAAAAATAAAGTGTTTTCCACTTTGATTGAGGAAACGTATTAGTGCAGGCATGTTTTGATTATGAGAACCCATAATAAAAAATTGTTTACTTGAAATTTGCCTAAGTAGTATTAATAGTTGGGGCGTCATTACACGAGTTTGAGTATGAACCATTAAGTGTTTGGTACTTCATGTATTTGATACCTTTGGGGTGTAGCGAACAATGAAACTAAAAAGCAGAAGTGGAGAAGCCATTGAAGTGCAAACATTAAAGGTTTATTATAGCATACCCTATCTATTACAATTATTAAACGTCTATTACATTAGATGGCCCCGAGGAAGAAGTAGAAGCTGGTTCAATAGGCTCAAACTCAGGTCTGGGAGGAGCAAATTCAGGTTCAGCATTTCCAAGCTGGCAACTTCAGGAGTCCCAGGGATCAGCATTTGGGCCTTAAGAATTTGGCCTCCAAATTTCTGATCACCTCGTCGTTGACTAAGGTATTATATGGCATGCCCTTGTACAGATCCAGGTTCTTTACAGGCCATGGTGAACCCTATGGTGAAGACCTTCTGGGTAAACTCTCTCAACATTGTGTTGACTTCTTCTGAAGCAACGATCACATTTCTGCCTCGAATTAGAAGCTTTTTTTCTCGAGATTTGAATTTAGCCTCGGGAATCTGAGCCTCTTCTTAGAGTTGAAAGATCTTTTTGTCTTGGTCAGCAATCTTTTTGTCCCGATCGGCGACGTCGACGTGAAGGGTTTTCTTCTCCATCTCAGATTAACGAAGCCTTTCCTTCAGCTCGTCCATTTGGGCCTTCTATTCGTCATATTTCTTCCCAAACTCTATATTGCATTTTAGTTCATTAGCCTGGACAGCCTTTTTTCTTTTACGGCTGGTCTCAGTCTTTGTATGGGCCACCTCCTACTTCATGGAATTTATTGTGCTATTGAAGGTGGCCTCTCTGAAGTTCCGCAACTGCGGGTAATATTGTGATGACCTGCAAAATAGCAACAATAAGACTTGAGGTTTGGAAAAGAAGCAAAGCTTATGAAGAAGAAAAAGAGAAAAGAAGTTACTTATGTTCATCAAACTGACATATAACTCATCGAGTCTCTACTAGGGTATTAGCCTATTCACATAAGCTACATCCCGAGGCAAGGCTGTGAACTTGGCCTATTCAAGAGCCACCCAAGAAAACTGTGATCGATCATTAATATCAATTGGTGAGGTAAATCGAAACTGGGTACTGCCCGCGGTAGAAGGGCTCGAAAGCAGATCGATGGACATTTGAGATTAGGGAAGGTCTCTTGATCCAGCCGATTTCCTTTCTTCCTCGAGAGAATATTTTTTGCCCCCTAAAGAAAAAGAAAGGCAAGAGAAGTCAGATTCTTAATCAAGAAATATAAAGAAAAATGGATGAGAAGTACGGAGTAAGATTGATTACCATAAGTAGTAAGGTACTGCTTAGACAGGGGCAAGTTCCTGTGCAGCTTCGCCAGGAACCCTTACAACTAGGCCCATCCCAGAGGGTCTTAGAGGTGAATGAGTGGGCAAAGGAGTGCCTGAGGGTGAGGGGGTGGCCTCTGCCCTCAAGTTGCTGGCCTCCCTACTTTTTTTCCTAGTAACTTGAACCGATTCAAGTTTGACTCGGGAAGCAGGAGAATGGCCATGATTACCACCGGACTGTTGCTAGAACCTCCCAAAGTGGCATCCACAGGGGCCTCAATTGTAATAGTAGTAGCGACCGATGTATTGGCAGCAGGCTCTGAAGCAATATTTGCCATTGCCAATGAAGAACCATTGGTGGAAAAGGGGGCCGGCTGGCTCGAGGAGCTGGTCCCGGTTGTTGCAATTGTGAGAATCAAACCCCTCAAGAAAACGCTCATATCTCCAAGACAAGAGTAAGTCAGTTCAGGTCTATTTAGCTCAAAAAAGGTTTAAAAAAAATGAAAGCGAGTCCTATTAACCTTAGTGGGGATCGTAGCCCTCAAGAGTAATTAATAGTGTCCATAAAATAAGCCAGTCCAGGCCAAGAGATTATTAGGAAGAGTGGCCGGTTGGTTATGAAAGTATATCCCAATGTTGGACTTGATGAGCCTTTTAGCCTCATCGAAGTTCGGAAGGGAGACATTTTTTTTTTTTTTAATTTTCTTTAATGAGGTTCCAGGAACCTCGGGGCATCGGAGGATCTAAATATCGGACAAAAAATAGATTTCTTCCAATCGTGGATAGAAGAAAGGTTGCCCAAGGTAAGTTACTTGCTCGAACCTGGGAAGGAAACATAGAAAAACCCCTTTGAGGAAGAAAGTTTTAACATCAACCTAAAGATATCTAAACAATAGGGAATGTTATATAATTTACACACAAAAAAAAGCCAGCAATAACTCTAATAGCGTTAGGGGTAAGTTGGGATATACTGATGTCCCAATGATCAGAAAGTTGGGTTAGAAAAAGGGCTATGGGAAGCCTTAAACTTGCCTCAAGTTGCTCCTGGTAAACAATTAAGTAGCACATACAAGAGGGGGCAAGTGGCCTCGGTCCTCGAATGTGGGGAACTTTAATATGTACACTATTAAGGAATCGGTACCTATCTCGAAGGATTTTGATGTCTTCGGGTTCAAGGATATTAGGAGTAGTTAGGGTCGGAAGATTGGAGTAGTCATTATAAAGAGGCTTGGATGAGAGAGGTTCGGATAAGATGTTAAGGGTGCTGGAAAATTTAGGGGGACTTGGGCTAGGAGGGCTTCATCAAAAGGGTTCAGTAGTTCGTCAATTTCATTCATGGGAGAAGGGGATCGATGAGTGCTTATGAATAAGGAAAGAATGAACGGACTGGCCATGGTTCCTTGACAAGTGTGAAGAAAGGAGAAGAAGCTTGAAAGTAGCTTGAAAATGTACGGCGAGCGGCGTTCAAACTGGTGGTAAATGGTGGTGGCTAGCCGACAAATTTGTGGAAATGGGGATTTGCATGAAGAAGGTGATAGGAAAATAGAGGTTGCAGGAGGAGGTGTTTGCCCAGAGAGAGTACTAGAAAAAAGAGAGAGAGTCTGCTGAAGGGGAAGCAAGGGTGAACAATAAACAGAATAAGTAAAACTGTAGGACAAGGGGATATATATATATATATATATATATATATATATATTGTGGCAAGGCCTGTGTCTGGGGAAAAGTGAATTGGTTGTGCTTTAATTGGGGGAAATGAAAAGTTTTTACCCTAATTGGGAGGGAAACAAAAAATTTCACCTCAATTGGGGGGAAACGAAAAGTTAAAAGTCATTCCCCAAATTTGAAACAAGTTTATCTTTTAAAAAATAAGCATTAAAGGCAGGGTGAAGAAAACGAAGTGTTGTGCAATACAAACATTAATAGCGCATGGGACCTCAGTGAGCCGCAGACTTTATGGAAGAGTTATCATTACAAAACAGCAGCTTTATGGGATAGCTTGCCATTATGAAAGAAAGAGGAAAAAGTCTTGGGATTCGCATGGAAGCACTTAAAAAGGCTTGGGTGAGTGCAAGCATGTGCCGAAGTGCCAGATTCAAGTTGGTTATGATAAATTGAGGCTCGTATAAGCTTCAGCTCGGAAAATATGCTCCTCGATTTGGAGCATTGCAATAAAGGGTACTAAGCCTAGGCATTAGGATAGGGAAAAAGGTTACACAAGACTTTGACGATTATTATCGACTCCGCGTCGATCCTGCAGTTCGGCACCTAGTTTAGGGGACTAATGATGGTTCTCAGAATTAGCACTTGGCACATATTTTATGATTGTTGTAGAAGTGATTCCGTGGCACCTTCATTAAGGGCATTTATGTAATTTAGGCTTGGCACAGTTAATAGTGTATTGGCTATAATGCCCCTTATGTGTGTCTATAAATAGGGGGTTCATGGGTCTAAATCTAGATAGTTATCTTGATAGATTCCTCTTCGTAATTTAGCTCTCATAACTCTCCTCAGCTTTCCCTTTCTCCCTCTTCAAATAAACCCAATTCATCAAGTTACAAAATAAACTGACATAATCTTCCCAATTCTGGCCACTAAAATGATTATTTGACCTCTAAAATTTGCCCCAATGTGGGACACTGAAACTTTGTCTCCATGTAGGTTTGTAGACCAAAAATGACCAAGAAAAAAAAATTGCCCCGGCTTGGATTAAAAAAAAAAAAAAAAAACCCACAAAACTTGCCCAAGTATGGGGTTCTAAATTCTTTCAAGATTTCCTTGGTGTAGGGGTGTGATCATCAAGACGGGATTTATGAAACAAAAAGTTCTTGAAGGCTCAAGGGGATTAGCGAAGGATAAATAGTGTTTGGGTAGTAGAAACAATGTCCACTCATCTCTCTATCATCTTTTAGAAACAATTAAATCATGAGAATTCTTGTCCCGCTATTATATTCAATGCACTTATGAGATAAAAGTTCATGATTTTACACTTCCTTGAAACAAAACAAGATTTCTCGAAATAAAGATAATCATTTATTAAAATAGCTATCACAAACAATTATTGAAAACCTTTACAAAGGAATCAAGTTCATCTAGGAAACGAACTCTTGCCCTGTAAGAATACTATCATGGCCATATCTCAACTAATTTCCCCTCATATTATTGTGGCTATGATTAGGGAGTGGATTGTTGTTAACATAATGTTGCTTGGATCCCTTAACATTAGCTGATTGGTATCTAACATATCTTGAATCTTGTGTTTCAAATGATAGCATTTATCAATAGAATGCCGAACTCCTCCAAAATGGTAAGTATAGGTTTCATTGGCATTATAATTTCTTTGATCTTTTTCTCCAAGCGCAAGAATAGGACATTTCTTGTTTTGAGCCAACATAGCTTGATAAATCTGTGACCGTGGCATAGGTAGAGGAGTGAAGTTTCTTGAGGGTCTCCTAAGAGTTTGTTGTTGAGCAGGGAAAAACTGTTGTGAAGGAAAATTTTGATAATGAAAGTTGGGAGAGGCTTGAATCTGGTAGATATGATAAGGTGGCAATGCTATATTGTGGGGTTGTAGGGAGGATAGATTGTGTGGAAAAGCAAATGATATATTTGGATTAAGAAAAGTAGGGGGTTAGGAATCTGGTTTGGAAAACTAAATTGAGCATTCTTAGAGTGAATTGAACATTTACCACATTAGTCTCATCTTTTTTTTTCTTTGAGAAGATTCCATTTTTTTACCATTAGAAGAGTTTGTGCATTCAGAATCCACAATAATTTTTCCAAATCGAATTCCTTCTTCAATCAAAATACCAGCACTAATCACTTCAACAAATGAACGCCCTTGTAATAGGGGTGCTGTAGAGCATGGATAAAATGTTTCACCATTTCAGATTCTTCCATAAGAGGGTGAACTTGAGCAGCCATGCCTCTCCACCTCTGAGCATAAATTTTGAAGGATTCACTGGTTTCTAAAAAACAAACAATAATTCAAGTCTGTCCAGAGTATTATCAACGTTGTGCTTGTATTGACTTATGAAACAAGTAGCAATATCATCTCAGGAACGAAGTTTTGAAGGATCCAACTTCATATACCACTCCAAAGTACTGCCAGACAAACTTTTCTGAAATAGTTGAACGTTCTTAGTTGCTCATTTCTAGAATAAGCCCCTAAGTCAGATTTTCAAATGCGTGTAGGAGTTACTGGTACCATCATATTTTGTAAATTCTGGCATTTTAAATTTTTTTTGGGTATTGCAACTGGGGAACAAAATCAAATATGAAAAACGAGTATTTCCATATGAATTAAAACCCTTCATGGAGGGAACAGATTCCTCCAATGATACAATTTCAAACTTTGTTCTTTGACCTCTTCAAACTGAGCTAAGTTGGTCTCACTACCATTGCATTCTCAGTAGTGACCAGGGGAACATGTGTAGTATTGATGACAAAAGGAATATGATTGTTAGGGGTTGGCATTTGGGAAGTTGGTATAATAGGAGTGGAGTTCAAATTTTGGCCATTAGAATTTATGTCTAGGACGAGTGGGACAGTAGTAGAAGCCGTAAGAGTAGTAGTTGAAAGTGAATTTTGGCCAATAGAGGGTTCAGGATTTGTAGCTTGAGAGCCCATTGAAAGGTAGAGTAATTAAGATTCATCATGTTCATGAAGTTCTCCATTTTTATGGCCATGTTATCCATTTTCTGTTGCATCAAAGTAAACTCAGCCCTAGAAACTGCCTCTTGGGCAGCTGAAGATCACGTGTTTGACCAGTAGGGAAACTTTGGCTAGTTTTTTCAATGGTCATTGTTTGCTTAACTCTTGATCGGGTAAGGATAGGATCATGATTTGAAAAAATTTGCTTACGAGGAGCTATCTTGGAAATGGTTGAATATTGAAAAAAAAATAGAAAATATCAAAATTTATTGAAATGAATGATATGATCATGCAAATGTGATCCAATGCATGTGCAAATTTAATGCAATATATACAAAGGGAAGTGAAAAAATTGAGTTAAAAAAATGCATGTCCTATGGGGTGCCTTTTATGCAAAGGGTTTACCTTACATGTTGATCCGACTTAAGATTGAATGATGTATTAGATGGATCAAGTCATTACCTTACCTTGTACCACCCATTTGGATATTGACAAAATTTAAACGTGCAATTAAGGGTAATCTATTGATTTATTCTAAAAGAAAATCAATGAAATTCTCTTATCTAAGGCTCATGAATGCAGTGATGATTTTTTCTCCTTTTTTTTTGCAACAAATAATATAAAAATAAAAAAAGTATTTACAAAAATAAATTAAAATTTTTCTATTTTATTTTTAAAAAAAAAAAAAACTAAAGAAAATGCATGAATTATTCCTTTTTATTATTATGCAACAAAAAAAAGAGAAAAAATTATGCAATTATGAATTTTTATTTATTTATTTTTTTAAAAAAGTCTTTTTTTTTTTATATGCAATAAGAACAACAATATAAATTCAAAATAAGTGGAATTACAAAAATTTAAAACTGCTCAAGAAAGAAAAAATACACATTATTTGACTAAATGTACAATGAGGTTAAGGTTCACTAATGCATTTATTCTACAAATCAGTTTTGGTTCCCGAACCTTCAGACTGAAGGACCCAAAAAATAACATTTCTGTCAATTCCAAGGGTCCCAGTCAGTAGTTTGCAGTTTGACCCATTCAATAGTGGTACAAGCATACCATATCCTATGCCCACGTGCCTACATGAGGTCTGAATCCTAAAAGGGAAGTGGGATAGCGCCTACCGGGTTATGTAGATGAGTGATGCATGATGTATCTTTTGGAGTCAGAGTAATTTAAACAACTCAAATGAGATATTTACAAATAACAATTAACAAAACCAACAAAAAAATTATTTACCTAAACAACTAAAAATAGAAATAAAATATAAAACACAAAAAGAACCACCATAAAGCAACTTAAGAGGCCTTAACACTAAAAGAATAAACATAAACATTGCTCGAAATCTCTAGTGTCCCCATGGAGTCGCCAAACTGTCGCGCCTTAATTTTAACAAAATATATAAAAATATTGAAATTAAATAAAAGAAATAAGAAAAAAGGAGCCCTAAATGGGGTTGAGAAAATAAAATGCAAATCACCACTAGGTATTAGATTTTCGGTATACCAAATCACCAAAATTGGACCATTCTTCACTCATACATTACTTAAACCCTTACATAGATGACTCCTGGTCTTTCGAAAAACTAGAGATTTGGGTTCGAGAGTCCTATTGAGAAAAGAGAAGACTAACCTGCTCTACAAGTAATCTAGGTACCACGATTAAAATGAATAATAAAGTTAAATTTAAAAATAAAAAAAAAATCATTCCTATGTCTCAATATTGGGCTCACATGAATTCTAAAGGAGAAAAGAGAAAAAAATCAAAGAAATAAAAGAATAAAATACGTTAAACTAATTTTTTTTTTTTTAATTCACGAAGCCATATGCAAAAATGCAAAGAACATATTTGTAAGGGAGTTAGAACATGACAAGGATCATATGAAGTCACATAAATGAATAATGATTTCGTCTCATATCATGAACATTTTACAAAAATAAATAAATAAATAAATAAAGACTTACAAACTTTTGACGAATTTAGACGGTAGGAATGGCAAGATCCGGACTCTAATTATGATGATTATGGCAACTCCTTCTTTGTACGCTCCCCTTACGAAAATTATGGAGTATTCTTTTACCAGAACTTCACTAGTGTACGAGTTATGTGATTGTCAGGGAGTGAGAATGATATTGAGAATTAGTATTTCAATAGTGAAGCAAGTAGAGAGTAGTGGGGTATTTATAAGGATTTTAGGAACTAGAGATAGAGTTAGAATGGGATCGAGATAGAGTTAAAGATGGGGATAAAGACAAACTCTAGAGGTCGAGATAGGAATGGCTAAGTAATAGATACAGAGAACAAACATAAATCCCCACTTTTTCAAAATCTTATATTTCCTAATTATCCTAAAAAGGGATAAATAGTAAAAATAATATTTTTAAAAATAGGTGTCACACCGACAATTATGCCAAACCTTAGGGAAGAATGTGAAATTATGCCTTAAAAGATCCTTATGAAAAAAGGCAAATAACAAAATTTTTTACTTGTCATCACGTCTGCTAAAGGTTGGTAACAAAACTTCACGGCAAGATGTTGGTGGCCACTAAGATATGTTCAAGCCCAACTTAACTCAAAAACTCAATCCAATCTAAATGAATTTGGAACTAAATGAGTTAGGCTATTAGGTATTCGGTATTTAGGTTGAGTTACCTGAACTTTATTAGGTTGGATTGAATTTTGAAAAACAAAACTCAACCTAACCCAATAACTCAATAACCCAATCTAATTAACTTATATTTTTTTCTTTTTCATTATTTTCCTTGCTAATTACATCTAACTTATAATATTTTTTTCGTTGTCAATCTTGACGTAATATTTATGTTACATATTCTATAATTTTCCTACTTATTCTTGATCTAACTATTTCATTATAAAAACATATTTTGTAATAGACGTTATTACAATAATAATTTTTTTATGTTATTTTAGATTTTAACTCAAATAAACCCAAAATCCGATGTAACCCGTCCGAGTATACTTGCACTGAGTTTACTTGGGTTTCTATATTAGTTGGGTTAGGTTGGGTTGAGTTTTTAATTCTCAACCTAAAAATCCTTTAAAAACTCAAAAACTAGCTAACCAAATGAACTTAGAATTGGCCACTATAGTTAAACTTGAAGGGAAGGAATTGCCAATTCAAGAAATACACGAGAGGTACTATATGTGGAATAGTGATAAACCTCAGGGAAGGTTTGTAAGAGAGAGAGAAAGAAAAAATGTTGACATTGCAAAATTGGAGGATATAGGGAAAGAAAAGGAAAAAAAGGGGGGAAAAAAAAAAGTTGTGCATTGAATACAGGAGTAAAAGGTCATTTTGTTGATGAGAAAATTCACCACGGTTAATTTTGAAGGGCAAATTGATCAATGAAATAAAACTAGGATAAAAAATAAAAATAAAAAAGCAATCTAAACCTTAACTTCAATGTGGAAATGTGTAATTGAAACATTGAAAGATAATTATAACATTAGGTTATTTTGTATGCGAAGGGACTAGCAGAAACAGTTAAGCATTGAGAGCAATAGATATATAACATATATAAATGGGAAAAGTGCAAAATCCTAAACCCTACAACTCTAAAACCCTATACCCTAAATGCTAAAACCTTACTCCCTAAAACCCTAAACCCGAAAATCCCAAACCCCATACCCTAAATATACAGATTACTAAATATTAATATATTAAGAAAATTTCATACTGCAAGGTGCATCTAAAATATGATAAAACTATATTGAACGATCATGCAAACTAACGATGTAGTATGAATGAAAGTTATTAAACTCAACCCAAGAAGAAACTTGACGAGGAAGGTAGATCAGCAGGTTATTAGTTTAATCAGTGGATCAGTTTAAAATTTTTAGATATACACAACACATGATGAAAATATTGTTAAATCATGTTATGTCAATTTCTAATAATTGTAAATGAATTATGTACCAATTTAGGCAAAACATACAATTAAATATATTGATATTGCAATTCTTTCTGAGTTCTTGTAGATGTAAATATTATATAAACAAATACATAAAAAATGATTTTTTTTTTTTGTTATTTCTGAAATAGTTACATTGTGATAATAATGACTATTTACATAAAATAAATATGTTTATTTAGATTTTTATATTATATTTCATTCACAAAATTTTTGCAATACAATGTTTTGAGGAATACTTTGTTATTGTAAAAAACATAATATTTTTTTGCCAGTTTATGTTTTTAATCTTTTTTGAAAAATAAACAATTTTCTTATCTTAAAACACTCAGTTTTAAATTTTGGAAAAAGGAATCAGTAGTTATTTTATTTGAAAGGGGGGCAAATGAAGTTCAATTAGAAAAGTAATAAATAAAGAGGAAGGTAGAACTTCCACTATCAAGTATTTGGTCTGCTGGTTTAGTGGAAGCGGGGATGAAGGTTCTATGTCCAAGCCCCGCTGCAACCAAACCAATTTTTTTTAGTTATTTTAACAATCCATTGAACCAACTCTATTGAATCGGTCAGTCTCTTAATTTTCCCAATTTAACTACCAAGTTATTTAAAAGTCAACGAGTCTCTTTCTTATCCTGTCCAATAAGTAATTTGGACCGGTAGGATAGTTGGTTCACCGAGTTGATCGGTTGAACTTAATTTTCCCAATTCAACTACCAAGTTATTAAAAGTCAACGAATCCCTTTCTTATCCTGTCCAATCAGTAATCTGGATTGGTTGGATAGTTAGTTTATCAGGTTGATCAGTTGAACCGCTAGATCAAACTAAATTTAATAAATAAGGTACAAATAACCCTTCTACAGCAATGAAAGATGAACTCATTAGAAAATTTGACAACCTGAAAAACCCTGCCTTCGATTCGTAAATTTGAAAAACTGGACATTTTTTGGGATCACTTTTTTGTGATCTTGTCAATGAGGTAGGGTGAGTGTAAATGTGACTAGGTTGATTGGCTACACACCAACGTATCTAGAAACTTATATGATGAGTAAGGGACACCTCACGTCTATACATATATATAAAAATAAATTTTGCCTTACTTGGTATCGGATTCATCCGTTGTGTAATGCGTATATATATAGATGGGCAATTGGAAGCCGTGAGTTATTCAAGGCCAAGAAATTTTTACTTGCCTGTGTAAATAATTTCCTCACTACTATTAATTTGTCCCCCAATCAATATGTATATACCCTACTAATGATGATTACGATTGCAACGATTCATTTGAATAATTGCAAGCCATAAGAAAAGTTTACCTCCGGCTAGAAGAGTTGCACCAAATCAAAACTACTCCAATTTTGTTCACGTCGGTTAGGAGTTGCAGCATAACTAAGTTTTGCACATTTGTACCGTAACTCCACTGATGTATTGCCACGTCAAGGCCTCCCTGAGTTGGAGGCCCCAGTTTTAGTATATTTTATAGATACATGTAGTGATTCTTCATATAGAAAGGCTTGTTCATAAAAAAAGAGAAGTTATTTCTTGAAGCATTTATGCACAAACGCGGGTTGCTCTCATTTTGCCAAGCCTTGATCAAAAATATTAGTAATGTTTTTGGATCTACTACTAAACGAGATGAATTTTCTTCTTCAAACGACTCTATTTAGGAAAAAAGAACTCCAATGAAAATTTTATTCCCAGACTGTTGCTTACCTATTGTCTACTAAAACATCTGAAGAAAACTAGTACATGTAAAATGACTTCAACAAGTTCTCATTTTTTTTCCACATCAAAACCTAATATCATTGCGATGAGTTATTTCCATTTTTGCATGCCTTGTTTCTCCATTTCTTTCACAAAAAGAGAGATCACCAAGCCTGAAAATACACGTTATGACCCCTCCCTGTTTTCAACTCTACTTGAGAATTGGTTCTATCTAGAAATTAACTCACAAACCCACGTAAATCTTTTGAGCTGTTGTCAGACTTATTTTAGTCGGTACTACTCTTCCCCTTCTTGGAGATTTTTATCATTTTCTATATCGATGTACTTACCGTCAAAGAGGGGAAATAAGCCTCTTTTTCAGGATAGCAACGAGTCAAAGAAAAACCTCATGGGCCAAAAACTTGACATGCAATGGATGCATAGCCAAATATTCACCGAAAATTAAATATAAGTCATGATTCTTGCTCATACACGTTAAATACTTTTTAACACTTGCTACAACACCAT
Organism: Cinchona pubescens; assembly: GCA_025175665.1. Classification (NCBI taxonomy): domain Eukaryota; kingdom Viridiplantae; phylum Streptophyta; class Magnoliopsida; order Gentianales; family Rubiaceae; genus Cinchona; species Cinchona pubescens. The sequence goes on along the minus strand of JANKKI010000328.1, from coordinate 1,479,437 downwards.
CTCGGCTACCAACAAATACGAATGCTCTATCACAAGTCTTCTGCCAGATGGAGAAAAAAATGCTCCTTACTTGTTGAAGAAGAGACCTCTTTTTTTTCCTTTTTTCCTTTCATTAGCCTGCATGACCGGGTTAGAAAAAAAGATAAACCTTTCAAAACAGGCAAAAGACAAACAAGCATTGTTTGAATTTAAACAATAATATAGAAATTTGATCTACGAAATAAGCTACAGTAGCAGAGCACAGTTCTCCTTTGTGTGTCAACCAAAATAATCAATTATCACTTGTGTTTCCAATGTTTCAAACTTTCTCAGTAAATTCAAGACAATCAATCTCTACAAGTTAAGAGGCAATTCCATGTTTGAGTAAGCTGACTATGAATAACGTTTGATGAAACATTACATACAGAGCAAGTCAAGTAGCAGCATAAACCTTCCATGAAAGAAGTACTAGCTGCAAGGAAGAAAGAAATCACCACCCACTAAATCAACCACCAAGAAAAGTTACACTTAATTCACATATGCAGGAAGCATCAACTACATCCAGCTTTTAAAAAGCTTTATTTTGATAAATATTTCGTCTTTATTTTTGGGAGGCATATAGTTAGAAAAAGAAGGGCAATACTACCATTGTTCCCTACTGCAAAATCACCAAAAGGAAAAAAAGTTGAACTATTATGAGCTATAGAAAGTATATCTACAAAGAATGTTATTGAAGAGGGGTTAGCTATGGATAAACAAGCATCTGATCAGTAACATATTGGAAAGAATGGATAACAAAATAACTCCACCTTCCTATCAAAGCATAAACAAATATGCATTAGAGTTTTTTTTACCATAACAAAGGGTTAATTTACTAAATCCCCCTCAAGTTTCATCCTGGTTTGACTTGTATCCCATTGTGTTATTTTGGTATCACATAATACCTCGACTGCCGTCAGAACTAAAGTTGGAGCAGAATGGACCAAATTCTCCTAATGGAAGTTACAATGCAGACCCTCAAGCTTTAAGCGGTACTGCTATACCCTTTATTTTGTATTCATCCTTCATCAGGTGACATTAGCACATAGTCCAAAAAATGGAATTCCATGTGTATTGAACGCATTTTCAAAATTATGCTAAATGCCTTTAGTACAACCATTGCAAATTGTGTTACAAAAGTCCCACATTTCCATATATTTGCAGATACCAATTTTCAAAATTTTGGGTTCCTCAATCATGTCAATATCACCATCTTTAACCAATCAATAACAGCAGTATTTGCTAAAAAATTAATTATTTAAACAAATTAACAAGAAAATGTCTTTCTATTTCATATGCCATAAACTACAATGGTCTTGTCATGTCATGCGTGCTTATAATATTTTTGGTTCACAAAAGCTGCATACAAGTGCTTTTACTCTTGAATTAATGAACATTACAGATAAAGAGAGGTTAATTGCAAGAAATAAACATCCAAGGAGCAGCAATCAAGTGATTATAAATTAAACAAAGTCCTTTGCCTTTTTTCCAAAGGACAGGGTATTTTGGCATTTTGCATTAACTGTTTTAGTTATTTCTTTAAACAAAAAGTTGCAAGTTAAGAAGTCATACCCTTCTGATGAATAATCTCAAGATGAGGACAATTGTATCTCTTGAACTGCAAAACAGAAGCAAATGGAAATATTACTAATACATTGATGGACCACATACATGAAACCAATCAAGCTGATATTTCAAATTTTTTTATGTATCATAAATTTTCATCAAACAATCATATGAAAGTAGTCACAGGCGTCAAACACCAATCCATCATTTTGTGCACACAAAGTTTCAAGTCAATGCACATAACCTCTGCCTTTGATTGCATCCCTGTTGCAAATGCATTGGACAATTCTAGTCCTACAGGGTTGTTTAATTGGTAATTATGTCTTTTATTTTACAAAAGCTGTAGCTAACAATTCTTCCACTGCAATAAAAGCGGTTGCCCACTATTATTTTTTGGACACAAGCAATGCCATCCTAGTATAGTTTTGTCACTTATATACAGGACAACTCACTTGACACCTTGATATATGTATTTAAAAGAATAAGAAAGGAGCAACCAAACAAACATGGCCATTGCCATATTTCTTGGCAATGATGTAACATGTGATACAATTCTTACCAAACATGGCCTTTATAAAAGGATGAAATGGTAATTTACCTGCCTATATCATTTGAACTGTTTTCTGACCTCAAGAGGTGCTCAATTCCCTGATTATCAATTATAGAAAATTCTGTAGGACTGCCATATGGAATAGAGACCTGAAAATACAGATGAAACCATATATCAGGACTGAATGGCTAAAAAAGCGAGGGGGGGGAAAAACAAAAGCTAGAGAACACTCCATGCTGCGTCCATAAGGGGCCCACAATTTAGGAAAATTCTTCTATAGACCTTGGTGTACATACACTAATGTTCATAGAAGAATTTGCATGGATCAAGAATTTTATCTCTCTTGTTTATTAGTGCATGTGGATATTGGTCCATGCAACAATTTGCCCCATCTTTAATAGCTTTTAGTGGAAAGTAGTCAGTCTTATCTATATCTATATGTATATTTATATTTATACTATATATAAAAGTACCAACCTCTCTAGTGTTTTTGACATTTTTCCATTCCTAAAATGCCCCTTAGTTCAGTACTTTCATTAATTGTTATTATACTGAAAATTCAAGATATTTGAAACATTCAAAAGATGCTAAGGCAGCCTAATTGATGGAATTGAATGTCAGGACTGGATTTCTAATTTTCTCCCATGGGTGATCAGTACCCAAGAGTTGTAGAGAAGGAATCTACAGTACAAAATCTATATCTATATCTATCTATACTACATATAAAAGTACCAACCTCTTTAGTGTTTTTGACATTTTTCCATTCCTAAAATGCCCTTTAGTTTAGTACTTTCATTAATTGTTATTATACTGAAAACTCAAGATATTTGAAACATTCAAAAGATGAGCTAAGGCAGCCTAACTGATGGAATTGAATGTCAGGACTGGATTTCTAATTTTCTCCATGTGTTATCAGTACCCATGAGTTGTAGAGAAGGAAGCTACAGTATAAAATATCAAATGTTGCTTTGCTTGAAGACCAAAGGAAAGGATGCCAAGAAAAAAAAAATTATATGGTTCCTAGAAGAGCATAGCTCCTATTAGGAAGTACGCTCAAGAAGATGCTGGATTTAGTAAAGAAAGGAGAGCAAACTAAAAGGCCTATTAATGCATATACCTAGACAATGCATAATAGCACATAAAATAGTGGAGATCTGTAGAGAAAAGAATGAAAAACAAGAACCGAAGTTCAGTGCACTTCATTAAATAAAAGTATGGAACCCTTACTCCAAATGCATCACTTGATTGCTAAGAAAGTATGTCAACTCAAAGTATAAAACCATTTCGAAAATTGATTGGGACCTCTCTAGGCAAAATATACAAAAACATTCATGTCAAATCCATAAACAGACTGAATGAACGATCTCATTTTGGTCACTGGACCAACTAATATTTCAAGTTAGCCATTTCACATGTTAATTCATGTGAAAGGAGATATGCTGCTGTTACAGGCATGTCTAATACACCTTCATTTAACTAGCAAAATGTAAAATCCACCCTCCAATACAGAAAAGGGAATTACCAGACATACATGCTAAATCTAAACATAAAAGAGCCACGTTGACTTTGCTGTTTAATAAGATTGCTTCATTAATTAAGTATGAACCACTACAATAATGCAATAAACCTGTATCAACCATGTGCAGTACCACACGAATAATCACGTCCACTACCACACGAATGTGTAAAAATTTGTTTAGTATTACTGTCTAGTGTACTTATTTAGTACTCCTATGCCCAGTTGATCTAGTTATCTTGACCGCATTCCACATAATCTCACTTAAATCTAGCTCTTGGTTCACTATTGAATGACACTAATAACGGATTGGGTAATTAAGTAAATAAGGATACCCTATCTGTAGGCTCAAACCACTTCTTGTTGATTAAGTCAACCAATGTCACCCCTGAACCACTATAAACCCCCAACCCCCAAAAAAACCTTAAAAAAAAAAAGGATATTGATGCCTATAATAATCTATCATGCAAGTTTGCATGTGCTCTTAGATATTTCTGATTCGCTTCCCAATGAAACTAGTGATGGCCAAAATGATAGGATATTATTCCCAGAATTTCAATCAAAATTTACTACCAAAATCATTAAATCTAAATCCAATGTACCTTTCAATCTAAGAATAAATCAAAACCTAAAAGAGAGTGGTTAACTAAAAACATTCAATTTTCCTTTTCCCATAAACCTAACAGCAGAACTAAACAGAATGGTCATAATTGTGCTTTTAACAGTCCAATAGTGAAACTGGCATGAAAAAGAATAGCCAGATAAGACAGCTAACAAAGTTCAACAGCCATGTTGGCACTACTCCAAATACTACAATCCATACAATAAAATTATAAACATTTCTTGCACGAACTTTCAGGGTCAGTTTACATATCTTGATTTTTCACATAATATAACAAAGAGAAAGATTGTAAATTGCCTTAGGAACATAGTTCGTGCAAAATTTTACATGTAATTAATTTATTACAGACATATGACAAGATAATTGGATTCTTAGGTATCTATATGAACTCTTAGACCCAGTTCTTTTTCCTGATTGAAACAACTTGCCATGCTTTAGCCAATCAATTAAGTAGCAAAGGTAATGTGAAGTCTACCAAGTTACATAATATTCGCCTAGCCCTTTTACCATGGTTGGAGTATACAGGGTTATGAGGTATGAATGTTAGAAGAGAAGGCCTCAAATCTGGGAGACTGCTCCTTGGGTGGTCACTATAGAAACAAAGGTAGAACAGGATTTCAATGGAATTTGCAGCAGTAGACATTCAACTGAAAACTGCCTTCTGGAACACCCTATATTTTTTCATTCATTAAAATTTCCTAGTATTTCATTAGAGCTAAATTCTCTGATTCGGCACCGTTCTTGGTGCAACTAAAAAAAAAATCATTACTAGCTTGAAGAACTAAGTGACATAATCATCTTTTCTTTTATGGGGTCTGTGCAAATATTAAATATCTTCTGCAACAATTTAGCTGTGAGGCATTATGTAAGATCTTTTGCAAGTTTAACTTGACAACTGGTAAGACTATAATCTGAAGTTCCTACAATCCTGTACTTGTTTTGACCTTTATCTAAATTTCCTTTAATGTAGAGTCCCGCTGCAATTGGGACTTGATATGTGGTGCTGAAAATTTTCAACTTAACACATGTAAGGTATTGGAAAACACTTCCCTTGAAAGCTTTTAACCTTCTTTTTCATACTTCCATACTCCATAAAATGCATATTTCAATTACAAAGAAGGAAAGAGGCAAAAGAAATGAAAGCTAAAAAACGGGTGATATGACAATAGGCCAATGCCAAATTTGCATGTCATGTCACCCTTAGCGTTCCTATCCAAAGAAACTCTCATAATTTGAGATTTATAAAAGAAAACGTACAATTGTTGATGATGAAAATTTCTCAGAGACCACTACACTCTAGGTCCACTGCACTTGATGCTGTAACCATCTCTCTTGATCCCTAAAGCAGCTGGCTCCCATATATCAAGATATCTTGTCTGTGACAACCGAATGAAAGTGAAAAATAGGCAACCAAAGAACAATCACCGCGGAGTTTTATATAAACTTAAATTTGAACTTCGGAGGAAAAAGGATCCAAAAGATCAGGATTTGTTAGCCTTCGTACCGACAAGGCAACTTTGTATAAAACATGACCACTGTAAAGTGTCCTCTCTATGCAGTTCTGCATTTCAGGATCTGCAATTAAAGGCTCCAATCACCAGAGAGGATGTGAATAATTAAAAGAAGAACCGATAAAAAGTTCAGATTAAATAGTGATCCCAATTGGTGATAACAATGTGTGGCCTATGAAGCATTTTAATAAGTGGAGTTACAAGAGTCATACAGTGCTAGCATAAGAAAAAGAAAACATTAGGCAAATGAACATTTTGACTGCCACATATACATGCAAAAAAAAAAAAAAAAAAATGTGAAGCAACTTTTTAGACATGCAGGATTTGCGGTCAGCACCCTAGAACAGTAGTATTTCAGTTTACTTCAAGAGCTTTAAGTCCCCAGAGATGAATGGCTGAATACAATTGCAGAAAACAAACTTCAAAAAATAGAAAAACTGCATTAATTAGGGGAGAATAAGAAGCAGCAAAAATTGAGTAGCGAGGAAAAACCATAGCCTCCAAACCTAGAGGGAATTCTTGCTGGAAACATTCTTCATTCATAAACTATGCTCCAAGAGAGTTGACATATAGCAGGAAATAACACACTAATCACACTCCCAAGTAAAACATAGCGATATATAAATACTAGGAGACAAAGTTCTGACAGCAAATAGCTGTCTTTAGAGCATCACTATAGCCCACATGCCACAAAATGCTAAACTACTGCAGAAACCTTACCAATTAAGCTTGTATACAACAATTACTACATTACCCTTAGTTTAATGTCTACTTAAACAGCAATTGAACCCAAAACACAAAGCCTAGATCAGTTCCAAGTTAAATTGAATTACCAAATTTGCACTAGAATTCAACTTCCCCCCTTCTCTTGTTATATTTCCCAAAATCTTCTCATTTCTTCATTTGTATCACAATCTGTGTGGAATATTCAAAATGTGCTAACCTAAAAACCGGTGGCAAAATGTTTTAAAGGTTCAAACTCTAAAAGTGACTACAACTAATTACACCTATATTGAAAACCTAAAAGTGAGAATCATTGATCTCCAAGTTTTGCTGGGTTCCTAATTCATTCCCATCTAAATGCTCTGGGATTCTGTAAAAAAAGTGAGAAGGAAAACAACTGTATCTTCTGTTTTGCAAATACCTGACATACAGAAACAGTCTTTTCACTGGCTTATGCATGCTATGACTATTATCAAACATGGAAGGGACCATTGTTATGATCTATGTTTCCAGGTGTCGATAAAAACCATACTGGTCTGTTTCCAGGTGTCAGGTACAATAAATAAGACATTTATTTGAATATGCTAGTGGTAATTAGATCTGGTTTATAGAGACAGGAGGGATGGAGTGTAACCAGATTATAGGGAACATCTCTCTCTCTTTCTCTCTCTCTCTCTCTTTGGGTTTGGTTGTGAATTATTAAGCAAAACACTCCATTAATAGCTTTTCAAATGAAGGCTATGTTCAGGAAGAGATTCAGGAGTCTAGACAAATGCTTTACCTACTAACTGCAATCCATTAAAATACTCTCACTTGACCCATTTACAATATATATCCTAAACAAAAAGGAATCTGGCCACACTCTGCTTCTTCTCATTGTTATCAGTATCATCACGTTATGCTTGCATTTTTTTTCTCAACATTCAATAAAGACTGTCAAAATCAAAAGTCAACTGCCCAATCAGCTTTGACCAGATCCCATCTGGACTACATACCAGTGTACCTGTGTGCTACTGTGTCGACATGACAGACTGGTACTTCACGCTAAAGTGCCGAGTTCAGGAAAAATTGGGTGATGCAAGGTAGGTTCTGGTGGTCATCACCGCTTAAAAAAGAAATTTTAGCACACTAACTAGATGATAAAAGGAGCATTTTTCACTTAGATTTTATCTTTCATAATCTCATCCATCAAGTTCTTGGGCGTTTGATTCGTTAATACCTAGTAGGTTATGAGCTAACTAAATATGGAAAGATGTTTAGGAGTTGGAGGAGAGTGATGTGACCGGACTACATGAAGCTTGGTGTGGTAACTACAGGTTCAGTGACAGCTCCACCACCGCTCACTTCAATATGGTGCTTTCTAGTGGTCAGTAAAGTTTAGAACATATGAATTCACTGTATGGTTCAATCTCATCAGAGGCCGTACACAAGATACCTAACATCCAACAGCGTCAACATAGCCTATTTGGCTGGGGCTGATGTTGTCAAACAAGTAAAGGAAAGGGTTAAAAAGTAAGGAGGGGGGAGCTAAGGTGAAAGAACTCAAATTTCAAAGTTCAATCCCAAATATGAATCCTAAATTTGAAGAGAGATATGTATTTAATGTTGAAGGAAAACAAAGTTTTTGATTCACGTTTTTTTTTTTTTTTGGGTGGGGGAAGGGGGGGGTTCTCAAAAACTTTTGATTCAGTCAGGAGGTAAAATGCAGGAGATATAGAACTCTAAACAAATTAGGGAACTTTTCGAGAATTTTCAAGGCTCATAGAGAGGACCACGAAAGCATCCATCATCACCCATACTAGAAATTAAGCAAAAGTTCACCTTCCTAATGAATTAGCAAAGTTCCACCGCCCTAAATTAAACATTTCCAACAAATTATACCAGCAAAAGTCCTCCATAAAAGAAAAAGATAAACAATTATAGTTCCTAACATTACAGAAACTCAATTCGGAGAATACTTGTAAAAATATAAAGTTAGCTAGTTTACCGCAAGTGATCTTTCTATGTTCGTTAGCGAAGACCTTTACCAATTCCCCCTGAAAGTCTAGTCAAGGAGACAAAAACATGTCAATCACTCCACAGACCCCAACTACCAAAAATACGACTGATTAAACACAAAAACAAAACCAGTCCACAAAAGGGTTAGATCTTAGCTTCATTCTATCATTTTTTTGGTATTATATATGAGATGCATATTTAGGCACATATACGACGCATATTTGGGCATATACAAGATGAATATTTGGGCAATAGAGTATGGTGGCTCCCACTGATTCTTTTGAGACTAAAGTAGGAATCAGATATCAAAAGATATCAAAGACTATAAAACCCACAAACAGATGAACCCACCAAGAGCAGAGTCTCTGCTTTTGAGACAAAGAAGACCCGTCATTGGGTTAACTATTTTTGATTGATAGAAAAAAAACGAAATTCTTCGAGTTGTGCCTATTGTTTCCCGTTCTAAGGATTATTTAATGAGGTAATTAGAACTTATCCATCTCTATCAAACTCATGCAATTCAAGACAGTGAGATAATAACATATAAATTATAATTCCCTAAACATATTTCTACAGTCCCATAGTTAATCAAAAGTAACAGCCCAATGCACCATCTAAAAGTAAGAATTGCAAAGCCAATATGCACAACTGAAAACCTGTTGCGACCAAGCAGTAGTATTGCTTACATATCTATTGTGGTCTGCAGTACTACCACAGACTAGTTTATCAGGTCCCAATATTCCAGTTTTACAGCAAGCTTAAAGCAATTAAAAGCCAGTTTATCAAGGTCCAATACTCCAATTTTCTGGGTAGATATCTAAAGCTATCCAACACTGTGCCACAGAGGAGACATGCGGACAAAAGATTAACAATTAGATGCTGAAAGTAGAAGGCATTCTCTCTACCAACAAATTCAGTTTTAGGCTACAAAATTTCACTGTGTTTTTTGATTCATCAGAATAGTACACTGTTCTTTTATCCGTGTTAAGTATAAATACCCACATTGGTTAGCCTAAAGATCTTGGACTACTTAAAAGGTTCATGGGCCCCTTCCAGAAGAATATGGGCTTCGACTCATTACCAATTGGTTTTGAAATAGAAGCCCATATTCTTTAACCTAGTATCAAAGCTAGCCTCAGGATTTCTCTCATCCACACAAGCCTTGGATTCTCTCTAGCCCATTCCAACGGACTCTCTCTAGCCCCGGAGCTCAACCAACCCAAGGCACGGGTTCTCAACTAACCCAAGTCACGTGTGAGAGCGGGTGTTGAGTATTTAATATCCCACATTGGTTAGCTTAAAATCTTGGACTAATTAAAAGGTTCATGAGCCACTCTACTCATTGCAAATTAGTATTGAGATAAAAGCCCATGTTCTTTAACAATCTGTATATAAGTTATTCAGCAAAGTGTGGGATTTGAGGCCTCTATGGTGTATACAAGAACTTCATTTTGTACTTCTATATAAGAGCATCTATGAAGCTAATTTTATTGCAAGTTTGCAATCTTATATGGCATCTGATCTGACACTAATCTAATGTATCCATGTTCAGCTATTCACAACATAAATGCATTGAGACTTGTAATTAATCATACACAATGATGGAAAGTTTGAGAATGTGATGCTTGACAAGCTCAAGTGTAGAACCATGCAGCACTGTTTAGGGGGGGGGGGGGGGGGAAGAGAGAGAGCTATGCTTGTTTTGTATTTGGAATTGGAGTAGTTACCAAATACGCTCAAACAAGATTAGAGTATTCAATATACAAGTATTTCATTGCAAAATTAGAATGTAAGAATCATTCCTAATATCAGTATTTTCTAAGACTCAATGTCAATCAAACCGATTTTAATAATATATCTACTACATAAATAACAAAAACTCAACAATGAAAATGTACTATAATTCTATCTACCAGGAGTCAATTGCGAACCTCCAACCTCCAATAAGGTGTGCAATAATCAGAAGGTTCTGAAATACCACAGACTCTCTAGCCGACCATCTCCACTTGGATAAAATTATCTATTTATTAAATTGTCCATCTATCATCACCTCCTTAAGAACAGTCAAGGTGCGGGAATAGGCGAAGCTGGCCCATTTGAAACCAGTTTTTTTTTTTTTTTTTACACTGAAAGACAACTTGTCCGACCTCTCTTATGGCTATCTCCTAATTTTATTCATGGGGAAGTTTTCAAGCGAATATTGAAGGAGGTCATTATATTATGGCTATTTTTGCAAATACTGACGAAAAACTCATACCCATTATTGATGTACAAAGTGCATTATCCTCCAAAAAAGTTAGTTTCCTTCATGATATTAGTTCCAAGCACGGCAGCTACACAAGAAATAAGGGAAGGTACAGCAGCAGCAGTATGTAAGGTAGGGAGAGAGCAGGTCATGCCATATTTGGAAAAACTGGTCTCCTTGCCTTGTTGCCTCACCACAAATAATTACAGGTCATCAAAGCTCCATTTTAAATGTAACGCAAAATGACAGGAGGTCCCGGAAGATGCCCAATCCCTGGTCTAAGACCGTGTCTGATTTTATGTTTCTTTTCTCTCCTGAAACTCTTACTCAACCACAAGGAGAATAGGCTGTCTATAACTTTGACTGGCGGACAGATTGATTCTTTGTTACTTTGTTTTGAGCCCGTTTGCAACAACTTGCATGTCAATAATACATGACATTGATGCCTGCTTTAGAAAAGTTGTTCTGGGATGTTCTTGTTTGCTTTTAGCTAATTTGAAGGGGCAGGTCAAGCCTACACCATTCATCCTAAATTTACACCTTGTACAAGTGTTAATGCTAATCATACAAGTCTCCCTTGCATGAAAGGTTGTGAATGCAACCCTTCCTATCTTAAACTACAAGCAGTTAATTCCGAAAAGGACCCCTACAAGTGCTTTTGCAGAACAAATTTGATCTCAAAACTTTTAAAGGAAAGAAATTAAATCATTTCAACTTTCTATTGCATTTTCCAGGATCACTCTTTATTAAGCATCTTTGAAAAGTATTCAACATGGGCAATCCACCTTCAATCATGGACGTCTCGCATTATTGAAACATGGGCTTCAACAAGTAGTGAGGATTACCATTGATATGCTAAGAAAAGACCGCTCAAGCTCATGAATCAATCTGATTCCATGGCCAACTGAATCATCGTCTAAACAGTTTTTTATTCTGCTAGCATGCAACCAAATAGGATTTTGAGCAACTCCCAAGTCCTAAGCTCATCTCGAAATTTATCCATCTTTTTCTAATTTTAAAGAGAAGAATGTGATTATGCAGAGATGGTGGTAACAAAAAATTTTACACAACACCAAATTAATTAAAATCTAGTCAGTTATTTTAGCTTTGCAGGATGTTCAGTGACACTTGGGATTGTTTTAAATATGGGTGTGTCCTATGTTCTTCAATGTGAGTGATCAGTTTCTTCATAAAATTACCTTAGAAGGCACATGATTAGGTTTCAGGAGAACTAAAATCTTTAAATAGCTATATAGTTTCATTTGATTGTGAATGAATCATTTGATTGCGATTGACTGACAGTGTTGTGCAACTTTTCTAGGTCCTTGATATATGCATTCTCACTTTTTCTTTCCAGATAATTGGCTCTTCACCTGCAACATATTGGCATAAAAGGATAAAATGAAGAATCAGCCGTGTCTCAGTTGACTCAGCAAATTACTAACCAAAACAGGTTTCTGCCACCAATTCCCACAAATCATGACACCTAAACAGCTGTTGAGAATAGATCCATATCAGACCAATTTTCCCAAGTATAACTCACCGAGGCACAATCTCAATCAGACTCGTTGTCTAAGTTGCCATGACTTTGCTAAATATTGGCTCAAAAACATTTGAATATCATGCTGAGAAGAAGGGAAAAAGCTCAAAAGTTCAACGGTAATACAAAAGGATTAATAAATTTATCTGACCTATATCGATGAAAGGAAATACAAGGTTTGAAAACAAATTCAAAGAACATCTTATTTTCTCCATCCACCTAATCAGAAACTAGATTTAATTGATTTGTACACAAGAAACTACAAACACAAGGTAAAACATTTTTCTCAAGTAAATAAGATACAGTGAGAAGGTAGAGCAGACAGAAGATGTCTCACTGATAGGGGATATGGATGAGATTCAGCAAGGAGAATGGGCAAGTATGAGATTCAGAGAGGAGACAAATTCATGATGTTTCTTGTCCTAGTAGGCTTAAAAATAAATAAGTTTAGCCCCTTCAAATATCTTGGTAGTTTCTCTATGCTAAAGACTTTGATTAATGAACTACCGAGCTGTATTATCCTTGGTCCCTACAAGGCACAATATTTTCCTCTCTTTTCTTATTCCAGTGTTCTCTTCTACTACTTCAAGCATGAATTAAAATTACTTGTCCCATTCTTGATGCTTTGAAAAGAATGAGCAGAAAATTAGTTAGACAGCAGATGGATATCCTATATTTACTGATTAGCAACCACAGAGATAATTTAAAGCACAGACTGTAATTTCTAATTAGTATAGCTAGGAAGCAGATTGAAATAACTTTCATCATGCTTACCAACAAATCAGGTTTATAGGAACTAGGAGGGGAAACAGGTCAGAGTAGCCAGGAGGATCGAGAGACCATACCTTCCTCTTCCTGTTATCCAGCGGTTGGACTTCAATAGCAAGATAAGTATCAACATCATCCGCAGTAACCAGATAGTTTGGTTGCTTTGCCCCTGTCAATTACAACACCTGACAACTTAACATGATACACTATAGACGGGAAAAAGAAAAGAGATCTATTTATCCATGAATACCATCTATGTAGTTAAAAGATCCATCCTCCAGATGACGTACCCACTGCAAGCTCAAAGATGCAAATTAGAATCTCATATACGTCCATCAATATATGGCATTAGCACTTCAAGGTCATTATTACATAAGCAGCAGTCATAAGTGAAAAACAAGAGACCAAAAAAAAACAAAGTTGAGTGGCCAAAAGAGAGCACCTCAAAATTGCAACTAGTTGTTCCATTAATAGAGTATCCACATGCTTGGAGTTCATGTCCTGGAAAGGCATCGCCTGAAATTTGCAGGCCTTCTATTGCAGGTAAGGGATCATCTTCTCCAGCTATATCACAGGCAGTAGAATGAATAGTGACAACAGCATGCGTAATGAATTACTATAACAAGCAAAGCACAAGAAATTCACCTTCAGAGAAGGAGGATGAAGGTTCTTCGAGAACAGGAGGTAAATTAGGAGAATATGAGGTGGTTGGATCCTCAAGAGCAGTTGTATATCCTGAGCTTTTAGAAGCCCAATTAACTGGTGGCTCTCCATCATTTTGCTGTCCCTCCAAGTCAGAATCCTCCATATCACTGCTGACAAGATCTCTGAAAGTTACTTGTTTAGTAGAGTTCTCATCTTTGTGATGAGCTGGAATTGATTCACCCATGCTTACTGCATGCATAGCTAACTCTTGGTTTGCAATATCCCTGAAGAACATCAGATGTTGTCGACCAGAATTTACAGTCATACCTACTGGAAAACTCGAAAAAAAGCCTCAAAATGAAATCTAAATCCTTGCAATCATTGCAGGCGAACATAGCTTAGAAACATCAAAAGGCAATCATAAAAGTTAAATTTTATAGAGTAGGAGTAACAACTCTACTTCCGCGTAAAAGAACAGAGGAAAAGCTTTCTCAACAAGCTATAAAGCCACAGGGCACCAAAAGGACAGACAACAAACTAAATTTACATTGTTTGACTAACTCCAAAACAGAAATATGTCTTTAATGTAGAAATTCAATAAAATCATAAACCCCCAAAAAAAAAAAAAAAAGAAGAGGACAAAAAAAGAAAAGGATATCAGACATCTATGTTTTGACATACAGAGGCATCCAGTGACTCATCGATTGACTGCTAATCTAAAACATCTTCCTCAAAATTTTGTCTCCCAAAAAACCAGCTTTCAACTACCACAAAAATATAATCCATGTACCTAGAAGAATTACCATAACCCTTAACAATATTATATTCCATTGCAACGCCAAAGAAAATATAAACCACAAACCTAGAAGAACTACAAAAAAATGGAATGAATGTGAGGATCACAAAGATTATAACAAAAGCCACAGCCTAGTGTAGACAACGACTTAATGATCAAAAGGAGTTGGAATTTGAAAAAAGTCCTCAAAACCATTAATACAGTTCGCATGGTTAGCACGGGAGTTCTAAGCAAAAAATAAATTTAAGAAAGCACAATTTGCTCAACTTTGAGATTTAAAAGACATTAAAGACATTATAGCAGAATTTGGTCATTTACTCTAAGTCCACCATCTAAAACGATGTCCTTGGTACATGTAAAGAGTTGGGATGGCCTGCAATTTGTCATTATAATAGCGCATGAAGTCAGAAGATTTTCTACCCTGTACTAACAGGGTATGAGGGTATTTTGTGACAAGGCTTATCTTTGTAGATGGTTCGTTCTTCTTTTACTTTTCATATCCAAGAATTTTTTTACAGTTCTGGAAAGACGCTACAAATACCTACGTAGAAAATCAGTTCTTCGAGCAGTTAATTTACTTTCAAGTTACTACCTGCACCTCGTGTGATGTGACTGATTATTGGCAGTATAAAATTTGCCTCAACTAGTACTTACCACAATTAAATGGGCTAATGTGAACAGCAAGTATCTTAGAATCAAAATTATACTAGAAAAGAACAACTGTTATTTTTCCAGCTAGCGGTAGTGCAAACCCACCTGTGCTGAATAAAAGAAACTGGAAAAAGTTAAGAGTAATTCCTACATATATAACCATATAACTACTTTGGCCCCCGTCTCATGTCACCAGACCCTTTGTTGCACACCAGTGTAGTGCGTTGAAGGTAAGTCTGACCAAATATTGGTATCATTCAATTTTCTTAGATAATTACAACTTTGCCCAAGTGTACATCATTAATTTTCAAAGAGCAAATACATACAAATCCTTAAGTCTATTCAAAACCATCTCATACATGAATACATATCTCTTTCTTGGCATTGTTCATTCTACCACTCCTTTTATCATTCTGATCACACCTTCACAAATATTTTCGAGAACAGAGTCAAAGCCCATCATTAACCAATCCGGAAACAAAGAAACATAGAGCAAAGACCATGTTTGAAAGAAACAAAAATATTGAGTTCCAAAATACATAGGCCAGCATCTAGCCTAGGCAAAATTTCCATCTTCAAGCCATTCCACTGGCAAATCAAGGCAAAAACAAAAAGGAAGCATAGAGCAAGGGAATATCTAAAGTTCAAAACACTCCCTCTGTCCAATAAAAGATAGAAGCTTTTTGAAAAAGAGCTTCTTCAACAGCAGACTGGTCTAGGAGAAGCATCAAAACTTACCACTTGTCCCTACCAAGCTGATTATTCGACTAAAACAAAGCAATGAAGCTGCCTAGGTGTATATTATATATTGAAGTGAAAACATATGGACACATCTTAAAGTAAAGAACCCAACAATTTTGCGGCTAAGTGGATGAACGTTCCAACAACAAAAATGTTGGTGCAAAACATGCAATTGAAAGTGCCTTTTTCATTATCTTAGAGGGACCCATGCTTTTAACATTGGTATGCATTTAAGGGCAAATCACCTAAAGACTCCTCTAACTATTTTTCCTGATTGAAACCAAACTCCTAGCTGATTTAGTCCCTCAGCTGAATATTTGTATGCAATTCAGTCCCTATCTAACGGCAACATGAAGTTTTAATCAATATGACCTGTGTTAGCAGGGGTAAAAGTGGAAACATACTAATGAACCCAAACCAACCTTGTTCCATCATGGCCATCACTAACCCCACCCAGTACCACCCCACCCTTCCCTACTCTGCTATCTATCAACAGAACCACCCACCCTCTCAGCCCATTTTCCCACATACAGGAGAGCAACCTGCAACCTGCAACCTGCAACCATCACACACTCTCCTCCTCCACTCCACGTTCTTCACACACATCACAACAACTCACCATCCCTCCATCCCACACAATAGCACACGCACGCATAAGCCCAAAATATAGAAACCCACAAACAAGAGGAAAGGCCAAGAAGGAAAATGGGACTGCTAAAGTACTGCTGTCATGGCCACTACCATCATCCTCTTCAACTCTAAGAATCATTAATACAACTGAAGACACAACATAATCTCCACTACACAAGCTGCCACCACCATTGCAAATTCCCTCTAATTTTATTGGTATAAAATTCATGCTTTCTGGTTTAATTTTGTTTCTGAGACGAAATACTAGTGAAGTTATGTGTTGGTTGAAAATTTTGGGCTTATTTAACAAACGAATTGAGCCAGAATAAATTGGCTTCATTTGTGCTTTTCATATGTTCAATAAAATGCCGTAATGAATTTTAGGAACTTGGATGATGAATTTCATTAAAAATGACGGGATTTTCTTTGTTTATTGGTTTATGCTATTCTGGTTACTAGGATGGCCATGATGATTTCTCATTAGCCATTAAACCAAAACCTACGACCAAATGTTAACAAGAACCAAACAGGTGGATGAGGTGGTGTTGGAGGAGGATTTGAGGAATTGCCGCTAATGATGCTGGTGTCTATGGAAATATTAGTTGAGTAGGAGGCACTGGAAAGCTGGGGGAATTTCACTGATGGAGGCTTTCGTGGAGGGACAGGCCACGGATTTGGGAAAGGTAGACGAGTTGCAAGTGGAATAGGTTGTGTTGGGGTGGAGGTGGTGGTGGTGAATTTGGTGGAGCAGCAGCTGGGGGTGCTGGTAGTGGCGGCAGTAGATTTAGGTTAGGGGGTAGTCGTGGTAGTGGATTTGGAGGTTTCATATGGAGAAGAAAAATATATGTTTCCATTTTTACCATGGTAATACGACGGAAAGTGATAAAACTTCATGTTTTGGGTGGCGTCGCCAAATAGGGACTGAATTGCATACAAATATTTAGTTGAGGGACTAAATCGGCTAAGATTTTAATTGAGGGATAGGGACCATTTTGATTTTAATGAAATAGTTAGAGGACTATTTAGGTGATTTGCCCTACATTTAAAATGAGAGTAAATTCAGAAAAAGGAGAAAATTTTGTTTTCTATGTTTGATAAGTGACTAATTATTGGGTTGGGCAAAAGACAAAAGGAGTATCTGAACAAAACCTAAGCTTGACTTTGACTGGAGTATCCCATCGGAAAATAGGCTATCAGGAAAATAGGCCATCAGGTGTAGAGAACCCTAGTAATAGTGAAAATGCTGCTCAATAACTTCGGTTTTGCATCTTAATAGCACCTACAAAAGCTTTAAGACACTCCACATAGAGGGAACTCTTTTCCAAATACTTTCCACTTTTACTTCCACAAAATTAACAGTTAGGAATACTTTGTCTAACTTAAATAAAATTGCAAAGAAGAGCTACTATAACAATCACCTGGCACAATAAGTAGAAAATGCCATTTTTTCAAGAACCAACCACAAGTAAAGCCTATGGAGCTGTAAACAGAAAAATGTAAGAGACAAATGAAGAGTATACAATTCAGTGCACCAAGTAATGAGAAAGGCAACTTTTGGACATTATGATTTAGAAATTAAATGAAACAATATGCCCATGCATCGGCATGAACATACATGGGAGGTCAACATATGGTGTCAAATTTTATCACAAAGGGTTGTGCACATTAACTTGTTCTCCAACATGAATAGCAAAGATTTTTAATAGTTCATTTAGATACAGTATGCACAGTGAGCAAGTAGGCCATAGAACTCTTAATGCACAGTTTTAATTTAAATTCGAAAAAATTTTCATTCCTCGAAAACAAAGAAACACAATCAATCAACTAAATAAGAAACTATCAAATGTAGTAGCACAATTATTGTTTTTTCTCAAAGCAACACGCATTCATGTTATTACTTCATTCAAATAGGACCAGTTAACTAGGAATCCAATGAAACCAGTACCCACCACCAAAAGCATGTGGTTGAAATTGTACATTCAGTTCAAGTAGCATTCTCGATTGACCATTCGGCCAGGCTCACCTGCTTGCAAGAGGTGAATACCTCCCCAAGTCATCAGATTCAGGATTTTTCACGACAACATATCCCAAAGTGCTCTGGCGGTGCCCCAGTAGATCCCAATCTCTTGTTGTCTGAGGGTCTGAAGACTTGAAACTGTAGGCACCTTCCCATTGGGATATGGCGGTTGAGGCACCAATTCAAGCCCATTCTTAACCTGTGGATAACATTTGAATTTGTTAAATCCACTGGGGTATTTTTGTAGGAAAACTAACAAATTTGGATAACATACTACAATGTCCTACCCCAGAAGAATGAGACGGTGATGGAGAAAAATTCAAGGGGTTTCCATCAGTAGGCCAAGGTACCAACAGGTATTGGGACTCTTTTAACTTCGCCTAGAACCAAATATATATAAGCACCAAAGTCATGAGAATTCTTAAGGCAATTGGAAACTGGGTAGTAAACCAGGTAATTTAAAAAATAAACAAGAACTAAGCTAAATCTGAATTTATCTGCATCTAGAATTCACAGTGCTCTTAAGCCCCTTCAACCTACCTCTGTGACGAGAAGTTTCTCTTGCATGTGTCTAAACAGTACCTGAAAGAACAGGATATCAGGAGTGCATCACATGTAACAGGCCATAATATCCATTTGATAGAAGGAAAAATTAAATATTTAAACATCATTATATCTTACAAAATACTGGAATTCCTAACTCTCAACAAATTTAGTTTTTACACCTTCCAGGTTACATACAGCGCAAGAATTCTTCGTGAATCTCCGCTATTTGAATATGGTCCCAGATTTCAAATCTAAAAAAAAGGTGTGGGAGGACGTTGCAGATGTCCGGGGCATTTTCGTTGCATTCACTTACAACAAGAAACACTTTTGAGTTCATAATGGAATGAAATGAACACCCGGATGAAGAGAAAATCTCCCCTCCCTTTTATGTAAACTAAATCCAATTAAGGTCTCTACTTTGGTTACATCAAAGTAGAGAACTAAAGGAAAAATTACAAAAACTGAAATACATGCATAATGAATGCACCATTATGTGAAATACACATCCATCTATATATATGTCAATTAAGTGGATTTGGCCAAGCCATACACCAATATGGCATATAAATGTACATAGACATCACTCAGCTGCAAATGTCATGTCAATTAAGCAAGGATACTATGGTGTACACGAGATTTCAGTAGGAAAAGAATAAATGTAAGCAGACCAAATTCAGATGGCTTTTCTTCTTTTCTCTTTGTTTCAGAAAAACATGGGATCTCCCTGTTTCCCAACCTCTACTGTCTTCTTTCCACAGCCAGGAGGAATAAAAATTTGAACTTGGTTAGAAGGAACAAGAAGTATTTGCGAAATAAAGAGGTGAGGAGAAACAGATATAGGGAAAGGGAACAGGTGCAAAGAGCAAGTGCTCTGAACTCCAGTGCAATCATGATCAATCAAGGTCTTTTTTAATTCAACTGTGAAATACGTGTACTAGGGAATAGTCGCTTCAAAGTGAATTCTCCCTAGATAAATTTTAGACTTCTGCTGGTGAGAAATGTTTCAACCGAAAAAAATATTGTAGATCAGCACAGATTGATGGGAATCAGAAATGAGACATTGAGGAACACTTAGATCGAGAATTATATGCTTTTAAAAAGATGAAGTGGTTGCACCTGAACAAAATAATCTCTCACCATTGAACCTATGAGCCTCTAACAGTAAAACATAAGACATGTGGGATGTCATTTCAAATATGATAATTAACATTTTCAGAGTTACTGCTTAAATATCTTTATTTCTCCAATTACAACTTGCACTCAAGATGCACATTATCACATTATAATCTCTCTCTCTCTCTCTCATGAATATAAGATTCAATCACTCATCTCTCTTTAATATATTCTTCGTTTTTTTCAATATCTATTATCAGTAAAAGATGTTTCTCAACTAATCATTACTTACTGCCAAACATGTTAGAATGGACCAGTGTTACGTGGATTGTTGACATCCCTTGCATTCCAAGTTTGGAAACCAACATTGGCTCCCTAAGGTGGATAAAAGTCCCGTTCTGCATACTCGTACCACGTACCACGTCCCAAAACCATACCAGAATCCCTGTGACACTGGAATGGACTTTGCCTTAGGGAAACCGAGTATGTGCATCATTTGTTTCTATATATAACTACACTAGTAAGTATTAAGCTGGGTATAGTAGAGCTGAAGAAACTTGAATATGTGTACTGTTCAGTAACAAACAATATGACTTTAAAGTGGGGCTGAAAAGTGAACATAACTATTTGATACTTGAATCGAATTCGGCTTGGTAAGAGCTCATTCGGGATTGGTTCGTTAACAATCAAACCAAGCTTGAGCAAGATTTAGCATTTGTAAATTTTTTGTGTTCTGCTCAATAACCTAAACATGCAACAAAAATCAAGCTACTCGAACTTGATTCAAGTTCGCCTGATAAAAGCTCATTTCATTTCGGCTTGATAGATAAAAAAGTCAAACCTGAACAAATTACAAGTTCGTTAAAATAATCAAACAAGCTTGAAACACTAGAGTGTTCAACTTGTTTATGTTCATTTACGCCCCTACTATAAAGCTTGATATTGTTGTAAAAGCAGCCAGCTATCTTGCCTGGTCCATTTTGAAAATCGGTACATGCAAATTTTCAAGTTGTTTCACATGCCCCCTTGCAAACGAGCTAAAACATGATTTGTGGATCCCATATCTTTCTGATAACCATGACTATGATTTGGAGAGTTTGGGATCAATTTGGTTCTCATTTGTATAAACCTGCGATATGTGTATTGTTGAGAAACAAACAACGCATTTAAATACGATAATGTTGTAATAGTGCCCAGCTGCTTGTACAGTTCATCTTGGAACTTGGGAATGCAAAAATTTGGGCTGTTTCACAAGCTCTATTGCAAACAACCAAAAATAAGATATGAAGATTCCGCATATTTTTAATAACCAACTAAAATAATCATTTGGGGAGTTTGGGATCAATTTGGTACTCTTTTGCAATATCTTATGGCAGATCATTGAATCAACCAAAGGTACAGAGAGTTTATCTCTTCGTATATCTCCCTCCTGAAACATACGTACGTACATACATACATACATAAATATATGCATGTATACCCAACATAAATGCACATACAAATAGTTGAACACCTGTATATTAGGTACGCATAATAGATTTTTGTTTGGGACAGAGGGAGGTACGGAAAAGGGAACTAGCCAAAACAACCCGACAATGTGCTGACAAGCCAATAATTGTCTTGTATTTTAGTATTTGAGCCAATATAGAACCAATTGTGGTGCTACGCATGCAGCACTTTTTAGACAAAAATGACTATTGTGAAGTCAGTCATATGTACTTGTTTTATTCAACATATTACAGGTACTCCATTTCACCACCCTGACGGCTTTTCCATGACAACACCAAAAAAAAAAAGGGGGTGTGGTTGAACAATAAATTGCTGACAGTAATTTTACTTATTGGAAAATGTAATGCATATAAGCATAAACGGGACTCTTAATTCCTAGGTATCAGTGCCTAGTTTACTCTCTTTTCCCCTTTTCCTTACCTTCACTATATTAAACAACCGATTACCACATAACCTGCATCAACTTTGAATGAATGCAAGTTAAGGTAGAAGAAATTTCATAGGCTGTCGTTCTTGGTGACTTATCTTAGTCTGTCTAATACATCAATAGAAATGATAACTTACTTAAAACCCATTAACCAAGCATGTCACTTTTTATTCAGTCCACCTCTTCTCTAAAATCCAACAGTGTGGACCCGTAACACTCTCACAACAATAGTTTCAAGCTAAGTGCAGCAAGCCAAAAGTCATTTCCTATATCATAAACAACAGGTGAGAATCCATCCTCAAAGCTAACAGTGTAGTTCGTTTGGCAGACTTATATGTATCTACCATGTGAACAGTATAGCTAACAGAACAGTAAGTTCACCACGCCGACAGTTCATTTGCATTAAATAAAGGCAATGCGAAATTTCTAGTTAGATGAACAGCTGCATGATCTGTTCTGTAATTCTATGATATGACTCGCCATCCCCTATTTTCTTTACATAAAGAAACAAGATGTGCAGAAGGCCAAGAGTAATTTCCTAAATTCATAAACAAAAGATGAAATTCCATCCTCAAAGATAACACATGTAGTTCAATTGTCACACTTGGGTATATCTCCTCCATCTACCATTTGAACACTATATTTAAAACAACAGTGAGTTCATCACAGAAACAACAGTTCATTTGCTTCAAATACATTACTTAAGCAGCAAGAATAAGTTCGTTCTAACCTTGACATGACTGACAATTGTTTGTGCATCAGCTACATGTGGTTGGAAAGCATACTCAGCAAGAAGAGGCATTAAAGATGACACAAATGTTGATTTTTCTTGTTGTGCAGCCTGAAAGTACCAAAAAGAGTAAGAAACAGTAAACTCAAAATATTCACAGGAAAGTGAATAAACCCATGAACTTGAGACAACAAGAAAAAATTGAAAGATAACTCTTAACATGTCCAATTTAAAAACAAAAATCATTAACCCAAGGGAAGATTAGAAACTAAATTTTCACTTAGTACCATCCATCTCATTAGGTAAGTTCCTAGAACATGGTGTTGTTTAAGGAAATAGAATGAACTATCTAACGGGAAATATAAATTGATACTTAAGTCAAGCCAACAGATATTTGAAGTGATAAATGCTTGATAGAAGTTCAAAATCAAGCAATATAATCCCCCCCCCCCCCCAAAAAAATTCATAACTGAAAAAGTAAATGAGAAAATATAAGTACAAGCTCCATGCTATACCACTATACCATCAAGGATCAAGAAATAAGAACCCGAGACAATTATCTGCCAGCTCCTTATTGTCTCATTCCATATGTTTACTTGCCCCTTAACCACCATTTGTGATGACCAAATTCTTCTGCCCTCCAATGTATTCGAACTAAAATCAGGCACTAAATAGTTACGGACTCAAAAACCAGTAACGACTTCCAATCTGATCAGTAGTCCACCACTTTCACCCAATTTCAACCTTACATTCCACCCAAATAAAACTTATACATGTAGCACATCTGAGATTATTTAGATCGAGCACAATTCTTTTTTTACTGGCAGAAAAATCATGGTGCACCAAGTGCCAAATGGACGAAGTTATATCCCACACAAACATAAAGCTGTCTCAAATCAAATCATGCAAGTAGATAAAGACAAGATGACCAACATATGGTTGATTCTCCCCTTTATTGGGTGTGGTCATAGAGATTAGAGATTAGCGAACGGTGGGGCCAGTAAACAGGGGGAAGATTAAAGGAAAGAGTGATCAACCTCAACAATCAGATACATTTCTTCATTATAGTTCAAAACAATATATACCTGCAACGCATATGTAAGGCGTATATTTTCCTCTATTATGTCTTGTCTATAAGAAATTGCTTTAGATGCAGCATCAACAAGATCCTGTTGCTGCTGATCGAACGCCTATAACAAAAATTAGGAAGACAACTTCTATCATTCTTCCTAAAACAGAAAAAAATAGAAAGAAAGAAGATTCACTTCACAAGGAGCAAAACTGAAATACTGCCCACCATACGCATATGTGCAATGCGCTTCTCCAAAACATATTTCTCATTGCGTATTTGTGCTTCCTACCAGAAGAAGATGGGATATTATTTTAGTGCCTGGGAATAAGAGTGAATAACTGTGGAGTACTTGACTTTGGAAACCAAAACCGTGAACCCCTTTTACCTTAACTGAATATTCTGCAAGATGCTTTCTTAATCGCAAAATCTCTTCTTCATGCTCCCCAATCTTCAAAGCAAGATCCTACAGATATTCATTGATCAAATCCTCGGACACACAAAATGATAGCACATATATGATAACTCATGTTTACATTCTTAAAAGAGATCCTTTAATATAGCTACCTGCTTCAAGCTATTAGAATTACTTAATTCGGCCCCTGACATCAGTCCCTGTCCGCGAAAATTCAGTTGTGGATTCAACTCGTCATCAGGTTGAAACCTAAGAAAACCAATCTAAGAATGATGCTTCTGCAAATATTTGATAACAAAATTACACATCACATATCCTGTTTGGACATACTAATGCACTAGTGTCAAGTACCTGCTAGTAGAAAACGACGTTGTAGATGGTGATGAGTATTAAACAGAGAATCCTAAATTCTCTGTTGCCAACTGACCACCACCAAAAGCATTCATTGCACCATTAACCTTGCCATTTTCAGAGTGAACTCCTGCATGAGCTCGCGTTACGAGATGCTCATCATTGCGAATTAAATCTTTGTGCAGAATAATTGTGTTAGACAAATCATGACCAGAAAATTTGTCCAAGCTTGCAATCTGATTTATTTGGCTTTCCAACCCAAAGACCACTTGATTATCATAGGGAGGTAGTATACAAGTATAAACTTTATTATCACCTGAATGATTAACCAGACTTGAATCCTGCACTTTCAGGTCTCCCAATTTCTGCAAAACGAGTGCAATCATGTAAAAGATACTATATTGACAAAACAAATTGGAGGTTTCAAGATAATTACACAGGCAACAATCATGTGCTCATATGAGACAGGACCGCATGAGAGCAGCAGCAGCAAAAAACTTATCAACATGTAAGCAGCTAGAACCCAAGCTTTTCACTCACCAAAGAAAATTCAAGAACCACACTACTCATTTCTTCTGTGGTTGTAGATAAATAAGTTTGTTGATAATAATTATACAGGACTAAGAACTATATCTAGTAACATTATATTAGTTAATTCAGGTGGTTTATTTCATGGTTCTTACGCAAATTTTTTTTTCATAAGTTTGACTATTAAATACTAGTATTCATTGCATGTGCACAACTAATTGGAAACATAGTTAGTAAAAATTCAATCATATAATACAACATGGAATTTAATTTATCCAAGAATTCATTCATATAAGTTTTTTCTTTTTAATTTATCCAAGGATTCTTTCATACAAGTTTTTGCTTTTCAATTTACAGTAGTTGATAAGTAATTTATGTGTGGCTTTTCTTTTATTTTTTAGAAGAAAGAAAGTAGGTAGAAATCCTAAAGCATGAGAGCGTTTTCTGGTCAGGAAATAAAAAATTAGAAAGCTTTGACGTCCAAAAAAATTGTTCTCCTAACTACTGTTTTGAAAGTAGAATGGTGGATTCCCTTTTTCATTTGATTGCAATACAGTATCATGGCCAGTCATAAATTACACTTTAATGTGAGATAGCTGAAAGGTGATATAATGGTGATAGCAAGAAAGTAGAAAGCTTCTATGTAAAGCTCATAACTGGAGCAGGCTTGGTTAGTAGCCAAATACTGGAAGTCATATACATACTAAAATCTCAGACTTATGATCTAACTTTCAAATGAGAAACAATTGAAACACCAACAGTTTTTACAAAAAGAAGGATAAATGAAGAACAGCTGATAGTATAGTCATGACAGACTCATACCATATTAAGCTCTACAGGAACCATATCTAACAGTGCATTTGAATTGAAAGAGAGAGGTGGAAAAGAAAGGATTTGGGGAGAAAAGATTGAAATATTACTTGTCTGGGAGTTTTAAAGGGGGCAAAACAAAGGAAATGGAAAAGTTTTTAACTCCTCGGACACCCACTTTCTTATCTTCCCATAAGTGGGATGAAATGGAAGAAAATCTTAAACATCCTTCTAAGTAATTATGAAATATCAATTAGTCCGTCAAACAAAACTCAAAAAGTTGAAAAGAAGGCACTTCAGTAAAAGCTCAACAATAATGATATTTTCCCCCAAAACTCCCAAACAACAAAGAAAGAACTTCTTTTCTCTTCTCTTCTCTTCTTTTTTTCTCCTCATTAAACTTTTCCCTTCTTTTCTTTTCTTTCCTAGACTCACAAACGAGGCCTAAAACTTCAATCTTAAAATGGACAAGCATTTCTCCAAAGGATAAACATCATTCATGAGGAATACGGATAATTCAGTTTAAGATTAATTCTCAATATGTGATCATAGAAGACATTCAAAAACTGAACATTTTGCGAGAACATGAACCATGCTAAAACTCTGCATTCAATCCTACATTGCTCAATAAACAACAAGGTTTCTGGAGGTGGGAAAGGAAAGGAGAACAAGTATAACGACAGAAGCAGAAGTTATCAGTCCAATGCAGTTAACAGCATTTCCCATGCACATCCATGTTTTAGAAATTGAGCCTAGAGAGACTGGAAAAAGTTTCATTAATCTTAAATTGTTTGTGTTCCAACCCTACCAAATCTTGGATCAGCTCATTCTGAAAACATGTTTAATATTCAGGCATACAAAAATGATGAGGAGCTCCCTGCTGCAGAGGATACAATGTGATCAATGAAGGAAAAGAACAAAATTTGTTACTACAGCAAGGTTTGGTCTTAAGGATGTCAATTACAGTCAGGGAACCTGGACTAGGAGATTTGGTCCATGCGAAAGCTGCATGGAAAGCTTATCCAGGCAATGAAGCTTAAAAGATACTGCCAATGCTTATGGAGAATGTGTACCCAAATTTAAAATCTAAGATCAGTTCCAAACTGGAATCTTGGAATTCAAGTTTCACACTTCTATTACATTCCAAGTTGCCAATGCATCACTCAATCTTATTGTGCCTATTTTCCAAGTTTTGCAAATCAAAGATCCAAATTTGTTCCCGGCATCCCATTAGACAATCCTAAAAATCTTTCAAGTACTGCTGCGTATCAGAAAATAAATGCTCTCTTAAGCATGTAAGCATTACCAATATTGCACATTCAATGAGTACATTAGTATCAAGCAGAATCAGAAATATGAAGTATACGCTCACATATACAAAATATGACATGACATAGACAATATGCGCAAATTCTGGAAAATGGAGCTTATTAGGTGAACATGCTAAAAGAAATAGGAGTATGGACAGTATTTACACCAAGATTTATAAGACAGTCTGACGACACGAAAAGAACAAGGGAATAAGTATTTGGAATTATCAGACCACCTAAGATGAAAACTGGCAAGATCGAAAATGCACGAAAAACGTTAGGAAAAGAGGAAATTACATATTTTTCAAGTTCTTGAATTTTCTTCTGAAGTTCAGCCCTTAACCAATTGTTCTCATCCACCTGTAAAATGAAATCCAAATTTTAAACAGCTGACTTAAACCACTATAAAAAACCAGCAATTGAAAGTGCAAGTGATACATATTACCATAATCAAAAAATAATTCACTTGATCATGTAATGCACAACACATTATTAGCACAAGCACTATAGGAAGCATCTGAAATCCTATATCAAAAGCATTATAAACAATCTGACAAGAAAAATCAGAAGGAAGTCTTGTTCCACAAACTGGAAGAAGACATGATTATCAACCCATGGACAAATACTGAAGTAGATGGAGAATATTTGAGGAATTCAAGGTAATGAACCATGTTAAAGAAACATGGGCTTCCATCTCAAAACCAATTGGCCATGAGAGGAGTGACCCATGAACCTTAAAATGTTTTGCAACAGGATTATCCATAAATCTGTTGGTATAAGATGGTCTGATTTAAAGCATATGTTCCCCGATTTGTCAGTATATCCTGGTTGGTTTGTAGGGATAAACTATCCACCTTATCAGATTGAAGTCATGGGGATTGTCGAGAATGCTTGATATGTTTCCTGCAAGAGAGAGGAGGAAACTTCTGACCAATGATTTTGGTTCACAAAAAAAGGTTGCCTGGGAGCAGTGTACTACGGAGAATCACACAGTATAATATTTTCCAAGGGTTAGAACATCTTTGCTAAGTAGTTTTTTAGTAGTTACCATGTTTGGCAGGCTGTCTTTTGTTTGTGAGTAGTAGCTAGTAATAGTAGTTCAGTGTTTGGTTATACAGTTTTGCTGTAATTTAATGCGTTTTGTCCCTTTGTTCAAATCCTAAGCATTAACAATTCAGAAAGGTAGCTTATGTTAAGAGAATAAAAATACGTAAATCAAGATTGGCTTTAACTTTCTAGCCAAGAAATTGACATTAATTAAGATGAAAACTTGCTTGTAAAGTCTCTAAAGAGTTTTGCACGGAGCTCAAGCAATTTCAATGGGACATTCTTCAGCATCATATAGCGAACTTCTCTAGGCTCAAATTTTAGTTTAACTTTTGAGGGGCATAACATGACTGATTAATAAGAAACAAAAGAGGAATCAAGAAGCAGTCATGTGTCTGCTCTTTTATTGGAGAAAGAGCTTACTTCAATTGAGAGTGCAATATTAAGGAGTTTGGGGATGAAGAGAATGAAAAAGAACCATTTTGTTCATTATAGGGATCTTTATATGCATTTATTCATGATTGCAGCCTATAGAGGGTTGAAGAAGCAGTGAATATAAAGAAAGCATCTTTCTAAAGGGTTTCAGATCCAATTTAATTGACATTCAATTTACTACAATTACTGCTAGCTAGTTCAGACATAATACTAATGTTTTTTTTTTTTTTTTTTAAAGGATAAGGAATAGGAATTGAGAATTTCATGAAAGAAAAAAAAAGAAAAGGAAAAAGAAAAAGAATAATTTCACAAGCTACTGTTGCTCCTAATCACGTGGCGAAGTCCAGTAAAATTAGGTTTTCTTAAACCTCTAACTATCTCTTTTGAAGGGATGGGGTTGGGATAAGCTGAAGGCAGATCTATGATCTCTTTCAGCTGAGCAGTAGAAGAGCTATTGAGCTGCATATAGGAATTTTGCAATCAAGCTCTCAAGCATTACTGGTTGCTTAAAGCAACCTTACTTCAGATAGCATTAAAAGCTATAGCAAAAAAGGGATTCCAAATTTCCTAGAGATCTGATAATTGTTGTTCCACCAGCACTTACCCTGACTCACTGTTGCCTAACCTAACCACCCAAACCATCCCAATGTAGACAATGGAGGCAGCTCTTATAAAACAATTGCCCTATGACCTTCCTCATTGGTTAAAGAGCCTCCAAGATAATGAATATTATTCAAAAGAAAAACGAAAATGCTTATAGAGAGAAACAATCAGCGACAGCTAACTTATACAATACAGCCTCATAAGGATCTAAACTGACTTCTCCAAATAAATCAATTTCTTATATTTTCATCCAAAAAATGTTAAATAATATACCACCAACCAGCATGTGAAACAAGTTTATAATTTCAGTCAAAATTAATTCAATGCAGTTAAAAGGCTGAAATTCTAAGTTTTACTGGTCAGAGCTGTCAAAAATGAAATCAATTCACTCAAATAGATTGAATACAAAGCTTCAGTGAAAAAAAAAAAAACCTGTTGCTTGATGGTGGCCTCGGCAGCTTCGACTGCTTTCATAACCTGAAATAATCCATCGTTGTTGGGATTACTGCTGCTATTATTGCTAGTGCTAGAATCGTTCACTGCCAAGCCCGCAAATTTACTTTCTAAATTCGCCTCTCCATGCTCCATCTATATATCACCCCCAACCAAAAACAAAAAAAAAAAAAAAAAAAAAAATTTAAAAAAAAATAAATAAAAAGAGTTGGTGATTTCACATGGATATAACCCCCCAATTTCCCCGATACGCAATATATAGTACTACATCCTATTTCAACAAATTTTCGACCCGTGGGTTCAAATCAATAAAAAAATTAAAATCAAAAACCCTACAAATAAAAAGACAGGCTTTTCCTTTTTGTTTGCCTTGGAGAAAACCCCTCGAAATTGATGGAAATATTGAAATATCGAAACTAAGGCTTAGTTTGGGAGTTTAGTAAGAGAGGTAAAGAAAATAAAGAAATGGGAAGAAAAGAAAAAGGTTTGGGGAGACCTTCTTGTTTGGGTTTATAATGTTTTAAAACTCCAAAAGTGTTCGGTCTGTGGTTTAACCGAATCAACTGGTTCAACCATAGGATCAACTGGTTTTTCTTTTTTTATATATTTAAAATAGAGTTAATAACACTTTGTTCCTTAAATGATTGGAGTAATTACACTTTATCTCCCCGAATTAAAATATTACACTTTAATCTTAGGATTTATATTATTCATCTTTTAAGAAAAACCAGTTAAATGATTGATAATCTAATAGCCCTTGTCATTTTTTATAACTTTCAAATATTTTTATTTTTTATAATGGTTTGATAATTATTGAAAACTATGAAAAATAAAATATAAAAAAATGGATATCTTTGTTTTCGAGAGTGAAAATTATGAGACAAACTTTACTCAAATTATATTCAACATTGTAACTTACACACATTTGATCCAAAATATAAAATATAAAATCCTAAGGCTACAATAAAAATTATAAAATTTTTATGAAAAATCTATTGCCACACAATCCTTTAAAAAAACTTCAAATGGAAAATGTCACTAAAAAACACTATAGATCAAAATAATATCATATGAACTCCATAAATTGCGAAAAATTGACCAAAAATATACAGATATAGATTATATTCAAATATTTTTATATTTAATTTTACTTATATCTTTATAATTATTACACCACTAGCAAAAATTGAAAATATGAAAAATAAAAATAAAAATAATGACAAGGGGCATTTTAGTTATTTAATTAACTTTTGTTAATGGTGTTAGAAATGTTAACGGATGAATAGTGTTAATGGGGTAAAGTGTAATTACCCCTATACTTTAAGGGACAAAGTGTTATTGACCTTTTAAAAAACAAATAATTGGTTAAATATAAAAAGAAAGGAAAAGTAACTAAAGAGCCTTCGAAGGCTGAGTGGTGTGCACGTTTTTTCTAGACATTTAGATCTTGGGACCAAACCTTAGAATCACACATTCGAATCAAGAACAACCACTATTGCCTTCTCTTTCCACCTTCCTACCGTTGCCACTTCCCCCTCCTTCTCCACCCTATCCAACTCCGTCCCTCCTCCTCACCCTCTCCCGTCAACCTCCACCCCCTCCTTCCTCCCTTACTCTCCGTCCAGTCCCATTTTAATAGTGATACTCTCCCCTCTTTCTTCCTCCCTTACTCTCCGTCGAGTCCCATTTTAATAGTGATACTCTCCCCTCTTTCTTCTCATTTTTCTTACCCGTGACCACCACCCCTACACTCTTCCCTATTTTTGTTCTCCTCCTCTTTTTCCTTTGTATACAATCTATTCAATCTGTTTCTCCAAACTATTAGATCTCTCTTTTCTTTGTTATGAAATTCTAATTTGGTGAGATTTTTTTTCTATTTTTTATTGGATCCACTTCGGTAAGATTGAATGGCTTCTTCTTTTTTTATATTTATTGGATCTTGTTAAACCCCAGTTATGTTAATCATGTTTTGATGATTGAAGGTGACCAAATCATACTAATGGTTTGATAACAAGTGTGCAGAAAAACAGGTAGGTTCGGACGCAAATGATCGTCCGAACAAAACAACCACAAGACTTCACGGATGCAAATGACTGTCCGAGTCACAGAGTTTCGGACGATGGTAATCGTCCGACACAAAGAATTTGAAGCAAGTCTCGGACGAAGAACAGCGTCCGATCATATTTCCAGAAGACTTTGCTTCGATCGGACGCATGTTCGGACGCATCCTCGGACGTCCAAACGAATACCCTCAGAGAACGGACGCAGTGTCGGACGCAAGGTTTAGCAGCGGCCGTCCGAATACACTCTCATTTGGTGCGACACTGAAAGGAGCTCATTTGGTCACTCAAAGAAAGTAAGAAGGCTGCAAGTATGAGATAGGGAAGGTCCAGAAGAAGAGGTATGGGGTTCATGGGATGGTGGAGGTGTTTAAGGAGGGGGGAATGAGGAAGTGCAAGTCCGGAGGTAGAAGGTTGAAATTTAGATTTTTTTCAATTTCATAAGCTACTTTTGTGAACCATTGGTCGTTGAAAAATCTCAAACCTTTTCGCTCAATATACAATTTGTTAAAGTAAGGAGAAAATTGTTTTTTGCCGGTGAATGGAATGTCAATATGATCAAAAATTTTAGTAAGGAATTTTTCAAAGGGGATGTTGCGGCGAGTATCAGTTAAGAAAAATTCCCACAAAGAGTAGAAGAGATAACCAAAATCTAGTGAAATGCCTTTAAAAATACAATAAAATAAATAGAGCTGCATTTTCGGGCTCAGTGCGATACCCATTAGTGGGTATTAGTGACTAAAGTGTATAGAATGTTGAGTTCAGGAGTAAGCAAAGTGGTTTTGGCTTTCGAAACCTATTTAAAATTGACATTAAAAATTGCTCGGATCTCTTCGATGTCAAAACAAGTATCCAAAGCAGGCTATTTATCCAATGAGAAAAAGTAAAAAAAATTGTTAGGCGAGGGAACCTCACATTAAAAAATAGAGTTTATAACGTATTTCTGGAATAATCTCAAGATTTTTGTTATTCACACAAGATATCAACGTACGAATAGTTGGACCTTTCCTAAGATTAGCAATGAATTGGAGTACCATATCGTGATAGACAGGCAAACTATGTGTACCAAATGACCCTAATTTTGTTTTTAAAGCAAGTTTTCACAATAGGTAAGTTAAATTCATCAAAAAGATCTTGAGAAACAGGTCTTTGAACAATGATAGACTTGCTAAGAAGAGAAGTATACTGGTCAGATGCCTTAGCATCAATGAATTTGGGTAGAAAAGGTTTAGTAGAGGTTTGAGGATTTGTGGACGATTGGCCTTGCACCGGTGTCTTGCCCTTTGACTTTCGTCCATGGGTAGTTGTTGAAGATCCGCCATGAGATCGAACCATTATAATTTTGAAAAAGAAGAAGAAGAAGAAGAGGAAAAAGTGTGATTGAGGAGATTTGGGGGAAATTGTAAGAAAGAAGATGGTAGGAAGGTGAAATGAGGGTCAATAGAGATGATGGAGGGCTTTGAAATGAATATTCCCTAACCAATTTGACAGGAAAAAAGATAGATTGAGAAAATTTTGAGAAGGAGCAAAATTTGCCAGAGCTAGGGTTTGGAGGATAGGAATTGGCCGATAGGAGGAAAATGAAGAGTTTTAAACGAGAAAAGCAATCTTTCGGACGTTCGAACGATTTGTATGCGTTTGATCGTCTTGTCCGATTGCAGATGAACGGAAGCCGGAGCTCTATGTTGTACGTCCGAGGAAGTTTCGGACGATGAAAATTGTCCGTTAGGAATTCCAGGGAGTTAATGAAAAATGAGGGAGAATTCGAACGATTATAAGCGTTTGAGACAGAGAAGAGGATTTCGGACATTTAAGAGTGTATGATAGAATGTATGGTTCGGACGATCATGTATGTCCGAACTCAGAGTTTATACAGAAGTGAAATTAATGATGCCCAAACGAGTTCTGAGAGATTCAAAGCGATTTAAAGCCAAAGGTTTAGTAAAAATATTAGCAAGCTCGATCTTTTGTAGATACAAATTCAACACAAATTTTCTTTTTGCATACAAGATCTCTAATAAAATAGTGCTTGACATCTATGTGTTTGGTTCTAGAATGCATGATAGGATTTTTTGTGAGATTAATTGCACTAGTGTTATCACATCTGATAGGCACACAATAAAAAATAACACCAAAGTCTTTTAATGTATGTTTCATCCACAGAAGTTGAGTACAACAGTTTCCAGCAGCAATGTATTCGACTTCTGCCATAGAAAGTGAAATAGAATTTTGCTTCTTACTAAATCAAAATACTAGACAGTTACCTAAGAAGTGACACATACCACTAGTACTTTTTCTATCAATTTTACAACCAGCAAAGTCAGCATCAGAATAACTAATTAGATCAAAAGTGGAGAATTTTGGATACCAATGACCAAAATCCATTGTACCTTTTAAGTATCTGAAAATTCTTTTTACAACAATTAAGTGTGATTCTCTAAGACAAGATTGAAATCTAGCACACAAAGACAAAAAACAAACATAATATCCGGTCTACTAGCAGTTAAGTAAAGTAGGCTTCCGATCATACCTCTATAGTATTTTTCATCAACACTATTACCTTCTTCATATTTGTCAAATTTGGTTGAGGTGCACATTGGTGTCCCGACCTGTTTACAATATTCCATTCTAAATCGCTTGAGTAACTCCTTTGTGTACTTGATTTGTGTAATGAACGTTCCTTCCTTTGTTTGGTGAACTTGAAGTCCAAGGAAAAATGTAATTCTTCCATCATACTTATTTCAAATTCTTTTTGCATCAAGTACGAGAATTCCTTGCACAAGCTTTCATTAGTTGCTCCAAAAATGATATCATTAACATAAATTTAAACAATTAACAAACTATTGGGATTAGTTTTGGTAAAGAGAGAGGTGTCAAAAACACCTATTTTAAATCCATTTTTAATCAAAAAATCACTTAGGCTTAATACCAAACTCTAGGGGATTGTTTCAAACCATACAAAACTTTAGAGAGGAAGTTTAAAAATATGATTTGAAAAATTTTTGTTTTCAAAACCAGGGGGTTGTTCAACGAAAACTTCTTGATCAATAAAACCATTTCAAAATGTACTTTTGACGTCCATTTGGAACAATTTGAAATTGTTAAAGCATGCATATGCAAGAAACATGCTAATGGATTCTAAACGAGCAACTGGTGCAAAGGTTTTATCAAAATCAATGCCTTCTTCTTGAGCATAACCTTTTGCAACAAGTCTAACTTTGTTCCTAATGATTTCAGCTTTATCATTTAATTTATTTCTAAAAATCTATTTTGTTCCGATTACAAGATGAATTGATAGTTTTTCAACTAAGGTCCATACATTATTTTTCTCAAATTGACTAAGTTCATCTTGCATAGAAAATACCCAAAATTCATCATTCAATGCATCATCCACACGTTTAGGTTCAATATGAGAAAGCAATGCACAATTACTATTCAAAGGATTATGAGATCGAATTTTTACCCCCTCAGATGGATGAATCACCTATAATCAAATCATAGGAGACAAATCTCCATGCTTTTGGAAGATCTTTTGGAGTATCTTCATTCATTTCTCTTTCTTTATCCGAGTGATGAGAGTTGTCTACATTGTTTGATGTGATCTCTTGATATTTTTCATAAATAGTGAGCTTTTCAAACTTCTTTTGAATACCTACATCTTCATCTTCATATACATTCTTTGAAATAACATTATTAGTTTCATTAAATGTAACTTGCACAATTTCTTCAATCAAAAGTGTTCTTTTATTGTATACACGGTATGCTTTCTTGTCACTAGAATATCCTA
The DNA here is from genome assembly GCA_025175665.1 of Cinchona pubescens. Taxonomy (NCBI): domain Eukaryota; kingdom Viridiplantae; phylum Streptophyta; class Magnoliopsida; order Gentianales; family Rubiaceae; genus Cinchona; species Cinchona pubescens. The sequence continues at coordinate 1,443,707 of JANKKI010000328.1, read as the reverse complement.
GAAAAACTCCTTCATCCAATTTTTTGTCAAAATTTCCAAGATTTTCTTTAATTTTTAAAATAAAGCATTTACAACCCAAAACTTTGAAATAGCTCACAACGGATTTTTTACAAAACAAGCATTCATAAGGTATTTTATTGAAAATAGGCCTTAACAAAACATGATTCATAACATAGCAAGCCGTGTTAACGGCTTCTGGCCCAAAAATATTTCGATAAATCACATTCACTAATCATAGTTCTAGCGGCCTCTTGAAGTGTTTTATTTTTCCTTTCAACAACATCATTTTGTTGAGGCACTCTAACAACCGAAAATTCATGCGAAATACCGTTGTGATCACAAAATTCGAAAAAATCACCGAATTTGAATTCGGCTCCATTATCACTTCTCAAATGGATGATTTTCAAATTCAACAAATTTTGAATTTTTGAAAATAATTTTACAAAATTTTTAAAAGTTTTATTTTTGTGAAGAAGAAATAGTACCCAAGTATACCTAGAATAGTCATCAACAATCACAAACACATATTTACTACCACCAAGACTAGAATGTTAAATTGGACCAAACAAGTCCAAGTGCAATAATTCCAAGGGTTTAGAAGTAGATACACAATTTTTTGATTTAAAAGACACTTTAACTTGTTTATCAAATTGGCATGCATCACAAATTTTGTTCTTCAAAAGCTTCAATTTTGGCTACAAGCCTCTTACTAATTCATTCTTGGCAATTTTTTTTCAATTAAATCTATATTAAAATGACAAAGCCTTCTATGCCAAAGCCAAGGATCATCTATAGAAGCGGTTAGACACTTTACATAACTACTACCAATATTGTCAAGATAAATCACATAAACATTCTTGTGCCTAATTCTTTTAAATAAAACAGCATAATTTTTATCAAAAAATAGACATTCACGTTTGGTAAATAACACATATAGAATTTTATCACATAGTTGACTCACATTTAATAGATTGTAATTCAAATTGTCAATAAGATGCACATTCTTAACAAGGTCTCACCTTTTTTACCTACATCACCAAGACTAATTGATTTTGCTTTTGTATTATCCCCAAAAGTCACATTTCCACTACTTTTGGATTTGAGTTTGATGAAGAGAGATGCATCACCCATCATATATCTTGAGCACCCACTACTATGAACCATTTGATATCCTTGGTGATATTCATTTCCTACACAAGAAGTGTTATATGTGATAACTTTTGGTACCCACATTTTCTTGGGTCCATAAAAGTTAGTAGAATGACTATAAATCCATACGGTATTCATACCAAAATTTTCATTTCTCTTGATATAGCAATTATTTTTCGCATGTTCATATTGTTGACAATAATTGCGAATAATATTTTTATTTCCATATAAAGATGATTTTGATTTTACAAAGTATAAATCATTTTTTCTAAAGGTGACAAAGTTCTTGTTGATCAATACATTTCTATTCTTTTTCAAATCAACAATGTTTTCCTTTTTTCTATGCAAGAGAATATTCAAGTCTCCAATCTTTTCTTCAATGAGGCTTTTTTTCCTTGATCCTTGTTTTCACATGCATTCTTTTCTTCAAATCACTGTTTTCTTGTGATCACCTATTATTTTCATTCACAAGTTTAGAGTTAGCATTCAATAAAGCATTTGATTTTTTTTACTATTTCCTTATTTCTAGCATACGATTCCTTTAAGCTATCATGCAATTTATGCATGTAAAAAAAAGCTTCAAGATCGTTGTCATCATTTTCATCATTAGAATCATAATTAGAAGTTATCTAGTCATCACCAATGGGCATAAAGGCCATTTGTGCCGACTCCATTTCTTCTTCAATTTCTCCTTCAGAGTTGCAATCATCCCATGTGATTTGAAAATTGTTGAAGCGGGACTTTCTTTCTTTCTTTTTCTTCTTGGAAGAACACTCATTTGCAAAGTGTCTGGGTTGACCGCATTTAAAGCACTTTTCTTTTGCTTTTTCATATCTAGCTTGGTCTTTCCTTTGAAATTATTTGAGTTGATAGCTTCACCTCTTCTCATTATCCTTTTATTGTTGTAGTGTTTGAGAAATCCTTTGGTGATGAGTGCAAGATCTCCTTAATCAAGATCTTCATCTTCTACGTTGATGCAGCCATTTTCATCTTCTTCTTGAGAAGTCTTTAATGCAATGCTCCTTTTTGGTCTTGCTTCTTCATCATCCACCACTTTAGCCTTTAGCTTCATCTCATTCATAGGATATAAGAGAGTTAATTAGAGATTCAATAGGTATAGAATTTAAATTCTTAGCCTCCTCTATAGTGATTGTTTTGGCCTCCCATTCTTTGGATAGGGCATTCAAGATTTTTCTATTCTTTTCGCCCAAAGAATACTCCTTACCCAAGGGTTCGAGATCCTTAATGATGTCATTGAACCTACAATACATTTTGTCAATATTTTCGTGTGGTTCCATCTTGAAGGACTCATACTTGGCAACAAGTAAGGATTTCTTTTACTCTCGAACATCATCGCTTGCTTCATGAATTTCCTTCAATTTGTCGCAAATTTCTTTAGCGGAGATGCATCATTTGACACGAATTGATTCGTTAGCATCCAAGACATTGTATAGCACATTCATAACTTTTGCATTTAAGGTCAAGTTTGCCTTTTCTTGTGGAGTGAGCTCATCCCTTGTCTTTTCTTCTATTTGTATGACCATCAATAATGGTAGCTTCAAAAGGACCTTCATTATGACAACATACCACAAGTCAATATCAATGATTGCAAAAATATTTTCATTCTATCTTTCCAACTAATAAAGGTTACCCCATTAAACATATGAGGCCTTGTGATAGATTGACATTCAAAAAATATAGCATTATTGGTTGCCATGATATATCTTTACTCAAAAGCAATTTAAGCAAATGAATGAGACTAATGCTCTGATACCAATTGTTGACTCCAAAGCAACCTAAGAGAGGGGGTGAATTAGGTTTCTTAAAAATTACTTTGCAAAATATGCACTTATAAAATCTTTTGCACTAACAAGTAGATTGATAGGGATAAAAATAATTAAGCTTATGATGTGTAGAAAAGGACAATAAAATTAAACAAATAACACTTCCAAGTTACCAAGTTGGAAGTGTTGATCCACTAGAATGCTCCTCAAATATGGTGAACTAATAATCTCAAATGTACACAAAGTAGGACAATCCTTGCTCACACTAATTCGTTTTAGTTGAGCCAAGGATTCAACAACTAGATGTGTACTCACTTTTGTACAAGATTCTCACTCCACTCTATATTTTTGAATAGCACTTCTAAAGTACACACTAATACAATTTTGCTCAATAGTTAATTTGCACTCAAATTGCTTTTCTTCTTGCTTGTATTCAATGTGTAAGACATTTTTTTCATTATTATCAGAGTTGGTATTTATAGGTGCAATAAAGTGGGTTGCAACCACTTTTCAGCGGCTCAATAATAAATGCTCAAAAACTAGCTGTTATAGATTTCGGACGTATGAAGTTATTGTTGTGCATCCGACCCTACGTCCGATCTCAAATAGAAGTGAGTAGTGGATGCCGTTCAGACGGCCGAGCTTGCGTCCGTTCCATCGTCTGAACCAGGTGTATTTGAATGGTTCACGCTTCGGATGGTATATCACGTCCGAGAGGTTTAGTGCCTATCAGAAATTTTTTTCTTTTGGACAGTCAGCTTCGTCCGATGTAAACTTTTTTCGGATGGTTGGATGTGTTCGTTGCAGTGCTTTAGATTTTCTTTATTCTGCCTCACTCTTTCGGACGAAGAAATACGTCCAAGATATATTCCTTTAGACACCCCTGTGCGTCCGTTGTAGATGCATAGAAAACTTGCTCTTTGTCTGACAGTTCGGACAGTGAATTGTGTCCGTGGTAGTCTGGGTCAGACGATCCTGTACGTCCGACACATGTAGTACTGTTCAGACGGTGTACTACGTCCAAAATGTCTGTTTCTCGTAAACAAAATGGCACACCTACACAGCTTGGTTTAAGAAGTAAAATGCACTTGTCATCATCAAAATACGGTTTGTGGATGGTCAGGTTAGATCCTGGGGGGATGTTATAGACATCTTTCCACACTTAGCATCTCGAGTATTTCATTTAATTTCCTCTACGATTTTGGGTTTTGCCGGTATTTATCATGCACTTCTATGTCCTAAGACACTAGAAGAATCTTTTCTATTCTTCGGCTATGTATGAAAAGATAAAAAGAAAATGACCGCAAGTTTAGATATTCACTTAATCTTTTCCATGTATGTATGCTTTTCTTCTAGTATTCAAGGTCATATATTTTTAGGTATAGGCTTATATAATATGCCTAAACGCAATACATTTCCATTGCTCAACAACTGTCTTCACCAAATGAGCAGTGTTGTGTTTTATGTTAATTACATAACTAAGAATAATTAAATACTTTAAATTACTAAAATAAAATTTTAAATAATTTTTTTTAGCTTTCTACGTTCACTTAACGATATATTTAACAATTCTACTTTAACCCAAACCACATGGGATAGATTTTAGGTTTGCAAACCATAATGAGTAACTTGAATATTAGCCAAACCGAACGGGTTTCCTTGTAATTTTCCCTTTATTGGGTAAATTCCATATACATCCCTTATGGTTTGGCTATTTTTTCACATAACTCTCTTAACGTTTAAAAACATACAAAACCCCCTAATGGTTTTGGTAAAAGTGGCCCATGGACGGAAAGTCAACTTAGTAATGGAGTTGTTGAAGTGGACAAAAATTTACCCTTCCTCCTGTGCCAAACACACAATCATGGACCTGCCATTTCAACCCACTATATGCCAATAGTAGTTTTTGACAAAGGTTACACCATGGCTTCAAATTTTTACATAATTCGTGAATTTTAATTTAGAATCTTCCGAATCAAACCCAAATCCTCTAGATCTATATCTAAAACTAGACAAAGTTTCTTACATCTACGACTTTAGATATCACAATCTTTTGTTACATCCCGGGGGTGGGAAAAGGGAGATAAGGAAAGAGTGGTGGATTTGAAAGATGGCCAGGCTAGCTGAGAGGAATGGTAGGGGGGAAGAGAGATGGCAGTGAGGGTCAGGAATGAGAGAAGAAGGAGGGAATGATAGTTATGAAAGGATAGGCCTAAGGAAGGGGGAGAGAAGTAGGAGAGATGAAAAAAGTGGCGGGGTTTAGGGTGGGAAAGGATACATATAGTTGCGGTTGTGGTAGAGGTTCAGTTAGTGGTGGTTGTTGAAGGTTGAGATTGAGGTGAAGGGTGGAAATGGTAGTTGTTGCTGTGGTGGTAGAGGTGAAGGTTGAGAGAGAGGGAGACAACAATTTTTTTTAAAATTTTTTTGACTTTTTTTTCAAAATTTATATTTTCCATTTTCAAAAATGAAGAAGGATTTTTATTTTTTTCTAAAAAATGAATAAGGTTAAAATGGGAATGAGAATTTTAATAATTTAAAATATGCCTAGAAGATTAGAACAGACATGCACGTGTCATTCAACTCCCATTACTGAGTTGATTTTCCGTCCATGAGCCACTTTTACCGAAACCATAAGAAGGTATTTGCAGGTTTTTAAACGATAAGAGGGCTATGTAAACAATGGTCAAACCACAAGGGGTGTATATGGAATTTACCTTAAAACTATAGAACTTTTTAAAAATATTTACCTCACTGAAAATGTGTCAAAGAACAAAATAAAAATACCTAATAAGTTAAAAATCTTCTAATTTCTTTTGTAAACTTTAACAATATGGGAAATCCATAGAGAATATTGTGTACTTTAATTGTGAGAGAGTCTTTCTCAGAAACTCCGTCATTTTTTCATGATGTTCATTTGTAATAACTTATGAAATAGGGGATTATCGTGATGATTCTGTATGCATTTACACACATTATAATACTATTCTCACAAATCACTCATGACAATATTAATTGTGACGTGGTATTTCTCAAATCTTCCGTCACTTCTTCATGATATATGTTAGTAATTTATGAAATGAGGGATATCGTGATGATTATGGATGCATTTGGATACATTATTTGCAAATATTATTTGGTCAGTGGATATATATTTTTGGTCAATATTGTATTTTTGCCATTTATTTGTATTATTAATTTTTCTAACTAATCACTATTCATTACTTGTATCACATATTTAGTTGTTTCATTCACTTTTTTCTCCATTCATCTATTATTTGCAGTATTCATTATTTGTCGTATTCACTTGCACAATTTATTACTTTCACAATTAAATATTTTGTACTATTCATCTATTAGTTAAAATGGGACTATTTATATTTTATTTGCACTATATCTCTATTATTTGTGTTATTCACCTATTAGCTGCACTCTTCATCGAAGTATATTTTCTTTTTTAAAGCATAAATAAGAAATTTTAATGAACAGTATAGGAAGAAGAAGTTTGTGCAAGAGCTATGCTCAACATACATGAAGAAATCAACCAAATATAGTTAGAAATCTTTATAGGAAAGAATTTACAAATCAAACAACTACACATGAAAGAATACAAGCCGTCAAGCATTCAAGTCTTCTCAAAACACTAGTAAGTTGTGTCCCATTCCGTAACCAAATCCCAATTTGCTTTGGCTAATGGAACATTCTTCCATGAAAATATCACTTTCTGCACAACATTCGCAATGGCAGCAACAATAGTAGATTATGATATGGCTAGGTAAATACTGAAAGATAATGCCATTTGGGCCTTCCAAATATGGTTGACAGAAGCAACAAGTACTAACTTTCTTAACTCGTTCTAAAATAAAGTAGCTTTTCTATTTCTCACACATCCATTTCAAGTCATCACACATCCATTTCAAGTCATCAACAAAAGAATGTTTCCCTCTTCTAATAAGTTATAATTTGAGAACCTTGTCACAAACCTTGTAAGTTTCAGAGTAATCAAAGAAAAGATGTTCCATACACTAATTTTGTACTGCACAAAACACGCATTTAGCTGAAATCTGCATACCCCATTTTTGCATCCTATCTTTTGTGAAAAGCCTCTTATGACATAACAACCATAGTATGATAGAGTATTGGAACTGAATGTTTGGTTCAGGCCAAGTGACTCCATTCTTCCTTGGATCCTAAAATTCTGAAAGTTTGCATAATTGATTTTATAGACAAAGCTTTCACAGCATTTTCTTTTTAAAGTATTTGATCGCATCTTCCAACACATGGTAGGAATGAATCGGGGATGAGTTGCCACAAGGCTCTTACTTCAGGAGTAAACCTCCCACACTGAGGCTATTTCTAGTTACCCTCATGAATACAAAACAGAATGAGCAACCATAGTGCCATCCTTTTTACAACAGAAAACGTGTAATAGATTTTCTAATAACTTAAAATACAATAGTCAAATAAGGTATCATTGATCAAACTAGAAGCTAGTATCAACACCATTACCAATAGGTTGAGAGAAAGAAGTTGTACATCTGGTTAAATGTAGGTGTGTGCGTAGCCATACAAAAAATAACTTTTAAAACACAAAGATCAAATCATGCAAACCCTTTAAATTTTTCTAAACACTCCATAACTTAGTCTTCTTACATTTCTCCATTAATGTAGATAATCGACTCGACTTAAATTAGGTAGGACTTTTGGCTTGTAATGTAAGGCTAGGGTATTGGCTAACAAAGAAGGGAAAGAAGATATGCAAATAAGAAAAAGAGCTTTAAATTAATGCTGGCCACACATCAATATAAAACTTCTTTTTGAACATTAAAACACCCATCTTTCAAAGAGTAACCTTACACTTAATTGACCAAACACCCATAATAAAATCATTCGCTTATTCAATTTCAACCTTACTCACTAACAGTATGTAAAAATATCACCTTTTTTTTTCTTCACCAAAACGGGTACCAGTAGTAGGCACTACCTGCAAAAAATTATCTAAGCAGGTACCAGTGATAGGCACTACCTGCTAACATTCCAATGCGGGTGCCAGTGATGGGCACCACCTTCAATATTCCAACGTAGGTGCCAGTGATAGGCACCACCTAATATGGTCAACAAAAATTTTCTAACACTCCTTCACCGTAAACTGTACATCATTCATTGAAACATTATCATACAACTACCTTCCATCCTTATAAAGGTAGATAAAAAATGAGTTAAAAAAAAAAAACGAACGGTGCTTCTTTCATGCAAAACTAATTAAGGCTCAAATAGGATTCTAGGGATAAATTGTATAGTAATGGTTGGTTCGAAAGGCTCAAACGTCCAAAGAAATGCCTACCCTCATCTTTAAATCAAATCAAATTATCTAAAATTTCGCTTTGAAAATGTAATAAAGTAAGACAGGTGTTTGGAGTGCAATATGAGTGAATCTACACAATTATCTCTTAGTGCCAAAAAGCTACAACATTGTAGGGCTATTAGTGCTCATAGGAAAATATTAACATCGACTACCCTACTCATGACAACATAGTTCAAAAATTATCTAATAGAAAATCGAAAAGACATGCTAAGCAATTGCAAAAATTTTCAAAAGTTTTAAAGATTCAACTAATTCGGACAAAAATTTCAAAAATCTTAAAACGCTCTCAGATCACAAGAAAAGCTTAAATATTGAAGCAAAAATTGTGCAACCTACACCAAGGAAATATTAATCCAAATAACTCCCCACCCCACACTGAGAAATAAACATTGTCCCCAATGTTAAAGAAAATAAAAGCACAAAAAGGGGAAGGGAAAGCTTCTCTGGCAATAAAGGACTGTTGGTGCACAATATCCCATCATAAATATCTATGAGGTGAGTTACAACTTGTGAACTGCTTATAACTATAGTCGATTAACCTACCATGAGTCCATTGTCATTAGCTACACAAGTATAACTTAAAGCAATTCACAATCTAAAATACATAAACTTAACTAATTACGAGGTTTAAAACCTTTATTACCCCACCGGGTTCTTAAACTAAATCACATAATAAATTAAAGCGTAAATAAATAAAACAGAATTAAAAAAAATACTCCATTAGTAAAGCCAAGGAGGCTTTCCGAGGATGTTGTAATCCTTAGTAAATGTGCTCCACTACTTAGCGCATCCGAAATCCCCAAGGAACTAAATTTCGGCATAAGTAGATTGTATCTCCCCGATCTCCTTTAGAATGTATCCTTCTTCTTTCACTCCTTCTAAAACTGGCTCTTTTTCTACAAACACCCCAAACAGAACCTCCTTTATTGTACCTGGGACAAACTCATACTCATGTACCAGAAAAGTTGGTGATTCCTCTACATAAGCATTGAGTGTCTTGGTTGTTGTAACTTCAGCTTCATGAGGCTCTTGGGAACCTGTTTCTTGCAAGACATTTTGCGATTTGTTCTTCTTGAACCGGTTCTTCACCCATTGGTAGAGAGGTTGGAGTCCAATGTTCTTCACTATTTACCACTCCTGGAATCTGAAAAAGTTGGTCTTGTAACTGATTATTGGATGCAGCGTGCTCTTCATAGAATCTAGACATTCTTGAAGTTGAGCTTGTTCTTCTCGGAGTTTAGCACACTCTTCTCGAAGCTTTTGAATTCCAATCCACAAGTCCATTGATCCTGTCTCATCATACTCTTGGATTGATTAGTGGAAGAATTAGGGCTCCATTGATTCATAGAATCTAGACATTCTTGAAGTTGAGCTTGTTCTTCTCGGAGTTTAGCACACTCTTCTCGAAGTTTTTGAATTCCAATCCACAAGTCCATTGATCCTGTCTCATCATACTCTTGGATTGATTAGTGGAAGAATTGGGGCTCCATTGATTCATATAAAGGCTCTGAGGGTGTAGGGAAAGAATAGGGATGACCTTGGTAACTTGAGAAAGAATTTGATCAAAGATAGTTTGACCATCCCGTTTGATAATCATAAGAGTAGGGAGGATAATCATAAGAAACATGCTCATTGGTCATGCCTCCATAATCATAAGGATGAGAATATCCTTGGCATGAGTTATTCCAATTCATTCCTTGCATGCTCTTATAAGACTGACACAAAAAAAACAAGTACTAACACAAAAGCACACAAACAAGAAAAATGGGAGAATTTATACTAGTAGCTAGCCAAAACTATCCACTAAAAGAGAAAATCTTTTTGGATTTTTTAAATAAAAGTGACATAAAACACAAGAAGGGAAAATCTTTTTGTTTTTTGTTTTTTAAAATATTGGAAATACACAACGAAACTAAAACAAATACAATTAATTTACACTTCAAAGTAGTATTGTTGTCAAATTATACCGATATTGTCAAAGGCCCAATCCCCGGAAACGGCACCAAAAACTTGATACGTGAAATATTTAGTTATAAAATTTATAATCTCCTAATCCAACTATTAACTAGATAATCGCACCGCAAGTGTACGGCATCAATAGTATATAGCAGAAGTAGGGGTAGAACCCACAAGGATTGGTTTAGCAATTACCGGTTATTTGACTTGAACACTATTTGAAGAAATCATTATGGAAGAGATTTGCATAAATTAATAGAAGAACTAAAATTATAATTAATCTACAAAAGCAAATAAACTACTCTAACCATTAATCTACGAAAGCAAGTAAAGAAAACATTAAATTTGAAAGCAAAGAAAAATATGTAACCCTTGAAAGCATTAAACAATAAAAGAATCATAGAACAAGAACTAAATAACATAAGAAAAGTTTTAAGAATGCTTCACTAATGAAGAATCATAAGTTCTTGGTCCAAGGTTGTCAATCTTGAACCTCCTCTTCAATCCTTCTTAAAAATTAAGCAAACCCCAGTCTAATCTAATGAATTTATATTCTAATGGCTACTATAACTAATAGCTGATGTCCCTCCTTCAACTACCCTCATAATGGGGTATTTATATATAGGTATTTTTAGGATTTTGGGGTTCCGAGATGATAAATACACAATTTCCCATGCAACCGGACCCATGGGAGGATGTTTCTTGCAAAATAAATCAAGTTTTGTAGCCCACCCGTCGAATGGCGCACATGCACTGCAATTTTGACGCGCATGTGCGCGTTGGGCAGAGAGCTTCTGGAGCTGGCACACATGCGCTGCAATTCTGTCGCGCATGTGCGCGCTTGGCAGACTCAGGTTTAACTTCCTCCTAAATTTTGATCATGATCCAGGATGAATTCGGTAAAACTCAAAACATGAAAGTTGTAGCTATATCTCTTATATTTCCAAAAAATCTTTAATCACCTCCATTGGACTTCGGAAAAGAAAGTTATGATCAATCTACCAAACTGTGTCAGAAGCGCTCTTTGCCGGTGCATAACTTTGCAATTTTGAATGAGATGCTTATAGAATCTTGGAAAACTTAAAACACAAAAGTTGTAGAAAACTTCCTTAGCTTTCTAAATCATCCAAAACTCATAGAAACGGAGTTCGAACAAGAGAGTTATGCTTGATCTTCCGAACTATATCCGATTTGCACCACTAGTGAATGTTTTCCTCCAATATTGTGACCCATTTTATGTTATTCTTCACTCAAACCCTACAAAACTCAAAATAAACTATTTTAACTCATAATTACTCAATTATTACTCAAAATTACATTAAAATAAAGGTAAACAACACATAAAATATATGACATTTAGGAACTTATCATTAAACTTCAAGATCTTTTCCCAAAACCAAGTACAATCACTTGGCACCTTGGCTCTCCATAATGCATGTTGTTTTAAGTTTACTAAGTGAATCCAAGTCCTTCTTCCTGCTTATGTTCTAAATCTGCTAAAAGATCAGACATCTGTTCCAAAGTTTTAGGTCCTTGAATCCAATACCCCATTCGTTGTATGGTCAAAACACCTCTTTCCATCACACTTTGGCATGATAATGAAACTTAATATCCACATAACATATAAATGAAGCATATTCAATAAATTGTTGATTCTTTTAATCACATATCTACGGAGAATGAAAATAGCCAACTATTTGCAAGTCATTAATACGAAACTATTCATAGAAAAAAATGGCTAAAGCATAAAACATGAAACATAGTATAAGATAATAATGCAATGTGATACTAACAAATTTATTGAATAACTATCAAATCAAAACTTACAATGGCAAATTTTGTAGAATCTAATAAAACAAAGATTTCATAAAAAAAGGAAATACTTTTTGATAGAGTAGGCTAATTTATGAAATCACTCCAATAACCTATTCATAAACCTAGAAAGAAAAGAAGCAAAAAAAGTGAATAAAACCTAAAACATGAATTAAATAATTAGTGGTTCAATGATCAATAAAAGCAACTGTAAGTTATATAATTTAATAGTTGAAGTGGTTGATTTGTTAGACAAAAAGTTTAACTTATAAGACGCTCCCCTTACCTATTAGTCATGGTTTTGAGTCACTAAGAGTTAGAGAGAGAGGTCGGTATAATCTTACTTTTCTTTAAAAGTAGTTGACTTGTAAGAAAAAAACTTAAAACGATTGAATATGTAACAAATGAACTAACTATCCAACTATCTTAGATAATATCTATCTATGTTTATGGGGAACAGTATATTTAGAAGGAAATAAATGAAAATAAAAGATAGTAGTTGTTTTTTGCTCAAGAAGTCAAAGAAAGCAAAAGAAAAGAGAAAGTCACGATCATACTTTTCAACACTATCACTAATGTAACTAAAAATATGACTATATATTGAAGACTAATTCAATCATTTAGCGATTAATAGTTTTTACACTGACAGTGTACTGATAACTCTATTCTATAGAGTTATTTTGTCTTCAATTACCATGCAATTTTGGTCATGTTAGTCCCATTCGAATTGATTCTATGTGTTTTTGCTCATAATTTGTGTTTATTGGTGCTTTTTGTTACCTTAGAATAATATTAGAATTTTTGGCAGTAATTATGCACTAAAGTGAACTAAATCCAATATCACTTAATGATTTTATGTACATTTTGACTTAGTGATTTGGTGTATTTTGTAGTAAATATTTGAACGGATGTAATTGCATAGAAATAGAAAAGTAAGTCCAAGGCTATTACTCTTATTTATTGCGATCAAAGCCAACAAGAAGGAAATTTATTAACCACGATTAATACTACTTCAGCTTCAAGGTGCTAGTAACCGCGGTCAAGCATACTAAGGCACGATTTCGTTAACCGCGGTCAACAAACAACAAGAAGAAATCAGTTATTAACTGCGGTCAATGAAATTGCATAGGATAAATATTGATTGTGATCAACTAAATCAACTAACACTTTGACCATCAGATATTTGAAAATACCCTAGAAGACTATACCAAAAACACATAGTTGTAGGTGTAGAATAGATAGGAATATGCAGTCATTAGTAAAGTCTTATCATTAGTACTTTCTTCCTTCTTTTTAAACTCTAATTTTAGTCTTTAATCTAGTTATAAAATTTAACCTTTGATTTTTACTCTTAATTTATTGGGCTTTTCATTAGTTTAAATTTGATACTAATTTCATCTATTTTCTCATTTCAATCTTCCATCTTAGGTTATTTCAAGTTCTTGCCATTGTCTAGATTTAGCCTAAACTTCAAATTAATTGGTAGATCTTAGTGTAAATCTTGTTTTTCTTAGTGTTAGAGCTTTAATTAGTAGATGGTTTTCATTAAATCTAGGTTTTCAAACTTAATCATTAATTTAAATCAAGGTTCCCTCCATTTTCCTGACTTTCCAAAAATAGTAAAAATGAAGAATGGTGCTCTCTAGTGTAAAAAAATGTTATTTTTGGTAAATTCGTTCTTATTATCCCTTTTCTCTTTCAATCAGTGCCAACTTAGAATTTACTATGCTTTCCTAGTATAGCCTTTTTAAATTGTTTTCCTGTTTAATCCCTTTAATTACTTCCTTAGTGCAGATTTTTAATTTCTTTCCTAGTCTAGCATATTATGTATTTGCATATTTAAATATCTTCAATTATTCTCTTAGCATAACACTTTACTTGTTTTCTTAGATTAGAACTTAGAACTTTACTTGCTTTCCCAGTTCCCTATTCTAAATAGCTCTTCTTAGTATAGTGTTCTAGTCACTTCTCTAGTTAATTTTAAGTACTTTATTAGAATTAGTTTTAATTGCTTGCTGAATCTAATTCTTAATTACTTTTTGACATTTATGTTCCATTGTAGTTTAATTTAGTTTTAATGACTTTTTGTGCTTCAATGTTGCTTGCTAGGGTAGGAATTAGTGATAGTTGTTACATGCTATCTTTGATTAGTTAAATTGCTTGTTTTACGTAACACATTCCTTGCTATTATCTTTATAGTTATTAGCAACCCTTTTTCGATTTGTCAAAATAATATAACGACCCTATAAGCCTAGTAATCACCATTCCAATCCTCGTGAGAATGATACTAACTCACCACTAATATAAAAACTTGCCTCGTATACTTGCGAGAGTGAATGTATTGGTTAGGTGTAGAAGGGTATTATCACTTGTTTGAAGCCCTGAAAGCCTTACTAACCTAGAGTGAACAAGTTTTTGGCACCATTTTTGGGGATTGAGTTTTCAATGGTGATATTAGTTACTTCGAGTCATACTAGATTAGACGTCTTTCTTTCGTTAGTAATTGCTTGTAGTCTAGAATTAGATATTGCTTTCTTGTTTTTGTTTACTTCATGCTTTTGGGGTTTTGCCATTTGGACTTGATTCTGTGATTGGTTTTGTTTTTTAGTATATGGTCATTGGAAAGCAATCCCTAAAACCTTTGGATTTAGTGATTGAGAAAACATTAACGAGGATTTGAAGGGAAAAAACACTACAACAAGACCAAGAAGGAAGTCAAATAGCGAACCCACCCCATAATACTAGGTTACTTGATGAAAATTTGAGGCGTGAGGATCAAGAGGAGGTAGTAAGGAAGAATGGTCAAAGAGTTGAAGTGGATAATTAAAGGAATGGACATCATGCCAACAGGCGACCACTCCTCTTTAGGACTATGCCATGGCGAATTTTGAAGGAGCAAACTGAAGCATAGCTAGAATGCCAGTCCAAGCCAATAAATTTAAAATCAAGCCAGTATCAATCCAAATGCTACAAACACATGCTATGTTTGGAGGGGGCTCTAACGAAGATCCCTATACACATGTTACGAATTGTGAGGAGGTTGTGGATACATTCAAGTTTAATGGTGTTCATCCTGATTTTGTTCGCATGAGAGTATTTACATTCTCTTTGCGTGACCGAACTAAATGGTGGTTGCAATCTCATGAATACAGAACATTCGCAACATGGAACTAACTTGCCCAAGAGTTTTTGCCAAAACACTTCTTTCTATCTAGAACCACCAAATTGAGGAATAAAAGAACATCATTTAAACGAGATGTGGGAAAAAGTCTAACGAAGGCTTGGGAGAGATTCAAGGAGCTCTTAAGAAGGTGTCCACACCATGCAAAAGCGTTGTGGCTACAAATCCAAATGTTTTATATCAAGGAGCTTGAAGACTCTATCAAGAGACCAAATCTATTGTAGATGCATTGGCGGGCGGCTTCTTGTCCTTCAAAACTCCGGAAGAAGCCAAAGACTTCTCAATATGATAGTTTCCAATTATTATCATCATAGGCCAGTAGCTCAACCCATTATCCAAAACAATCAAGCACAAGTTCAACAAGATCAAGGAGGTGTTCTTCACTTGAACAACACTGGAAGGAATAGTGCCGTCAATGCTATGGCTTCATTTTCCCAAGCTCTCCTAGTATGCGATTTTTGCTCTGGCAATCACTTGAACAGCTAATATGAACCATCCACAGGGAGCAATGAGCAATTACATTATGTTTCCAATGAAGTTTTATCCCTAAAAAATCCACTCAATATGTATAAAAACTCCTATAATACCTTTTGGAGAAATCATCCAAACTTATCATAGAGTAACAACACATCTAGCTTGAATCCACCATCATAAAACTTCTCCAATCAAGCCTCATCATCCAAAACATATCAATCTCCACATCTAAAGAACCCCCGTCATACTTCCATCAACCTTAACCAAATCCTCCTTATCACAATAATCGACCAAGACCTCATTTTCAACATCATAACCCTCCATTGCCCATGAACTATGCTCAAAATTTCCATAGAGAGAGAGATGATCTTAAAACACAATTTGAAAATTTGAGTAGAGATTATGAGAATCTAAGAAAGGAATATGTGGTCTTTGTGAGGAATGAAGGGGCGACCACAAGGAACCCAATTGAGTTATACATGGCTAGACAATCAAATGAAAGGCCATTGGGAGCTTTACTGAGTGATACAATTCCCAATCCAACGGATCAAAATCTGAGGACCAAAATAGAAGGAAACAAATCCAAGCCATTACATTTAGGAGTGGCAAAGTATTGGAAGGAAAGGTTGGGGAAAGTTAAACGTCAAAGAACAATGAGAATGAAAAGCTTGCGGATAATGATGTAGAAGAAGGGAAGTCGTCAAGGGGCTAAGGTGAAATGATTGAAGTATTAATCTACCAAGACCATTAATCAACAAAATGATGGCAAGAATCCTCTAATCCTATTAGCAAAGCAAGTGAAAGTGCCATTTCCTCAAAGGTTGAAGAAAGAGGAGAAAGTTAAGAAATTCAAGAAATTCCTTTAGGTGCTTAAGAAACTCAAGATCAATATTCCATTCATGGAGGCACTTGGAAACATGCCTACATATGCTAAATTCATTAAGCAAATTCTTACTTCAAAGAGGAAACTCCATGAGAATGAGATTCCATGCTTGACGGAGGGTTGTAGTGCATTGTTTACACAGAAAATTACCTCCAAAGCTCAGGAATCCCGGTTCCTTCTATGTACTTCATGAGACTGGGGGTGTCCAATTTGAGAAAACATTATGTGCTTTGGGAGTTTTGATAAATCTCATCCCTTTCTCAGTCTACAAAGCTTAGTAGTGGAGACTTTAACCCCATTAATGTGTCTTTGCAACTTGTGGACCGGGGCATAAAATTTCCAAGAAGGATTATGCCCCGGTCGTTGAAGACGTGATTATTAAAATTGGCAAGGTATACCTCCTAATGGATTTTATAATACTAGATATAGAGGAGGACAGGGACATGCTGATCATACCTGGAAGGTAAGGGAAGTTGGAATTCCGCATTAATGATGAAATTGTCACTTTTAATGTTTTTGATTTCTTAAAACTTCCTTCCATCTACGAAGATCTCATGAGTATAAATGTAATTGATGTCTTGGCCAAAGATTTTTGTAGGTACAAGTTGGTTGAATCCCTATTGGAGAGATCTTTGATGACCCAATTGAAAATGTTCAAGATGATGAAGAGATGCTGGAGTGTTTGAATCACTTAGAAAAGAATGATCCAATGCAAGAGAATGAAAAAGACGACAATGGTAAAGGTAAATCATCTTTTTGAACAATGAACCCCCCAAGGTAGAACTTAAACCTCTTCTCACTCATTTAAAATATATTTATCTTGGTGATAATGAGACTTATCTTGTGATTGTAAATGCATCATTGACTTAGTGAACAACTTGATAAGTTAATCGTTGTGCTTAAACTTTATAAAACCATCCCTCAATGAAACTATGGAGTTGGAAGTCTTTGATGCATGGGGCATTGACTTTACGAGGCCCTTCCCAACATCGTACTCTAACAAGTTCGTATCGGTTGCAGTAGATTATGTATTGAAATGGGTAGAAGCAACTGCAACACCAACCAATAATTCAAGAGTTGTTATCAAATTCCTTAGGAAAAACATCTTCTTCCAGTTTGGAGTGCCTCGAACAATTATTAATAATGGGGGATCTCACTTCAAGAACTCTTACTTTGAAGTCTTGATGTAAAAGTATAGGGTAAAGCACAAAATTGCTCCAGCATACTATCCCCAAACTTCAGGTCAAGTAGAGGTGTCGAATGGAAAGGTAAAGAGAATCTTGGAGAAAATGGTAAACAACTCAAGAAAAGATTGGGCAATGAAGCTGGATGGCGCTGTTTGGGCATATTTTACGGCTTTCAAGACTCCAAATTGGAATATCTCCCAATCGCATGATCTACGGTTAATCTTGTCACTTGTGGATAGAGCTAGAACACCGGGCGTATTAGTCCATAAAGAACTTGAATTTTGATATGAAAGAAGCTTGTGAGAATAGGCTGTTAGACTTGAATGAGTTGGACGAGTTTTGGAGGGAAGCATTTAAGAACTCATTGATCTACAGAGATAAGACCAAGGCTTGGCATGACAAGCTAATTTTGAGGAAGGAATTCACTCCGAATGATCATGTCTTGTTCTACAATTCAAAACTCAAGTTATTTCTCGACAAACTCAAGTGTAGATAGGAGGGACCTTTTGAGGTGGTCAAGGTATTCTTGCATGGAGCTGTGAAGTTAAGAGGCACACAATCGAACATCAAAGTGAAGAGGCATCTTTTGAAATTCTACCATGGTAATCTGAAGGAGAAAGGACATCCCACCATCTTCTATGTTGATACTTGACCTCTACATGCCACAATCGAGCTAATGACTATAAACAGGTTGCTTTAAAAAGCACTTTTTGGGAGGCAACCCAAGTTTCTTCTCTTTTACTTATTTATGCTTTGGCTAATTAGGCGTAATTAGGTTTAGTTAGTTTACTTTTATCGTTAATTTGGTTTATTTCTAGTTGGAAGGTATTTTAGTGAAATTACAAGTAGAATTGATCTCTAAATAAATGTTTTTATATTTGTAAGTAATGGGGAAGCTTAAGGAGTGATTTGGGGAAAAGCTGAAAGGAAAAAGTAGGTTAAGTAAAATTGACCGCGATCATTGAGATTTTTAACCGTGGTTACCAACTAGACCAACCTACTAGAAAGTTAATCGCATCTCAATGACTATGGTCAATAAAGAATTTTTGTGAAAATTTTTTTAAAGTCATTTTGACCACAGTCAAAGTTTTTAAAAAGGATTTTGATTGACCACAGTCACCAGAGCACAAAGTTTTGAATACTAGATCGGACCAACCGATTCGACTAGTCAGACCATGAACCGGAAGAGTCACCAGTCGGGTCCATTCTATGTATTCGATCTATATTAAAAACTGAATAAAATTATAAAAATCTATAAATTGGAAGAAAATCACCTCAATTGGTCCTTGCCTGGTTTTTAAATTTCAGAATAAAAAATAATTTAAATAAAGAGAGAAATTAAAAAAATCATGAAACAAACTAAAAAACGGCAAAACAGTGAACACACCGAAGTTTAAACTATTAATTTATTATTTTTAAAATTTTTTTTAAAGTTATTTTTGTATAGGTTTGATTTTTCATATTGAAATTTGATTACTATTTTTGTGTATCAAAATTATAATTCTCAAAAAATTGTGTTTCTCTTCTAATTTTTAGATTTCATAGAAAAATATTTTTAAATTATTTTAAATTATACCATACTAAAAAAAACTAAGGTAGTGAATGGGCTAGTTCAACTGGTCTGATCGGTTGAATCGCGAATCAGATAGGCCACTGGATCAATGCTCTGTTCGGTTTTCAAAACAGTGCTAGAGCCAAAGGTAGAAAAAATAATTTCTAAGTCTTTTTGAATACGGTCATTGATAAAATTGACTACAATCCACACTTTGACTGAACTCAATAGTTGAATCCTATTGACCGTGGTTTTCAAATTTTTTTTGACCGCGGTCAATATTAGACTTGTGCCACTAGAAAGTTGACCGCGTCTCAATGGCCATGATGAGCTACTTGTTTTGAAAGGATTTTCTAAGGAAGAATAACCGTGGTCAAGACTTTAAAGAAGAACTTTTAAATTGACCACAGTCAGTTTCAAATTCCTAGCTGCACATTTTAATCGCAGTAATATTTTTTTTTTTTACCGTGGTACCTTTCTACTCAGGTATAAATATTCCTTAACCCCCACAAATTTTTAGGAAACCCTAATTCCTTAAAATTTTAGCCGTCTCTCCCTGTCCTCTCTCCCTTTTCACACGGAAAAACATCATTTTCACCAAAATTCAACCTCAATCTTCTATAAAGCACCCCAAATCATCTCCATCTCAAGGCTTGGAGGATTAATTCACGGTCAATAACTTCATCAAGGGACTTCTCAACTTGCATTTTTGTTGGGTAAAATCGTTTCAATACCTCGAACCGAGTTTCTAAGTGTTCTTACTCTTCAAGTTTGTCATGTTTTCGGAGTACCGAAGAATTTTGGAATTCATTGTGTGATAGTTGAAATGCTTGGATAACTGTTGTTGGTTGATTTTGTGGGGGACATTTATGGTTGATTTAACTGGAATTTCTTGTTGATTTTGACAATTATTGATTAAATGGCTAAAGATAAGGGCGAGGGTAAAGCAGTAACCACAACTTTGACTAGTAAGAAAAGAAACACTAGCTTGGGTAGCCAATCTAGGAGTGGTGGTCCAATGGTATATGATGATCATGTTTTTGTGAGTGCTAAAGATTAAAAAATTTACCATAAACATGCTAAACACGGTATGGTCTAAGAAAGAGCTTTTGATCTCTCGGGAAGTTAGGGGGAATTCAAGGGGCTTAGAATGGAAATTAAGCGTCAACTGCTTCACGAACAAAATTAAGGGTGTTTAATAAAAAAACTCTCAACGGTTATATTAATTTGGTGAAGGAATTCAATTGTAATATGAGTTGACTGAGAGATGAGCAAGTTCATGTGACGGGGAATGGGTAGATATAAGTGCCAGAAAAATAAATTCAATCTTTAAGACTCCAAAGCTCAATAGTGGTGAGTATTGAAATTTGATGAATCCACAATTTGGGGGGCTCGATCATAACGGGATTTGGTTATGGTTGTCTGGAAGTGAGCCTAATTGGTCTTTTAACTATGCTCAGACCAAGATTTTGAGATTTCGTAAAGAGCATCTACAATTATTATCCAAAATTTGGTTATATTTCATTTGTTGCCATATTACAGGGACCACCACTTTCACTTTTATGTAGAGGGATAAAATGTGTCTTGTGTTTGGCAAGAGAACTTGATCATTGATTTGGCAAAAATCATTTACTTGGACTTCTTGAAAAATTCCCAATTGGCGAAGCCTACCTTTCCATTCGTCCTAGTCTTGTTACCAATCTTTGTCTTGATATAGGTTGTCAAATTAATCCTGGGAAGAAGGAAGTGCATACAAAAAAGAGGATCAATGAAGCCTATGTGCATAATATGGTGAAAGAGTTCAGAAGGCACCATCTGACGACAGGTGGACCGAGCACGCAACCTCCTCAAGCAGCTTTTCAAGCACCATTTCTCACCATGTCTAGTGGATATCTCTACAATCTTCTGCGAACTGGCCATGAGCGAGATGAGATGCAGGCTTATTAGACATATAGTTAGATGATCATCCATATCAACCTGACGCTAAGCCACTACTCTTGACACTTGAATCAACCTAAGACCTCCACCAATATAGCACCATGGGCCATTGCATGGCCAAGCTTTCTTCCAACCCCAAAGTGAGCAACAAGCACCGCCACAAGGAGATGGCGAGGAAGAAGAAACTAATTTCGAGGAAGAAAAGTAAGAGGATGCAAAGGGCAACCCTGAGGATTCAAGAGATGGCATACTGTTTGAGACTTTGGATGAGGAGGAGGAGGATGATAATGAAGAGGATGATTGAGCCTTGCCTTGACCACCCTATTGAGAAGGCCTTTATTTTCCTTACATTTACTTGCTTTTCATCCTGCTAGATTATTATGAGGAGTTTGAGAGGTTGGGATACATTCCCATTGCATTTCCTTTATTTTTGGATAATTGGTTATTTTCTGGAATTTTAGTAGTAGTTTTATTGCCTTAAGTAATATTTTTCTGTAAAGGGTCCAATGTTTATGGATTAGTGATTGGTCTTGATCCTTTAACGTAGATGGAACTTTTGTCAAAAAAGATGACCGTTGGGCCATTTTAGTATAGTCAGCCTTTAGTTATTTCTTGAACATATTTTTATTATGGTTGCTTGAATCTTTAGGCCATTTTGGCAAGATACAATTTTGGTTATTGTTTTTTGGTTGGTTTTGATTTTGTTTATTTTCATTTCTTATGCTCTATGGTGAGCGAATGGATGAGTTTTACCTCATCACTTTAATATTGTGAACAGTATGGTAGTGTTCCTTATTAGATGTGCTTTTATAGTTTTTTCTTGGATGAATTAATTGTTTTTTGAACTTGGTAGACATTCATGTGAATAATGGATTTTAACTCCCTAAACTTTGCCAAGTGTTCAACCTCTTTCATGAAAAATATTTTCCTTCTGTGATTTTGATCTAAACTCAATTTTGACCACAAGTATTGGTTGAATGCCACTTCCTTTCATTGTTGATCGAGTTTAAATATGTTGATGTTTTTGGAAATTGGCTTAATCGTGTGGTAAGAAATAGTTTAAGACTCTTGAGTCATTTTTCATGAATTGCATTATAGGATATTATGGGTCTGTAAGATTTGGTTTAGGATATTAGTTAAGCTAGTGTGAATCTCCCATTAATCAAATAGCCAAATTTTTGGAAATGATCAAGGTATTTTCTTGGACCGTTTGAATAAAAAAACCTACCCTAAAATCAATTGTATCCCTAGCATCCCCACTTTGAGCCTCTAAGCCTTTAATTCTTTGATGACATCAAATATGGAAGTTAAAGTGATATGTGGGAATGAAGACATTTTTGTACAAGTGTTCAAAAATTGAAGTCTAATGCTTAATCTTGTTTCGATTTCCTTTATGTAATTCGATGTTATAAAATTCACTTTCTTTTTTTTTTTTAATTTGTATTCTCAAAAAAAAAAAAAGCTTAAGAAAAATCTTTTATTGTTCATTTTAATTTCTACAACTTTGTATATACTTATGTAATAAAGGAGACTAAAAACATCTCCTTAGAGATAGTTATATTTAGTTCGATACTTCAAGTATGAATTGGTTGGTGTATGGCAAGTGTAGGGACTCTCGCTTAAGGTATTGGGTCCAAAGATTTGTTGTGAATAACTAAGGTGAATTGAGCCAATTTTATCCATATTTATCCTATCGTCAACCTTAGCCTACATTACAAGCTTTGAAAGTCCTATATGATCCTTAATCTACACTATAAAATTTTAAAGACTCGGGGCTGAAGCATTGCTTCAGTCAGTGTTCTTAGCTAAATCTTGTGATGTCTATAATGTCCTTACATGTTCATTTGCATCTTTAGTGCTTCTTAAAATAAGTCTTAGTAATCTTTCTGCACTTGAAACCGATTTTTGAGAAATTCGATTTATTTTCTCTTGATCAACTTGAAATTGAATTGCCATTCTACGAATACTTCAGTTTTCAAAGTGAGGCTTGCAATTAGAACTAGTTACACTTTTTGAAATGTGCAAAACATGTTAAGTTTCTTGAGTTAAAGCTTCAATTCCACATGCTTAAATATTCTCGAGTTCAATATGTCAATTCACTTTCATTTCCATTGGTAGTGTGCTTAGTACTTTTTCTTTCTTGTTTTGCTCAGAACTGGCAAAACATTAGGTTTGGAGGTGTGATACTATTATATAGAGTTATTTTTCCTTCAATTACTATGCAATTTTGGTCATGTTAGTCCTGTTCACACAAATTTCGAAGTATGGAAACTTGACACTAAAAATCAGGAACAAACAATAAGAATCAATTTAATTAATTTAAAGGTATGCAACTCTGATTTTGTATTTTTTTTTTCAAAAAATACTCCCTTGATTCTTACTCCTCTATATTGCGGATCTAAGGATGATGGAGCTTCTTGCAAAAATTTAGTGACCGGAAGAAAATTTGTCGAATACTTGTAGCAGAAAACTTGAGTAGATCTTGAGGAAAGATGGCTCTTGATCTACGTAAAGGTTGAAGATTTGAAAATTTGGCACGAACAACTCGAAGATTAATCACTTGAAGACTTGGAATGAAGATCTTACAAGATTTCGAGAACTTGACGGTCAAAGAACTTGTAGAGCTTCAAGGACTTGAGAGACTTGATGTATGCAGTAAGTCTCTAATGACATGTGTCTTGTCTAAGGGAGTGTATATCTATTTATGGGTAAAAATAGGGTTTCCTACCCCTAATGGATTACTTGGGATTTAAGTCACCCATCACTTAAAATAAAATACGTGGCCGGCCTAGGACATAGTCCAAAACACTTCAGTGGACTTTAGTCAATTTAATTTAATCTACTTGATTGAACCCAAATCCAAGAAAATCAACTTACCACGTCCTATGAATTATTGGGCCTTGACTTGAATTTCTCATTTAAATTAATTAATCAAGACAATTATTTAATTATTGTCTTAACTAATAATAATTTAAAATTTTAACGTCTACAAATGCCTCCACTTCAAGACTCAATTGAGAACTTATTTTTTTAGGATCAAAATAGAGGCTTGAAGTTCATGAATTCCCTTTAAAAAAAAAAACGTCCAGCCTATCTTGACTTTGGAAAGAAAGATTCAAACAATAGGCCAATTTCTTAAGGCTTTAATAACATGTGGTCCTTGTCAGGTGCATGCATAGGATCACACACTTAAAGCTTTAAGTCTTGCAGGGTAGAATACAAATTTCTATATACAATCGAAACTTCTTATTTAATGTCCTCAATCACTTGGCGAAGATAAACAAATTGATTGAAGTTTACTGTTTATGACCACAATCATATTTGAATTGGAATATAACTGCCACTCGTCAACTCCAAAAAAAATACTTGAACCAGGAAACTTCTAAAATATGCTTTTTTTAGAATTGAATCCACCAAGGATTACCAAAATCACTACTCCACAGGCAGCACATCAACATTAGGAAATTACCTCCCACACTTTTTCTTGGCAAGCTATTCACAAGTACAAACCAGGGATTTCCTTTTTAGCAATTTGTATTTGAATTTGGCAACTCAATTTACCTTCCACAGGATACCCGAGTAAGCAAATTCTCCAACCAAAGAAATCTTTCTAATTGTAGCTTTGACTAACAACTTGGCAGAAGGCATTATTGTACTTCAAGCTTGGAATTCAAAACTTTGACGACCTACCATAGGTTCCAAAATTCTAAAATCGACCCCCTCTTTCCTTTTGCCAAGCTTCTTAAACACCTAACTTCCAAATTCTTCAATTTTTGAAGTTTCGCAACTTCTAAATTGAAGAGTGATTACCCAATTTGTAACACTTCAAACTCTATTTAAAAGACAACACTCCAGCAGAAGCATCAAGCAAAAACTGTATTTAGTCAACCAAACTATTTGTAAATTGCATCGCTCAATGAATTTACTTGCTCAGTAGCTTTTCTTTTCTTTTTTAGTTATGAACTACTAGATGATTTGATCAATATAGTTGAGTCATCAAACATGGTGGATGCTACTGGAAATTTTGGCTTTATCAATCTTTCAATGTTGCTAAAATGTAGACACCTCATTTCTGCCTAGAAACTATTCGACGAATTACCAACAAGAACCTAAACTTTCAACTGGAGGGAGTACCAATGGTTTCTTTCCACACTACTTCCTTTTGGATTTGTGCACTTGAAAATCCATGGTGAATTGCCCCAATTTGCACAAGTCCACAAATGCCTCAATTCTGACCATGAACTAGACTTGCTCATGTCTCTGTCTTACTTTGACCAGAATTTTTACTTAAATTGTTCACAAAATTTGAACAGTACTAACTATTAGTAAGTTAACTTACAGTAATTGCACCTTTTGGATGCTTGATGCTTGGTGGCTCAGCCGACCATCTACTATTCGTCAAATCAGGGAGAGTTGGCACTTGTCATTAGTTTCGACAGGTTCAAGAAGAACGCTGCAACTTGTAATTGCTCCTGTTAAGAACTCTAGCACCCCAAATTTTCCATAGTAGACCATTGTCATGATTTCCAGCTACGTTGCCAAGAGTTGTTACCGTGCTCCAATCACTCCAATCTGCAATTTCTACTACTGCCTTTGCACGTGCTCATAAGGCATACTTGGCGAAGCACATTACCTTGAAGATACCTCAAATGTCCAAAATCACATTGGACCTACACTCGCATGACCATCAAGAAGCCGTTAACCGTAGTTTAATTTTCCTTTCAAACCCTTCTCTCTTTTTTTTATTATTATTTTTACTTCGTGAATTGTCCCAAATTGCTCTATTTGTTGCAGGAACTTTCAGCAACATGCAAATACAAGTAACTAAGGATAGTGAAACTCCTGAACAATGCCTCCAACTTCTTGATGGCAAACGAGGCTCAAATGCTCATGACTTATCTCTACATACACTGTCACCTACCATAGGTGACTTGGCGATAAAAATTGATCCTTTAGATGCGTCGTCTCATCATCCCGAGTGGTCGACCAAATATATGAAAGTAGTGATTGGTCCTTCTTCGTCTCTTTCAAGCAAGGAAGTGCACCTGTTGCTATCTCATGACAATGGTGGAGAACAAAGTACCAACAAGTTTCTGCTTCCCTTTGTTTGAACCAATTCAGACAAAATTGCTTGGGATGCTTCGTCCTCTAATTTCGGTAAAACTTGTTACACAACGTGCTATTGGGAGTGGGCCAAAGATGTCCTCTCAAGACACAAGAAGGTGCTCCTAGATGCCAAGATCTATGATTCTGTCCATGCATCTTTGTTGACATAGGACTATTGTGACAACGTCTTGCATGCCTTCCTCAAACTTTGGTGTCACACGATGTGAGAGTGAGGGAATACCCTGTATTCATCTTCTGGCAAATTATCCATCTCACTTTGGGACTTGCGCAAGCTTGGAGGCCTTCCAATCCGTTGCACTTTTTATGATGAAGTTGTTTCTTCAGCTGATGAACTTTGTGTCATTAGCACTGACGGGAAACCTCGATTACCGGCAAGCTACATTCATCTATTCTCTGCCTTTCATAAACTCACGAAAAGAAAGAAAGATGTTCGGATTGCTAACTAGATTTAAAGGCCAAAGTAGATATCAATCGCCCCCACTTAGAATCAGTAGGCGAAGAATTTCATCAAAGCCGCGGACAACTCACAATCCAAGTGGAATCATTGACAATGATTGTCCATTCAAGATTAATGATAAAGCCGAGCAGTTCTTGACTTGGGAGTTGATGAGACTTTGAGAGATGAGACATACCTTGTTGCATTTTTGTCTTGCTAGATTTGCATATTCCTTTTGCCACATCATAAAATTAACCACATCCGTCCCAGCGTATTTAAAGTGGCGAGTTTGATGGCCTGCGAACAAAAATTTTCCCTTGCTGTTTCGGTGTTATCAAGCATCTACAATGGCTTAAACAAAGTCGTCCATTCTTCAAAGTTGCGGGAATCCACTGTTATTTTTCCAATACACTATTTGTATGGATGGATAGCTCATTGTTTTGACACCTACCACATTGATGGAAAGTTTAATTATGGAGCCCTAATGACTAAATTTGGTGGTGAGAAAATGGCCAAATTCGTCACTGCTGACAATGCGAGAAGCCTCCTTCTAAAAATGAACCCATCAATTCTTCCCAGCTTAAGAGAAGGATCGTGTCCTGGTCGACAATGGAGATTTATCATTTTTATGGATAGACTACTTTATTAGCCCTCGTTCATGTTACTTGACTCTTCGCTTGAACAATGTTCATATTGTTAAGTCGTATAATCCTTGGAGGTTTAGCCGCCAGTTTGGCTTTTGTCAAGATGTTCTTTACGACTTGAAAGAAAAGCTTCCTCCTTATTCATAGCTGGTGGACATAGTGCAATTGTGGGAATCCTCCACTCGTGTGGCAACACAATCTAAGATAACTCTACCAGCTCAAAAAAGAAGATTTTTTGTTACAAAAGATTATCATCATTGGTGGTCAAGTAGATCGAATGAAGCTCCTAAACACACCATCAAGATTAATTTGAAGAAGAGAAAAAGCATTGAGTCATGTACACATTTGACATCTAAGGGTGATGTAGCTATTCATTTTTCACAGGAGCACAAGTCGACCAAAAGGAGTAGTTCTCAAAACCGTCTTTTTGTGTATCATGAGACAAGAAAGGGAGATACTTTTGACACTTCAATCAAGACCCTCAATGAAGCAAGGGAGAAGATTACCAAAGATTCTAATAAAGAAACCGAGGTCATCCCCACTCGAAATTCAAAGGGCAACTTGACGGAAAGAGAGGTGAATGCACCAAATGAGGAACAACCATTAAAAGTGGTGGTAGATGTGTCAGCAAATGGAGGAAAAACACCACTAGTGTCACTTTCTCACCCCAGGCTCCTAATGCGATAATTGGAGATTCATCATGCCACAACATTTGTGACAAGGAAGAGTCAAGTGAAAGCATATCCGGCCGTGATCGCCCTTGGAATCGACCCAAGAAAGGAAATAAAGGAAACAATGCATGAGACTTGGATTTGGCTATCATCGACTCAGAAGCACTCATTCGAGGCGCACCAAGCTCAACAATACCATTGGAGCAACTTGCTCAATATGTTGTTATTTCATTTAATACCTTTTGCTCTCATGCTCCTTTTTTTTTCTTAATGTTGATATTGACCCTATTCTTGTCCTCTCATTTAATTTTTTTTTGTTCTCTCTTTTCAATTTGATGATCATGAGCAACGAGTGGACCTTGTAGATGACACTCTTGAAGAAACGGAGGTTTCAGTGACCAGGCCTAGCGAATTTGATGTTTTCAGCAATGTTGATCATACTTCTTCGAATGCCAATCTTACCAAGAACCTTGATGATGGGGGAAATGAAATGACATGTCGCGAATAGTCAAGCTATGACTCAAATGGAAAACACCATCATGACATGGAGGACTCCACCCATTCAAACTACTTCAGTAAAGCAGCCACTTAAGACCTTTAAACCCCCAACTTGGCCATTGCCGTCAATTGTATCTGAGCTTCGTTTGGAAGAAGTTATCTCAAACTGTCAACGAGAGTATGTATCTATGTTATGGAGGAATCTTATGCAGCAAATTTCAAATACTTCCTTAGAACACATGTCCTCTCTAAACAAACATGCAACAAGGTTTCTTGAAGAGATGGGGAGCAAAACGGACATCTCGGCTTTGTAAGGTTTAATAAAGATATTCTTTGAGAATATAGAGACATATAGCTCTGTTAAGGTATCACTTGATAGAAATATGACTCAAGAATCCTATGAAGGACTTCTCTCAACTACCCAACAAAACCTGTGCACCATTGACATGCAAGAACAAGAGCAGATGAAGAGTGTAGAAGATATAGAAGCACAAATAACACATCTTACTTAGGAACAAGGAAGCAGAGTTGAAAGAGCAACTTGAACACCTATGTGCTTAGAGGAAGGAAAAAACCTTGGTTCTTAATCAAAGCCAAGAAAGCCTTAAGAAGACTCAAGTTGAAGTCACCGGACTGAGAGAGGAGATCCAAAGGGAACACCCCACTGATGCTCTTTACAACACCTAGTTAAAAATACTTAGAAAACACCTATATCCAACTACTATCTAGGTGGCATCCAACAGGTATACGGTTGTCAACTAATGGGAGGGGGATTAGGGATCGTTTCCACAAGGATTGTTGGAAAGCAAATACCGAGATATACGGGTGTTTGTAGAGTTAAGCAAGAATCAATGAGTGAGAGATGAAACTACACTAATCAAATTCATATTTAAACTCAAGTAAACAAGATCAAATTAAGTTAGTTTATCAACTAAAACAAGTAATGCAAACTAAGCAATTATGAAATTAAGAGACTAGCTATAAAATTCTAACAAAAGCAATTAACTAAAAGCACTTAATTCTACCCTAGATTGACCTAAATAAGGCAAAAATTAAAAGCAAGCAAGTTACTCAATTAAAAGACTACAATTAAGGACCTTGAAGACAAAAAGCACCCATTTTTACCCTAGAAATTGGAACAAGTAGAATTGAAATCTAAATATTTTTGGACTTTTGATGAAAACAAAGAAAGCTCACTACAAGTTAACTAGAAATTAATGCAAGGAATTAATGATTTTTAACTAGAAAGCAAGACATAAGCAAGAACCCTAAATTTTCTATGAAAACCTAGATTGCAAGCAAAGAGATTTCTACTAAATTAAACTAGAAAGCAAATAAAAATTATATCTCCTTGAAGCTAATGATAAACCCACTACAATAATCTAATCAAAATTTAAACTTGCAAAAAAATGAAAACTAGATCTCAAAGACAATTAAAGAGAAATTTTCATTAAAGAAAAGACTTGAGATTCAAGCTATTCTAATCTATCCTAACAACTTCCTAATTCTAATCCTATACTCACCTATTACAGTTTTGAAAAGTAGCTTCAATAGTATAACAATACACAAGGCAAAAATCAAGAGTTATTTGTTGGAAGGTTACAAAATTGCCCTCACAACTTATCTCTCAGCAAGTTGATATCGCGATATGGAGATTTTGAGAGCGTGATCTGGACTCAAATACATTTACAGCAATTTCCCGAGTCGAGATCGCTAAACATTTAAGTGATTTTCACGAGTTGAGAACGTGATATGGAGAATTCTAGATCGTGATCTGGACTCTCCTCCTAGCAATTCTTCTTTTCTTTGATAATTGCAATTCGGTCCTCTGAGCTTTGTCCATCCTAGCTCCCAACCTCTTATTTTTAACCTGCATAATATTAACACAATTAAGCAATTAATTAAGCTAAAATTTTAATAAAAACTTATCATATTTAATAGGAACAAAAATATAAACACATGTGAAAGAAATTAACTTAAACTTTCAATTACCTACCTAAAGTTCGAGATTTAAGCACGAAAGTATCAAAATGCCACAATTTAAAGGAAAATAACTCTAGTTTACTAGAGTTATCACACCCCCAAACTTAGCATTTTGATAGTCCTGAGCAAAACAAAAATTAAAAGAAACCTACTACACTTAAACACATAAACACCACCAAAATTGATATGACACTTGATGAATCGTGGATGTACTTATAACAATTAAGAAATCTCTCAAGAAACGTTCAATACTATATGATATGTGAAGTATTTAAGTGAATCAATCCAAAATTGCAATTTTGTTCAATACTATTCCGTTGTAGAATAATTAAGTTGTGCATCATTTAAGGTCCTACTTGCATAGTAAATGACATGCAATATCTTATTCACCTTTTGACATAAAATGGCACCTATTGCATAGTCACTAGCATCACACATAAGTTCAAATGGAGGAGACCAATTTGGTACTACAATGACCGGTGCAATCACAAGAGCATGTTTTAACTCATTGAATGCTTCCACACAAGAATCCTCAAAATGAAGATGTGGAAGTACAATCTTTTTGAAGTAATAAGCACAAAGGTCTAGCGATATGTGAAAAATTCCTAATGAATCTCTATAAAAACCCGCATGACCTAGGAAACTTCTTATCCCCTTAACATCAATTGGATGAGGCAACTTTTCAATCACTTCCACCTTTGCCCTATCAATTTCTATTTCTTTTGATGAAATTTTGTGACCCAAAACAATTTCTTCTGTCACCATGAAATGACACTTTTCCCAATTGAGAACCAAATTAGTTTCTACACACCTTTTCAACACATTAGACAAATTTGCAAGACAATCATCAAATGAGATACCAAATACACTAAAATCATCCATGAAGATCTCTATACTCTTTTAAACCATGTCACGAAAAATGGAAAACATACAACGTTGAAATTTGCTTGGTGCATTGCAAAGCCCAAAGGGCATTCTACTATATGCAAAGGTACCAAATGGGCATGTAAAAGTTATTTTATCTTGATCCTCCGGACAAATGACAATTTGGGAGAGATAACCGGAATAACCATCAAGGAAATAATTATATGCAAAATCAACCAACCTCTCAAGCATTTGATCAATAAAATGTAAAGGAAAATGATCTTTTCGGGTGGCTTCATTCAACTTTCGAAAATCAATGCAATTCGCCAACCCGTAACCAATCTAGAGGGGAGGAGCTCATTGGTTTCACTTATGATTACGGTAATACCACCCTTCTTCGGAAGGACTTGAGTGGGACTAACCCACTTGCTATCGCTAGTAGGGTAAATAATATCAACTTTCAAACGTTTCAGAACCTCCTTCCTCACAACCTCTTTTAAAGTAGGATTCAATCTCTTGTGAGGTTGCCTTGCCGGTTTATTTCCATCATTCAACAAGATTTTATGCATGCATATGGAAGGGCTAATTTCCTTAATATCATCAATAGACTAAGCAATGGCATCTTTATGCATTTAAGCACCATAATCAATCTATCAAGTTGCTCATTTGTCAAAGATGCATTTACAATCACCGAGATATATGTCTCATTTTCACCAAGATTTGCATACATTAGGTGAGTAGGAAGAGGTTTAAGTTTCAACTTGGGGGGTTTGTTGGTCAGAGACCCCCTTTACCTTTTTCTTAATTCTCCTCATTCTCCTTTTGTAATGAGGTCTCATCTTCCAAATGATTCACATTCCTCATCCCTTCTTCATCATCTTGATTTAGAACATTTGACTCCAAGACCTCTTCATCCATTGCATTCCTACAACAATCATCAATTAAGTAATCTACCATGTTTATATTCATGACATCTTCAAAAATTGAAGGAAGCTTTAATGAACTAAAAACATATCATTTATTCAGAATTTCAAATTCCTTTCTTGAACATCAATAAGTGCACGACTGGTAGCAAGGAAAGGTCTCCCAATAATGATTGGCATCTCTTCATCCTCTTCTATTTCAAGCACAGTGAAATTGGCCGGAATGTAGAATTTGTCAATTTTTACAATCACATCTTCAATGATCCCTTTTGGAAAATTTATAAGGCTCCGGTCCGTAAGTTGCAATGAGATATTTGTTGGCTTCAATTGTCCTGCATTTAACTTCTTGAATACTGTAAAAGGCATGAGATTTATCGAAACTCTCAAATCACACAATGCTCTCCCAAATTGTAAACCCCCAATCTACAAGGCATAGAAAATGAACCGGGGTCCTTGAGCTTTGGTGGCAACCTTTTTGTAAGGAGTGCCCTACAATTCTTTGTTAAGCATAAGATTTCATCTCCATGCAATTTCCTTTTTGAAGTGAGGACTTGTTTCATGAATTTAGCATAGGTGGGCATGTTTGCAAGTGCCTCCATGAATAGAATGTTGATTTGAAGGTTTTTGAAAATCTTAAGAAACTTCTTGAACTTCTTTGCCTTTTCTTCATCCCTTAGCCTTTGAGGAAAGGGCACATTAACATGTTTCGCCTCATGATGTTTCGGATCCTTGCCTTTATTGCTTGGTGAGTTGGGCTTAATAGACTCATTCATCATTTTGTCTTGCCGGTATTTGAAGACTCTTCTTTTTCTTTCCCTTCATCCTCAACTCCTTCTTTTTCTCCACTTTTCAACAAATTTTCCCAACCCTTTCTTCCAACTCTTTACCACTCCTAAGAGTGATGGTCTTGCATTACTCCACGGGGTTTGGAATGGTATTACTGGGAAGCACCCCTAAAGGTCTCTTATTATTCAACCTCACCAATTGACCTAATTGAATCTCCAAATTCCTTGTAGATGCCTTCAAGTTCTCATAATCCCTTTTGTGTTCCTCATTTTTCCTATACAACTTTCTTCTCAAGAACTTAGCTTCTCTTTTCCATCCATCTTCTTCCACGTTCTCTATTGGAGCATATTGGTCATGATACATAGGTAGGGGAGAGTTTGCATATTGAAATTGAGGCCTTGGTTGTTGGTTTTGAAATGAAGGATTAGGAAAAGATAGATATGAGTTGGGTTGGAAATTTCTTTGATGTGGCGGTTGATAAGGTCTAGGTGAGAAACTTGAGGCTCTAAGTGTGTTGGACATTTTGAGGTGGGGAGAATTGATTGGTAAGAGGGATTGGATTGATTGTTAGAGTTGCTCCATGAAAAATTAGGATGGTTCCTCGAAGAAGGATTATATGTACTCCCATAAGCTCCAAATGGGTTCCTTGGAAATGATGATTGATTAGACACATAATTGAGTTGTTTATTTGACCCATAAGGCATCTCACATTGTTCATTTGCATGACCGCCTCCACAAAAATCACATACTATGCTTGGTTGGGTTAGAGAATAAGACATGACATTTACATTACTTGGTTTCTCCAAATTCTCCAACGCCTTTGCAACGTTATTCATCACACTCATGAGCATACTTTGTTGTGCCAAAAGAGTGTCTTGCGTGTTCAAATTCAACACTCCACTATTAGAGTTGGCTTGATTAGCTTGGTGTTGAGTCACCCGTGAGGTCATCGGTCCATGATAATAGTGACTGTATGCCATCCTATTAAGCAACTCTTGAGTTTCCTCCGGATTCTTGTATGAGATGGACCCATCGGCAAAAGCATCCATATGGATTTGGTCTCTTGAGTCAAACCATTATAGAAAGTTTGGATTTGAAGCCACAAAGGAATCACGTGATGAGGACATTTCCTTAGCAACTCCTTGAAC
The DNA here is from genome assembly GCA_025175665.1 of Cinchona pubescens. NCBI lineage: Eukaryota > Viridiplantae > Streptophyta > Magnoliopsida > Gentianales > Rubiaceae > Cinchona > Cinchona pubescens. Next base: position 1,409,349 of record JANKKI010000328.1, on the reverse strand, counting down.
CGCTCCCAAGCTTCTCCTAAGCTTTCACCAACATCTTGCTTAAAGGAGGTAATTTCATTTATCAATTTGGCAGTTCTTGCAGGTAGAAAGTGCTTTGCCAAGAACTCTTGAGCAAGTGGATTCCAAGTAGTAAATGTTCCTTGGGCGTGGGATTGTAACCATGACTTTGCCCTATCCCGAAGAGAGAACGGAAACACTCTCATTCGCACACAATCCGGATGTACTCCATTAAACTTTAACCTGTCCAAAACTTCTTCAAAATACATGAGGTGTGTATAAGGGTCTTCATTGGGATTACTCCCGAACATGGCATGAGCTTGGAGCATTTGGATTAAGACAGGCTTAATTTCAACAAAATTCAATAAGGCATATTCCCTTAATGGCCTTCCATTCCCATTCATGCCATTTCTATTCCCATAACCACCAATCCTATTATTTCCAACAACCTCTTCTTCTTCATTTTTCATGTTCAAATTCCTTTGATGAACATTAGCATTTGCCATTTCAATCCTTTCTTACTCTTGTTGTACCCTTCTCAATTTTTGAATTTCCCTTAGCTCTCTTTCCTTTTCCTTATCCAAGCAAATGAATGGCCCTTGATTACCTCTTACCATGCACTACAACCAAAACCAAAGCAAATAGTCAATTGATGTACCGAGTTATTCCACAAGACAACCAACAAACACAAAAATTAACAAAATTAACAATTAAACTAAACTAAAATGCTTAATCTACACGACCCCTATAACGCTTGATGTTGCCAAAAACCAAGGACAATCCCCGGCAACGGCACAAAAAACTTGATGCTCTCTACAACACCTAGTTAAAAATAATTAGAAAACACCTATCTCCTACCACTATCAGTAGGTGGCATTCCGCAAGTGTACAGTTGTTAACTAGTAGGAAGGGGAGTAAGGGTTCCCACAAGGATTGTTGGAAGGCAAATACCGAGATATACAGGTGTTTGTATAGTTAAGCAAGAATCAATGAGTGAGAGATGAAACTAAACTAATCAAATTCATATTTAAACTCAAGTAAACAAGACCACATTAAGCTAGTTTATCTACTAAAACAAGTAATGCAAACTAAGCAATTATGAAATTAAGAAACTAGCTACTAAATTCTAACAAAAGCAATTAACTAAAAGCACTTAATTCTACCCTAGATTGACCTAAATAAGTCTAAAATTAAATGCAAGCAAGTTACCCAATTAAAAAGACTATAATTAAGAACCTTGAAGATAAAAAGCACCTATTTTTACCCTAGAAATTGGAACAAGTAGAAATGAAATCTAAATATTTTTGAATTTTTGATGAAAATAAAGAAAGCTCACTACAAGTTAACTAGAAATTAATGCAATGAATTCAAATGATTTTTAACTAGAAAGCAAGAAATAAGCAAGAACCCTAAATTTTCTATGAAAACCTAGATTGCAAGCAAAGAGATTTCTACTAAATTAAACTAGAAAACAAATAAAAATTATATCTCCTTGAAGCTAATGATAAACCCACTACAATTATCTAATCAAAATTTAAACTTGCAAAGAAATGAAAACTAGATCTCAAAGACAATTAAAGAGAAATTTTCATTAAAGAAAAGACTTGAGATTCAAGCTATCCTAATCTATCCTAACAACTTCCTAATTCTAATCGTACTTACCTATTACAATTTTTAAAAGCAGCTTAAATAGTATAACATTACACAAGGCAAAAATCAAGAGTTATTTGTTGGAAGGTTACAAAATTGCCCTCACAACTTATCTCTAAGCGAGTCGAGATCGTGATATGGAGATTTTGAGCTCGCAATCTCGACTCTAATATATTTAGAGCAATTTCCTGAGTCAAGATCGTGATCTGAGATTTTGAGATATGCGTGATTTCGACTCACTAAACATTTAAGTGATTTTCGCGAGTTGAGATCGCGATATGGAGAATTCTAGATCACGATCTGGACTCTCCTCCCAGCAATCCTTCTTTTCTTTGATAATTGCAATTCGGTCCTCTAAGCTTTGTCCATCCCAGCTCCCAACCTCTTTTTTTTAACCTGCATAATATTAACACAATTAAGCAATTAATTAACCTAAAATTTTAATAAAAACTTATCATATTTAATAGGAACAAAAATATAAACACATGTGAAAGAAATTAACTTAAACTTTCAATTACCTACCTAAAATTCGGGATTTAAGATATCAAAATGCCACAATTTAAAGAAAAATAATTTTAGTTTACTAGTGTTATCACCCACGCCTATCTAAAGAAGATGAGAAGGTTTTAGGCAAAATGGAGTGTCTGCTTGAAGTGGATCAAAATGAATGTGCAAGCTTTCAATTTTTCAAATAGCTCCTTTATTTTTTTATTTTTTTATTTTTGTTTAGCAATTTTATTTTGGACAAGTAGGAAAGGATTAGTCTTGACCCGCTTCCACTTTGGCATTCCTGATGTAATAAAGAGCATTTACATAGAATAAAAATGCCCTTTTGGTCAAATTCACATGTGTCTCTTTTTTTTCCAGCAACTTTGTTGACAATTCACGCACCAACTAGCCTAAGCCAAAATGAAATTTTGATATTGATGTGACTGAATGCGAAAGTAACTTTCAAGTTGCCTATGTATCCCAAAGGAGGGAATCAAATCATTACGTAGTTCAAAGAATTTTAATGCCGTCCACAGTTTTAACTCATGCGGGCCAGGAGGTTTTTTTTTTTTTTTGCCCAGGCCGCCTCTTATAAGGTTTTCAACCTAGCGACTTTCTTTTTTGAATGCCATTCGCAATTTATACTCATGTGGACCAAGAGCTGTTTGTTGAGTCAACCTTCAAGCATAAAACAGCTTTAAGAACTTCCCGTTGATCGGGTCAATCTTAACGACATCCTTATCTACCAGTTTCAGTGTACGCACCATGAGAGTTAACTTCCTGAACCACATGAGGCCCATCCCATTTTGAGGTGAATTTGTTTCCCATGCGATGATGGGTGACAATTGTCCTTCTTATTGCAAGAACCAAGTCTCCAACTTGAAAAATTCGCCGTCGCACTTTCTTGTTGAATGCCTTGGACATTCGAGCTTGGTAACACTCAAGTTGCTATTGAGCCTGCAACCTCTTCTCATCAAGAGCTTCTAGTTATTCCAGTCACAAATGAGCATTGTCTTTAGCCTTGAGACCTTCTTCAATTGAAATTCTCAAAGATGATATTTGACACTCCAACAGTAAAATCACTTCAATTCCATAGACAAGTGAATATGGCGTGGCTTGTGTAGGTGTCCTGAAAGTTGTCCTATAGGCCCAAAGCGCTTCGCCAATTCCGTCATGCCAATCTTTCTTGGACTTAGATACCACTTTCTTTAATAAATTGCACAAGGTCTTGTCGAAAGCTTCTGCCAAGCCATTCGCACATGCAAGGGTGCATTGTACATTGAAGAATTACGCTTCTTGAATTTGAATTGTGCACACAATTGATTCATCAAACTATTGTAGAACGGCTTTCTATTATCTGTGATGATGTATCGAGGGACACCGTACCTAAAGATGATGGAGGTCTTGATGAAAGCGACAATATTTTCCTTCTTTACTTCTTTCAATGGAATGGCTTCTGCCCACTTAGAGAAATAATTTGTCGCTACCAAGATGTAAAAATGATCCTGCGAAGATTTAGGTAATGGACCAACCACATCTAGACCCCATGCATCAAAAGGCAATGAAGCAACAGCAGGATGTAATGGCTCTGGAGGTTGATGAATCAAATTTGCATGCAGTTGACAAGCCTCACATCTTCTAACATAATTTAGACAGTCTTTTACTATAGTTGGCCAGTAATAACCCATTCTCTTAATTCGAAAGTCAAGTTTTGACCTAGATTGATGCACTCCATAGATACCTAAGTGCGCTTCCTTCATGGCCTCGGTACTGTCTTTGCCCCAAGCAAACAACGTTGGAAGTTCCCTTCATAAGATCGATGATACAATGTATCCTTGTAAACCACGAATCTGGGGGATCGACGCCGAATTTCAGTTTGATGTCGAAGATTTTCTTGTAACTTTTCATGCTTCAAATAATCAATTAACGATTGTCTCCAGTCATTTTCATCAATTTCAGAAACCGAGATTGTGCTTGCCTCTTCTATGAAGTACTCTGTTAAAGATAGGACAATCCATTTGCAGCAAACGGCAACATTGAGTTTTTTATCATTAGACAATGCTAGGGTTGTTGCTAGATTTGCCAGAGCATTTGCCATGTGATTTTCTTTCCTAGGAACATGCTCTAAAGAAATATTGTTGAATTGTCTCATCAATTGGGTAGCATAATGAAAGTAAGGAAGCAAGTCATCTTTTTTCACATCATATTGCTTAAATACTTGACTTACTACTAATTTAGAGTCTCCGAATACCTCAAGCTCCAGAATGTTCGTTTCTACTTTGTGACCAGTTGAAGCCCGATGATCAAGGCTTGATATTCAGCCACATTATTAGAGCATAACTCAATCAGCAACACCAAAAATGGAAGAATAAATCTTTTTGGTGAAACAAACACAATTCCAGCCCCCACTCCAGTTGATCTAGCTTCACCATCAAAGAACATCATCCAAGGTGGTAGAACCTCTACGAGAAAAACTTCCTCATCAGGAAAATCATTAGAGAGTTCCTATTCAGCAGAAATAAGGTGATTAGCAAGAAAATCAGCTAGCGCCTGTCCTTTAATAGATTTTTGAGGCATGTAAATGATTTCATATTGATTGAATATGACAGACCACCATGCAAGACGTCCAGAAAGTATAGGTTTTGACATAACAAACTTTACTAAATCTACTCGCGAGATTAAATGAATAGTATATGCCTTCAAATAATGCTTTAACTTCTTAATTGTATAGAACAAGGCTAAGCACATCTTCTCGATAGGGGAATACCTGCTCTCATTCTCGGTTAGTGAATTAAGACTTAGGTAATACAATGCTCTTTCCTTTCCTTCTTCATTCTCTTGTGCCAACAGTGCACTTATGGACTTTTCATGTGCCAAAATATATAGGATTAAAGGTTTTCCTGGAATAGGAGCTGCAAGTACAGGTGGGTTCAAAAGGTACTTCTTGATGCTCTAAAAGGCATTTTGGCAAGACTTGTCCCATCTAAACTCGGCATATTTTCTTAACAAATGATTGAATGGTTGACAACGACCAATGAGATTAGAGATAAATTTTTGAATGAATGCTAGATTCCCTTGAAGGCTCCTTAGTTCTTGCAAGTTTCTCAGTGCAGACATCCGTTGTATAACACTAATCTTGCCTGGATCCACCTCTATACCACAGTGTCGAATAATAAATCCAAGAAATTTGCCAGAAGACATACCAAATGCACATTTGAGAGGATTCATCTTTAAATTGTACCTCCGCAACCACTCAAACACAATTCAAAGATCCTTTAAATGATTTGACTTTTTCTTGGAGGTATTTGAAAACCAAGTCATCTACATAATACTTGACCTTCCTGTGTAACATTTCATCAAAGATATTCTGCATGGCCCTTTGGTATGTGGCATTTGCATTTTTTAAACCAAAGGGCATCACCTTATAACAGTATATCCCTTTAGGAGTGTGAAAAGTAATACATTCTTCATCCTTTGGTGTCATTCTGATTTGATTATACCCAAACGATCCATCCATGAAAGACAAGACTTCATACTCAGTGGTAGCGTCAACCATGAGCTCAATGATAGGCAAAGGAAAGTCATCTTTTGGGCATGCTTTATTTAAGTCTCGAAAATCAATACAAATGTGAATTTGACCATTCTTCTTCTTAACAGGCACGATACTTGATATCCATGTTGGATATTTAACTTCACGAGTGACAAGGTCAGGTCGAAATATCCATTGTGCCTATTTTACCGGTCGAGCACCATGTTTAATTCAAAGGCAGTGAACTGTGACATTTGTGTCTAAACCATGCATTTCTTTATATGTCCATGCAAAAACATCTTTGTATTATGAAACCAGGTCAAAATAGTCTTTCTCTTCATTGGAATTCAAAAGTGCACTAATAAAGATTGGACGCGGGTCATCTGGAGTTCCCAAATTTAATTCTTTGAGATCAACAACTGTTGCTTGCTCCTATCCTCTAGTTGCGGAGGTGCATCTTCAATCTCATCTCTTTGACTGACAATAGGATCTTCTTCCACTGAGATATACTGTAAGGTTATCACTTATTGTTTATCATCTTCACTAATAGGGCCAGTATGAACAATTGTTCGCTGCTTGAATATCAAAGAACCTTTAGTGAGAATTTCCCATGTTTGTTGGCGCTTCATGCATGACGAGACAGCACTTCGGATTTCTTTATTATCCACATCCTTTAGAAAACTTTCACTATCAGAGCCATGACATCTTTTCCCTAGTAAGGTGGACTTTCTTGCTCCCAGTCGATCAAATACAGAACCTAGTCTGTTAAAAACTGACTTGTGAGCCAATGAGAGCCATTACTACTACCACATTGAAGTTGTGAATGAGGCCCCAATCTTTTAAATATCGAAAAATGTGAAGACGGTTCTCCAATGTCATCAAAGGCAAATACTCAAGCTCGTGACTTCTTTTGCACATTAGCGTCCACAACAATGTGTTGGGTATTGGCTGCATTTTGTCTTCTTAATAGATATCCTTACAGGCTCATTTGACATAAATCCCACTCTCGATCTAGGAGTGTCAACATGGTATCCTTGTTCTCTCAATTTTTTTTTGGTTTCATTGAGTCCTTGAATCCTTTCACCAATCACCTCCAGTACTTGTTCACCTAACTTTGCAGGGCTCAAGAAATCATATTAGAACTTCTCAAGTAATTTGTAAGCCTTAGCATCAAAATCTCCTTGAACACTTCTTCTGGGAAGTGAACCCATCGTAATGGCTAGGATTTTTGTGAGGGGACTTACACAATTTTGTTCGATCACTTGAGGAACCTTGTCTTGAACGAAAGGAGATTGCCCTTCTTTTCATTTCGATCGAGGTACGTACCGAAAGACATGAGGAACTATTGTAGATTTGTCTTTCTCTTTTCCTTTTTGAGGTGTTGAGGCAATTCCAATGCCTGCAAGTTTCTCTACACATCTTTCCAAGGTTACAGAAACTCCATCTAACCTTTCTTTTGTGTTGCCACCTTGAATCTAGCGTTCTTTTGAAGCAAAGGCCTTCTGTTTATTGTTGTAGTTGACATACAATTTTGCATCAACAAAATGTGACTCTGCTTCCGTGAATGGTTTGATGTCAACACAAAGCTTCTCCATAATTTCATTTCTCATGTATTTAAAACATTGGTGAAGAGTCGATGGTAGCACCCTATTTTCATACACCCAAGGCCTCCCTAGCAATAAATTGTAGGACATTCTCGCATCTATCACATGGAAGAGAGTACAAGCCTTTAATTCACCGATTATCAAGTCTAGACGAATCATCCCAATTGCTCGTTAGCCTTCTTGACTGAAGCCCTGGATCTTCCATTAAGCAACTTGTAGACAAGTCATCAAATGAAACACCTAGCTTTTTCATAGTTGACTTCGGCATGATGTTGATAGCAGAACCACCATCGATGAGTATTCAATTTACCTTTTACTCCTTGACGAAAGCCAAAATGAAAAGACGATTATGTGACATCGGTCCTAGGAAAAGGTTTTTGTCGGTGAAAGTAATGGTTGTACAATTCACTTTTGGACAACTACTCTTTGGAATAGGTTCTTCAAAAGTACTATCTTTACCGTCACATTCTTGAAGAACATCTATGAGCAAGCGCCTAGCCTCTTGCAAAAGCTCGAACAAGCTATGAATAATTGATTCTAGTGAAGATAAATCCAATTACACAGAAGAGCCATTATCTTTTGTCAGCTTTGCTAGAATCTCAACTTCTTCGGTCACATCCTTGTCCTCAATTTTTATTGAAGACGTCATATTGATATTTTCTACTTGGTCCTCCCTCAAGAACCCTTTTGGAAAATATTCACCAAGTTGTGATTTGCATATTCCCTCTTTGAGTATTCTGATCACCTTTCTTCAAAGAGGTCTTAGTACGAACCATGAATGTTGGCGCCGAGATAGCCAAATTTTTTGGAGTTGTCTACAAAAGTGGTGTTTGTTCTGAGTAGGACTTTGTTGTCATTTCCTTCCCCTGGTGACAAGAATCCATTCTCCTTTTTCTTGGGCATTTGGATCAAAATTTCTCTCACATTTATCTCTTGACCTCTCCATACCTAGGGAAACTTAAACAGGTTCAAGGATCCCGAACTGTAATAGAGTTGTTGCCATATGCAAAGAAGATATTGTAGGACTATCCATTGGCAGAGTGTCAAGTCTCTTGGGTGAAAAAACTATATTTTCAATGTTTGATCCAGCTACATCTTCTATGTCGAGGATAATCCTTCCCTTTCCAGCCAATCACATAATTTTGTCTTTAAGGACGAAACATTTTTCTACTAGATGGTTGACTATCCGATGGTACTTGCAATATTTTGGATCATGGCTAACCTTCTCCACCTCTTCGAGGCGTCTCGGCTTAGGTAACTCAATCAGCTTCATTTTCAACAAATCTTCCAAGATGTCGGATACATTCGAGTCAGGAAAATGTTATTGCTTTTCTTCCATCTCCTTCAAAGTTGCTCACTGCCTATTGAATGGGGGTCGCGACTTACTATTATTATTAACTTTGCCCTTGTCATTTGAGGAGATTCTAATTGGAGTTGTATTCACCATCATAGACTCTTTGTTATTTCCGTTCTTTATAAACTTTTCCATTTTTTCACATCTTTCTTCTCTTTTTTCTGCTATTCAATTGGGACATTCATGCCATGATTAGCAATACTTAACTTCAAGTCATTCTCTTTAGTCACCAATTTATCGAAAGTCGTAGGTTGGATCCCTTGAAGAATGTAGGATATTCCTCAATGCATACCTTGTATGCATATTTCAATAGCAGAAGCCTCGGAGAGTCTGTCTTTGCAGTTAAGGCACAGAGTATGCCAATGATCAATGAAGTCGATAATTGCTTCATTCTTCCATTGCCTTGCATTAGTAAGTTCTGTCATACTAACGGTTCGGCATGTGCTATAAAAACGGTTCAGAAACTCTCGCTCCATTTGCTCCCACCTGTCAATTAACTTGGGCTATAAGTCCGTATACCAGTCAAAAGCATTACCCTTTAAGGATCTGACAAACTGCTTCACAAGAAGGTCGCCTTCAGTGCCAGCATTATTACATATTTCTATGAAGTGTGCAATATGTTGCTTCGGGTAGCCTTTTTCATCGAACTGCTGGAATTTTGGAGGTTGGTAATTAAACGGCATCCTTAGACTATCAATCCTTTTTGTGTAAGGTTTAGAATAAAGAATAGATTATTGCGATAGGCCACCAAATTGAGCTCTCACGGAATTAACTATCATGTCTTGAAGTTGTTTGACTAAAAGAGAGGCTACAGACATAGGTTGTTGATCACCTTGAAAAGAAGCAGATTTGTGGGTATTCTCTTCAACATTTTTACGCTTTTAATGATCGATTTGTCACTATTTTTGTGGCTAGACTCTCCCCTACTGAGAATTTCTAACTTGTTCATCAACTTTGCAATTTTTAAATCTTTCTCTTCAATGATCTTTTTCAAGTCATCGGTCGTCTTGGACATGTCGCGCACTTGTTCTTCCAAGTGTGAAGCATTCATTACCATGAATGGCGTAACATTAGATTGTTCAAAAGTGATGCCTTTAGAATTGATCCTACGCAGATCTCCATTTGGTGCCTTGGAACTTGGAAGATTAACTGCAAATGAATCCAAAATGTTGCCCCCAATAGAGGATCCATCACACATAACATGGAAGCCTTCCTTTGTAGCAAATTGGCCAGACGCAAGTGACTCCAATGAGATTGCATAGAGCCGTTCACTTGTATCTGTACTTGCAATTTTTTGTTGGACTATCTTAGTAGCGAGCTCTTTAACTTTTGCACGGGTCATTGGTCCTGAGTATAATTCTGTAGAAGAAGTTTCGAACGAGATTGTTATCCTGGGCAAACTGATTTCCTTGTGCAGCCATGAACCTTTAAGAGAAGAGATGAAGGGTAGAGCTGGTCCCATTGGGCGTGCCAAAAATTTGTTCACACAAATTTTGAAGTATGGAAAGATAATAAAAATCAGGAACAAACAATAAGAATTAATTTAATTAATTTAAAGGTTCGTAACTGTGATTTTGTATTTTTTTTTAACAAAAAATACTCCTTTGATTCTTGCTCCTATAAATTGCGGATCTAAGGACGATGAATCTTCTTGCAGAAATTTAGTGACTAGAAGAAGATTTGTCGAACACTTGTAGCGGAAAACTTGAGTAGATCTTGAGGAAAGATGTCTCTTGATCTACGTAAAGGTTGAAGATTTGAACACTTGACACGAACAACTCAAAGATTAATCACTTGAAGACTTGGAATGAAGATCTTGCAGGATTTCGAGAACTTGACGGTCAAAGAACTTGCAGAGCTTCAAGGACTTGAGAGACTTGATGTATGCATAAAGTAAGTCTCTAATGCTGTGTGTTTTGTCTAAGGGAGGGTACCTCTATTTATAGGTAAAAATAGAGTTTCTTACCCCTAATGGGTTACTTGGACCTTAAGTCACCCATCACTTGAAATAAAATACTGGGTCGGCTCAAGACATAGTCCAAAATACTTTAATGGAATTTAGTCAATTTAATTTATTCTACTTGATTGAACCCAAATCCAAGAAAATAAACTTATCACATCCTATGACTTATTGGGCCCTAACTTGAATTTGTCATTTAAAGTAATTAACCAAGACAATTATTTAATTATTGTCTTAACTAATAATAATTTAAAATTTTAACGTCTACAAGTCCCATTTGGATTTATTCTGTGTTTTTGCTCATAATTTATGTTTATTGGTGATTTCTGTTATCTTAGAGTAATATTAGGATTTTTGGTAGTAAAATTTTGGTGATTTTTGCTCATAATTTATGTATTAATTTATGTTCATGTGCATTTTGACTTAGTAATTTTGGAGACGGTGTATTTTGTAGGGAATGTTTGATGATTTGGCAAGTTGAATGAGTGGAAGAAGCCTAGGTCAAGGATGTAATTGCACGAAAATAAAAGACCAAGTCTAGGGCTGCTGCTCTCATTGACCGCAGTCAAAGTCACCAAAAAGGAAATTTATTAACTACGGTCAACACTACTTCAACTTCAAGGTGCCAATAATAATGGTTAAGCACACTAAGGCACAGTTTCGTTAACCGCAATCAACAAGCAAGTACAAGGAATCAGTCACTAACCCCGGTCAATGAAATTGTAAGTATAAATATTGACCGCAGTCAACCAAGTCAACTAACACTTTAACCATCAAATATTTGAAAAAACCCTAGAAGACCACCAAAAACACAAAGTTATAGGTGTAGAATAGATAGGAATATGCAACCACCAGTATAATCTTGTCATTAATACTTTTTCCTTCTTCTTAAACTCTAATTTTAGTCTTTAATCTAGTTGAACATTTTAACCTTTTACTCTTAATTTATTAATTGGGTTTTTTATTAGTTTTAATTTGATACCAATTTCACCTATTTTCTTATTTCAATCTTGCATCTTGGGATATTTCAAGTTCTTATCATTTTCTAGGTTTAGCCTAAACTTTAGATTAATTAGTAGATCTTAGTGCAAATCTTGCTTTTCTTAGTGTTAAAGCTTTAATTAGTGGTGGGCTTTCATTAAATCTAGCTTTTAAAACCTAATCATTAGTTTATGTCAAGGTACCTTCCATTTTCTTACTATCCAAAATACTAAAAATGAAGAACATGGTGCTTTCTAGTGTAGGAAATGCTATTTTTGGTAAATTATTTCTTATTATCCCTTTACTGTTTCAATCAATGATAGTTTAGAATTTACTACTTTCCTAGTATAGCCTTTTTAAATTGCTTTCTTAGTTTAATCTCTTTAATTGCTTCCTTAGTATAGATTTTTAATTGCTATCCTAGTCTAGCATATTAGTGTACTTGCCTAGTTAAATATCTTCATTGTTCTCTAAAAAATAGCATAGCACTTCACTTGCTTTCTTAGACTAGAACTTTACTTGCTTTCCTAGTTTCCTATTATAAATAGCTCTTCTTAGTGTAGTGTTCTAGTCTTTTCTCTAGTTACTGTTAAGTACTTTATTAGAATTAGTTTTAATGACTTTCTATGCTACCATGTTGCTCGCTAGTTTAGGAATTAGTGACAATTTTTACATGCTTTCTTTGATTAGTTAAATTACTTGTTTTACATAAAGCTTACCTTGTTATTATATTTGCAGTTAGTAGCAACCCTTTCTTTGGTTTGTCTAAATAGAATAATGACCCAATAAGCCTAGTAATCACCATCCCAATTCTCATAAGAACGATACCCACTTACCACTAGCCCACAAACCTGCCCGTATACTTGCGAGATTGATGGTGTTGATTAGGTATGAAGGATTTTTTTTATCACTTGTTTGATGCCCTAAAGGCTTCATTAATCCAGAGCGAACATGTACAAAACTTTTTATGCCATTGCATAAGATCGTATATGCATACCATTTAAATATCTTTTGAATTTCAAATATTATTTTGGGTTAATCTTCATATACCGTCGGCGAAAAAAATTGAAATTCAAACAGCATCAGGTGTAGATTTAGGCCACATGTAAAAAAATAAAAATTGAAATTCCAACAATGCATAGTGACAACCATCCATACTCAATGGTGTAAAAAAAATTATATACTCATAGTGTATGAAAGATTAATCCTATTATTTTTGTACATATGGTATGCATCTACACCTACTTCCAATGGTGTAAAAATTTGTATACCCGTTTAGTGTAGTTGTGTGGGAAAGATTAACTCATCATTAATTTTATGTTATAGGTTTGCAAACAATTAAATCTTTTCTTTTTCCTCTTTTTTTTGTTTTGTTTTGTTTTGTTGTGTAACTTAAATTTGGTATGGAGAAGAGAAGATAAAAGTTAATTTTCACTTGTTTGAGAGTTTTAGATGAGAAAAAACGAGAAGAGATGGAGAGAAAATAGTGCTCCTTAGGCGATAATATGCCTAAAAAGTTTTTTGTCCAAAAATAGAGTGCAATGGAAAGAAAACTTCTTAAAGCCTAATAACATCTTTTAAAATATCACATTTACCCATATAATATTGGATAACAAATAATACAACTAGTGGGTGAGGCACAACTCAATGGATGTACAATTTTAAATAATATTTATACAAATGATTTTAAAACTAAAAAAGAAAGAAAAAGGTAATTAATGGATGATTACATGTGAAATAGTACTAATGAAAATCATTATAAGGATAACGGTAAATATGAGATCTCATATTATGACATCACACCAAATCAATCCTCTTGCTTTATATATAGTATAGATACTCTAAAATTTTAAATCATCCCCTTTATTTGTAAACTTTAAACAAAATAGAAATGAAATCGGCTACTTTTGGATAGGCATTATTTGGGTATTTTTTGGAATAATTATTCGGTCAAAGAAGTTTAGTTCTTTTTTAGAATTATTTTGATCAAATAAAGTAAGAAAAAGTATAAGTGTTTGGATACGAATATTATTTCATCAAAAATAGAATAAGTGTTTGAATATGGATATTATCTGGAAAAAACAAAATAATTATTTGGATACGAGATATTATTTCGGAAAAAATAGAATTGGATTTGAAATAAAATAAAACTTTATCTGGAATAGGTAGTTTGATAAACATGATTGAAAAAAATATAAAACCTTATACTTGCATGTTTTATATTTCAAGTATTTACAAATTCGCAAAGGTAAAAATTAAGTCATTAATACTGCCTAACATCTTTCAAAAAGTTTATAAATAATGGGGAGGAGGCGTGTTAAACTTAGGATATAGTTGATTATAACCACGTAATAGAATTGTTCGGATGGAGAGAGAGGTAGTCGTCCAAATAGTTGTGTAAGGTAGAAGTTGGGTTTCGGATTTGGCATGACTACACTTTTTGCTATGTGCATTTGCCACACATAATCCATTAATAATCTCGATGAGTTGACATATTTAGCAAAAAAAATTAACGAGCAAAATACACATTCAATATTACTAATACCTGGTAGCCTAGTTGTGGATAAAATCTCAATGCAAGAGATGCCCTAAAAAATCCAAACTATTTATTTGCTACTTTACACTAAATTCTTATAGTGCATAATATATTGATACCTTTATTTATACATTAATAGTGCGAATAATGGATGAATAGTATAAATAGTGTAGTGCAAATAAATAAATAGTTGAAGTAATGAATAAAACAAGTGAATAGGACAAATAATGAACAATACAAATAACAGATGATTAGGAAAAAAAGTCAAAGAGACAAAAAAAAATGTATAGTACAAATAATGAATAGTTATTAGGGTTAATTACATTTATCTCCCCTAAAGTTTAGCCTTATTATCGGCCGAACCTATAGTTTGACAAAATTACAAACTCTCCTCTCCCACTAACGTTTGTCAAGGGAGCTTGTGAAAAGATTAAATCACCCTGATCATGTATTGCTCAGTTAATCCCTCAATTTATTTTCTTAAAAGATGTTAAGAATAGTCCTTCAACATTTTATTTTCTCAATTTATTTCCAAACTTTTTTGTCCACCACAAAAACACAATCTCTTCCCCCTCTACCCTTCCACCATCATCTTATAAGCCTACATCTACCTTATTTCCCCAAGTCACATATCCTAACCCATACAAATTCATCATTTCTTATACGAAAATCTCATCATCAACCAATTTGCAACAACTATATACAAATTTAAAAAGAAAAAAGAGAAAGAACCATCAAATGGCTTCTGGTTTTCGTCACGACAGTGGGTAGAAAGGAGACAATGGCCGTAAGGTTATGATAGGATCGAGAAAGGAATAGTATGGAGGCTGGAGAAGGTTGGTTACTAGATATGAATGAAGGGGATGAAAGGGTAAGAGGTTTCATAGCTTGGAAGGCAACAGGAGAATGGATTGAGAGAGAAAGAGAGATAGAGAGAGAAAGAGAATGGGTGAGATATGGTGATTGAAGGGAGGAGGTGGGGCTTGGATCTGGTGGCCGTAGGGATAGGTAGTAGAAAGGGTGGATGGAGGACTTGGGTTTTGGGGTTGGGATAGGAGGTAAAGTTCGAGGAAAATGATCGTGGTTAGAGGGACAAGTAGAGGGAAATGGAGGGGGTTTTGTCTCTGGTGGTTAGAATAGAAGGTGGAGAAGGATAATGAGGGGTAAATCCAGATCTAAGGTGAAGCTAGAAGAGAGTTGGACTAGGGAAGGAAAGGAAGGGATGAGGCATGCTTTGTTTAGGGTTTGGGTTTAAGGTTTAGATTTGGGCTTAGTTTGAGAATTTTGGAGAGAAGAGAAAAGAAGAGAAAAGAAGAGAAAACTTAAGTTATGAGAGAAGAGAAGAGAAAAGATTTGATTATCTCTCAATTTTTTGGCAGTATGGGAAAGAAATGTAATTATTTAGGATATAGTGGTCTTTATAATTTTATTGTTTGATTTATTGGAAATAGATTTTAGCATTTTATAAAGAATTGTTATTTTAAATTTACACTTTCTCTCCATTTCTCTCCAACTTTGGAAAGAAAGTTTTGGGGCCAAATTATCATTCTAATTATTTTCATTCCTCATTTTTTTCTTTCCTACTTAAACTTCCAAACAAAAGAATGTGATTTGTTTTTTCTTATTTTCTCTTATTTTCTTTCCATTTTTTCAACTCCCAAAATAAGCCTTTAAGGAATAACTGAGGAAGTGGAAGGGAAAGGGTATGGGTTTTGGGTTTTGGATTTTAGGTTTGGGTATGGGTATGGATTTTGGGACTGAGTTTGAGTTGAAAATAAGAATAAATAAATAAGAATCAAGAAGAGTATTTTGAGATAAAAAAATTAATTTTTACTAATGTCCGTATTTATTCTAACAACAGTTAATGGTAGGTATATATTTGTTAAACATTTAGCCATTCAATGAGTGACTGTAATTTTGTCATATTATAGGAATCGATTGTTAATATGGCTAAATCGCTGGAGAGGTATATGTTATCAACCGTAGTTATTATTTGACAAAAACTAAATAAGACAAACAATGTATAGTGCTGATGATACGTAAATATATCACCCAATAGCCCGTGGATACGTGGCAAGGTGGTCAAAATAGTAAAAAATATCAAGGGCATGTTCATCATTTTTCACATGAACTCAAGCCAAGATAAATAAGGATCTCATAGGCCGAATAATTATTTCTAAACCCATAAATTATCAAAACCTATCAAAGACTACTATAAATAACATGATTATAAGGATTGTTCTTACTTTCACATGATACAACACTCATTACAACTTTATTTGCTACCCTTAGTTTTCAATTGCTCTAAAGTATTTCCTCTTGTCTAAGTAAATTATTTGAGCATCAGAGCATATTTCGGGTAGGGGTATCAATGGGTCATGTCAGGTCTTTATCATGTCGGGTTCTTATTGGGTTCGTATTAGAAACTTGAACTCGGACATGACCCATTAAGCTTTCGTGCCGTGTCGGGTCATGATCGACCCGACAAAATGGGTCATAACCCTACAGCTTATGACCCATATAACAAGTTAAACTTTTTTACTATTACAACAATTACTTAATTTATCCGAATAACAAAATAAGCCATTAACCCGTTAACCTAAATGACACAATAACCCAGTAACCCATTATTATTTGGGTTGGCAAATATGTGTTTGTTATTATAATTATTGGGTTAATTTCTATAAATGCCCTAGTTATTTGTTAGGTAATGTCGGGTAACTCGAATTCTAACGGGTTAAATGGGTCATGTTGGGTTACTCGATATATCTTAACAGGTTATCGGGTCAATCTGTTGGTTGACACAACATGACCCGTTTAACTTCGGATCATTAATGGGTCAATCTGATAGCAATCCAATTAAATTCGGGTCATTTTTAGACTTGTTAATTTCGTATCGAGTTAGTGTCGTGTTGTCATGTCATGTCGCATATGAAATTATCACCCTTAATTCCAAGATACAAAGCCTCGCCACTCTTGTTTTTGTCTTAGGTTCTATAGTTCGTGAGTCCGGTGCTTAGACCAACTATTACCTTCGCATTGCATGAATTGTGATGCTTGGACTTCTTAGGACTTTACCCTAAGACTTATAATTTTTACGCATCAACATTTGGCGTCATTTATAGGAAATCTTACTAAAAGCCATCCTAAATCGTGACACCTAGGACGCGTAGCACTGATCTCAGCAACTAAGACAAAGGCAAATCACCTCCTAGGATTAGTCAAATCGATCAATCAAAGTATTTGATCCATTTGGGGGCAACCTGGGATCGCTATACCCAAGCAATGGACAAAGGTAGAGAGATTCATTAGCTGAGACAACCAAATACTATGTCAAAAGATATGCTCATTAGACAACAACTTAAGCATCAATTCATTCAAGAAGAAGAACCCTGGCTCCTGCCCTCTAAGGTAGAGTTCTCACTGGCTCATACCCTCTAGTATAGAGTTCTTACTTGTTTTTTCCCTCAGGGATATTTGCTTTCACTTGCTATCGTCCTAAGGAGTTGAGCCCTCATCGTACATTCGTCTGGAGTAGAGTCCTGCCCATGGAACCTAGGGATTGAAATCCCCAAGCTATAGACAAGGATGAAAAGATCCATAAGCTAAGGCAACAAATTGTATTGAAAGATATGCTTTCCAGACAACAACTGAAGCATTCACCCATTCAAAGAAAAGAACCTCTACTCATACCCTCCAGGGTAGAGCTCTCTATTTCCACCTTCTGAGACACCATCCAAAGGAAGCACTCCAAGTCTATTTTACTCTCACCTTTCGAGGTTAAGTTATCACTTGTTGTTGCTTTCTACGATGGAGCTTTTATTTGCTCTTTCCCTCTAAGATAGAGTACTCAATTGTTCACGGCCTGAAAGGTTGTGCTAAACTAACATCTTTTGATATCACCTCACTTCTCCGAGAGCAACGCTAAGTCTTCCCAACTGGAAGCTTTCTACAAGCTAAGTCTTACTCATAAGAATTAGGCTCACCCTTCCGATAGTCAAAAATCTCAGCCTTCAGGATCAACTCATCCCTTCGTGGAGGCAACTCTTAAGTCTTTCTAAGTGAAGGCTACCACAAACTAAGTCTTACCCCAAGACTGATGCTTACTCTTCTGAGAGTCAAAAATATAATCCTCCAAGATCACCACGCCCTTCTGGGGTCAAGTCTAAGTCTTCCCAAGTAAAAACTTCTACAAGCTAAGTCTCACACCAAGAGTGAGACTCATCCTTCCGAGGGTCAAAAATCTCATTCTCTAGTATCACCATGCCCTTCTGGGAGCAAGCCTAAGTTTTCTTAAGTGAAGGCTCCTACAAGTTAAGTCTTACTACTATAAGTGAGGATCACTCTTTTGAGGATTGAAAATCTCATCATCCTGGATCGCCTTATCCTTCTAGGGACAAGTGTAAAGTGAAGGATTCGACAAACTAATTCTCACACTTTCAAGGGTCAAAAATCTCATCCTCCAAGATCACCTTACCCCTCTAGGGGCAAGTTTAAATCTTCCCAAGTGAAGGCTTCCACAAGCTAAGTCTCACCCTAATAGGAGTGAGGCTCACATTTTTTAGGGCAAAAAATCTCATCCTCTAGGATCACTATGCCCCTCCGAGGACAAGTCTAAATCTTTTCAAATGAAGGTTTCTACAAGCTAAATCTCACTCCAGGAGTGAGGCTCACTGTTTCGAGGGTAAATAATCTCATTATCTGGTATCACCATGCCCCTCTGGGGCCAAGCCTAAGTCTTCTTTCTACAAGCTAAGTCTTACGCCTAAAAGTGACCATTACCCTTCCAATGGTCGCAATCTCATCACCTTATCCCTCAGGGGAAAATCTTGGTCTTCCCAAGTGAAGGTTTCTACAAGTTTAGTCTCACTCTAAGAGTAAGGCTCACCCTTCTAATGGTCAAAAATCTCATCTTTCGGGATCACCATGCCCCTTTGAGGGCAAGTCTAAGTCTTCTCAATTGAAGGCTTCAACAAGCTAAGTCTTACTCCTAAGACTGAGGCTCACTCTTTTGATGCTCAAAAATCTCACATTCTGAGATCATTTACTTTCCCTCTGGAGAACAAAATCAAATGCCACTCTCTAGAGTCGGCATAACTCATAACCCTCCTGAGAGCAAACAACAATGTCTTCCTACAGGTCAGGATCATTCATCTACGAGAGTTATGCCTAAGATAAGGTTGGTCTTAAGACTAAGGCTTTACCTAGGAGATTTGCGCCTAGGTTACCCCTCTGGAGGCAAAAATAAGTTTTTCCTTGAGAAGAAATTCCTTAGTTAAATATGTTCAAAATAATAACTGCAACCCCCTGGGGGCGAAATCAAATTCACCTAAGAATGTTGTGCCTAGGTCTAGCTTGTCCCAAGATTATGGCTTTACCTAGGAGATTTGAGGCTTATCCTTCTGAGAGTAAAAAATTTATACCTAAGTTAAACCCTTCTAGGGGCAAAAAATTTTATACCTAAGATAACTTGGTCCCAAGACCAAGACTTACCCTTCCGAGGGTGAAAATTTTATACTTAGTTTAAGCTTGGTACTAAGAACAAGGCTTACCCTCTAGGGTATGTGAGGAAATTTTACTTGAGCGTAAAAACAACGGCTCGATGAAACAATTTAGTCACTTGAAAAAGTTCAAGTATCTAAGGGTAGTAAAGGCATATGGAGGAACATTTGAATTCAAACAAAAGTACAAAGTAGCAAAGGAAAGATATAATATCATATATAGATGGACAGCATAACATAAGTGGAATTGGTACAAGGCAAGGTCCCAACTCAGGCCAAGCTATAAGTACAGTTAAGGAAAGTAAACAACATAATACTATTCAAAAGTAGAAGCTTGTACATATAAGGGACCTGAGCTCTAAAGTCTCCAAAAATGAAGAATAGCAAAAACACTAAGCTAAGCTAATGGTACGACAAAAGTGCTCCCTTAAACTCTCCACTTCTCCTCAACAACCTCTGAAGTTGCATTTTTTGTATTAACTCTAACGAACACTACTTTATCCTCAATTGGAGCCCCTGATATACTAGGGTGAAGAGGGTAGGAAGAGCTATGCCCCAGAACAAGTGCATTTATATCCAAGTTCGGGTACTTCTTTTTCACTTAAGACAAGGCCCGATCATAACCTTTGTTGAAAAATCCAATGCTACTATCCTCTACCAAACTCTTAAAATCAATGCTAGTGCAATAGTCTACCAAGTGCCTCTCCAAGAAATCCTATTAATCTTGGGAGTCAAGGAAGTCAAATATCGCGATGCCTTTGTTCTTCTTCCCCATGACTCTAAGCTCTTCATTATGAGCATCTCAAAATTTCTTCATCTCTACATTATGATTTTCTTGAATTTTATTAATCTCATTTCACAACTTGGTAATCTCTTAAAGTTTCTTTTTTATTGCTCAGAAGATGCATGCCAAGTCTTGAAATGCTTATCCTTAGCCATCATTACCTTTTTGAGCTTGCTCTCCAACTCTAAAATTTTGGCTAAATGCTGTTCTTGAGCGCGATGTAAGTGCTACTAGAGATTTCCAATCTAATGCTAGAGCGAAGAAGAACAGTGTTAATTCTAACATTTGAGCAAAAGGCTTTAGAAAATTTTTTAAAGAATAGAAGATCAACTTACTTGAGCAATGTACTTATACATCTCATCGGTGCCAGCAACACAAGTGGAGCCCAAATATTTCCCAACTCTCTCTTGTCACAACTTTGGCAACGGTAAGGTTTCTATTAAAGGCCGACTCACTTTCTCCAAACTAGAGTTATAGTACATCTTCTATTGAGGAACATACACCTCATAAATGGATAAAGGGCTCTTAGATCGAGCCAAAGCGAGAACGCGAGGTGGGGAAGGAGCAAGTACCACTTGAGTAGGAGCAACCTGAGTAGGAGCCTCAAATGGGTAAATTAGGCTCAAAGAGGACCTTGGTTTTCTTTCTTCCTGTAGGCTACATAAGAGCTACTTGAGATGATCTCTTGGTATCCTCAATCCCAGTAGTAGACCCTTCGACATGCTTAGATAAATCCCTATGTTTAGCTCTCCTTTGCTTCAGATCACAATCGCGAATAGTAGCCGACATTGGTTACAGCGTCCGCTACAAGGTCAAGGGAAAAAGTTAATGAAGAACCCCAGTTATGTTAATCATGTTTTGATGATGACCAAATCATGCTAATGGTTTAAAGACAAGTGTGCAGAAAAATAGGGAGGTTCGGACGCAAATGATCGTCCGAACAAAACAACCACACAGAGCTTCGGACGATGGTAATCGTCCGACACAAAGAATTTGAAGCAAGCCTCGGACGAAGAACAGCGTCCGATAAATTTCCAGAAGACTCCTTGGACGAAGAACAGCGTCCGATAAATTTCCAGAAGACTCCTCGGACGAAGAACAGCGTCCGATAAATTTCCAGTAGACTTCGCTTCTATCGGACGCATGTTCGGACGCATACTCGGACGTCCGAACGAACACCATCTGAGAACGTTCAGAGACGGGCGCACACTTGTCTTTAGCGGCCGTCTCTTGTTTGTATTGAATGTGGTCTTTTTCCTGTCTCGAGGCTTGCTCAGAAGGTCCAACGGCTAGTTTTCCAAGAGAGAAAATAGCCATTGGAACCCTTGAAAGCAGACCTTGGCAACTATAAATACCCCAAGATCTGAATTAAGTAAAAGAAGGACTACATTCAATACAAACACTTGTAAGAGCTATTTGAGGAGAAATAGGCTAAAATATTGTGGGTTGTATTGGTTTGAGAAGTCTAGCTTTCTTGGCTCAACTAGAGGGAATTAGTGTGAGCAAGAATAGACTAGTGAGTGATCTTCAAGTGTAAGAGTGGAGGGATAACAAGTGTACAAAAGTGAGGTTGTAGTGTAAAACCCTTTGGCTCAACTAGAGGAACTTAGTTGGTGCAAGGGTGAGCCTACTTTGTGTACAAGAAGGTTATTGCCTCACCTTCTTTGAAGAGGCACTACTAGTGCATGTACTCCAAGCTTGAGAAGCTTGGGAGTTTGGTTTGATATTCTTTATATCATTCTTATTTGTTCTTTAAGCTTAAACTGTTGAATATCTATTATATTCATTTGTTTCGCTTAAGTATTCATTTGTTGCATAAAGTTTGAATTTCTATTAAGCACTTAAAAAAGGTTTGTCTTTAGAGATAACCTAATTCACCCCCCCTCTTAGGTTGCTTTTGGGGCCAACAGTTAAGTCCAAAGCAAAAGTAATACCCAAGCTATAATTAAAGTTTAAAGAAGACATGCAAAGAAATTCTAAAAATGTGTCTGCAAGTCAACCTAAAGGAAGAGATGGATAAAGCTCAGCAGGACTCAATCTTGCTGATACTAAAACTTGCTCATATTCACTAGTTCCTTCTTGCTCATGCTCACCCACGGGGTCCTCACTAAGATCATCTTGCTCAGTTTCATTAGTGGCTTCTTCGCTAGAGCTATTTTGTTTGGATTTACTCTCATAAACAACTTGGACAAAGCGGCTACCCTCAGACGTTCTTATGGAGTAGTGTTCCTTGACACGGTGCTAGTCTGAATATTAGGGTGACATTCCCTGGAGTATTAGTTCTATGAAAATTCACCCTCGTTGAAAGATGAAGAACTTCCAAGTAAAGGCCTACGCATAAAAAAAAGTTTGCCAAAATCCACTTGGTTTATGTCTATGGTCTAATGTACTCGTGTATATATATCCTTTCTCAAAGAATCAACCACAATTTCCGAAGCACCAACTGAGTTATTAATGCCATGCTCCTTGGCACAACTAACTCCATTACCATCATCAACTGAGTATAACTCAAGTGGATCTAATGATTGGTCTAAATTCATATTAAGTTCATGACTAGAGCCAAATTCATGTTGGATGCTATAGTGGAGTTGGGTACTATAGTAAAGTTAAGGGTTATGGTAGACTTGGGTGCTATGGTTGAGTTAGGGGCTACAGTAGAGTTGGGTGCTATGGTTAAGTTGGGTGCTAACATCAACCTTAACTTTCAGCCCCAATCTCAACCTCAAGCACAAGCCTAAAATTCAATCTCGAGTTCAAGTCTAAGGGACAACCTCAAACTCAACCCAAGGTTCATCTTCAAGCTCAAGAGAGCCGTACAACTTACACCTTAAGCTCAACTTAAAGTTCAACCTCAAGTTCAAACCTAATATTCAAAATTGGCTTCGGTTAAAATCTTATCGTCTGGCCAAGACACAAGTCGAAGACCACTGCGTTAGTCTCAACTCCGATAAACTCAACTTGAGAGTGGGAGATAAATAATGGTACATAAATATATCACCCAATAATCCACGGACACGTGGCAAGGTGGTCAAAAATAGTCAACAAATATCAAGGGCATTTTCTTCTTTTTTGACATTAACTAGGCAAAGATAAATAAGCATCTCATGGGCCGAATAATTATTTCTAAACTCATAAATCATCCAAACCCATCAAAAACTACTATAAATAACAAGAATACAAGGATTGTTCTAACTTTTTACATAACACAATTCTCATTGCTATTTCATTTGCTACCTTTAGCTTTCAATTGCTCTAAAGTATTTCCTCTTGTCTAAGTAACTGATTTGAGCGTCGAAACCTATTTCGAGAAACAAGAAAACCCTGACGTTCTTATTTTTGTCTCAGGCTTTATAGTTCATGAGTAGAGTGCGCCTACTATTTTACCTTTGCATTGGATGAATCATGATGTTTGGGTTTCTTATGACCCTACGACTTATAATTTTTACGCATCAACAAGTACAAATAATGGTCAAATAAGACAGGGTGAACAAACTCACTTTTCCTTTGACTAAATAATTATTGCAAACAAGTGGGCAAGACACGCACTGTATGCGATTTTAGTACTGCCCCCTGGTAGTTAGAGTTGACGGTGAGATTTTTTAAAGTGGTAGAATTCATGTGGTAATGGATTAGTGCAATTTTTCTTTTCTTTTCTTTTTTTTCTATCAAATTTTACTCTTAAAATTTTAAAAAGAAACAAAAAATATAGGGTTTATTCCATTTTACCACCTTAACATTTAGGGTTACTATCACTTTAGTCCCTAAAGTTAGCTTTCAGGCACTTAAGTCTAAAATGATATTTTTACCCTCAAATTAGATATGCTATTCTTGTCTTCAAATTTTTCTATGAAATCTAAAATATCTTCTTCTTTTTCCTTAAATAGATTTTGATGAAATTTAAGATATGGTGATAAATGATAAAAAGTTATTTAATCATATCAATAAAATAAGAGAGAAAAAGTGAATCAAGTAAAATTAGGAAAGACAAGAAGAGAGAATAAGGGTATTTTTGTTAAAATGATGAAGAGAATAAGATTATTTTTGTCAAAAAAATAATGAATGTTTAGTTAAATTTAACGGAAGAATTTAAGTGACTAAAAATTAGGATAAATTACCGTAAACCCTATGTGGTATAACTTTTTGACCCATAACCGCCATATGTTTTGAAAATATAACTTAAACCCCTATGTAGTCTAAACTAAATGGTAAAATGGACAGAAAACATCCAAACTAATGATTTTAGTTGAAATTACATTCTTACCCCCCATATTTAAATTAGGATAAATTACTGTAAACCCTTATATAGTATGACTCTCGAACCTATAACCTCAAATGTTGTTGAAAATATACCCTAAACCCTTATGTAGTGTGAACTGAATGATGAAAGAGAAAAAATATCCAAAGTTATGTTTTTGAAATCACATTTTTTCCCATACACAATTTAATTATCAAAGCTTTCAAAGGATTAATCTCTCCCTATTTTTAGAAATTTTATCTTTCAATTTGCGTGATGAAAAAATGAAAAAAAAAATGACATTATTTTATTATTACAATTAAAAATTTGTAAATTAATGCACAAAAAAAAAAAAAAAACAATTACATGAAAATACCTTATACATCCTTATAGTTGTGCTTTTTGGTTATAAATCATAGGAAAAATTTTACAGTCCCTTTTAGGGAACCATTCTCTTGTGCTTTAAACACTTGTACAGTATAACACCATGTGCTTTAAAAACTTATATCGTACAAGATTTTAAAGTCAAGGGAATGGTTATCTAAAATAGATTGCAGAATTCTCCCAAATCATAAACAAGTGTAACAAATTTGATAATAAGTTTATGTAAATAACAATAATATACTCTAGGTAGGTTGGTTATACAATATTTTATTTTTTTGGGAGGAAAGACGAATTTTCAGGCAACAACTCGCAATAGGTGCACGTGTGTAAGTAAATATGATTAGTTTGGATTATTTATATTTGTTTTACCATTTAGTCCAGATCGCATAGGGTTTAGGGTATATTTACCAAATCATATAGGGGTTATGGGTCCGAAATTCATACTACATGGGGTTTACGGCAATTTATCATAAATTTTTTTTTGAGAAAAATAATGTTTTTCACTAAACACTCGCTTTGAAGCGCGTATTTTCAAACACCATTAATTTTGATGATTTTCATCTACTTTATCTTTTAACACAAACCATATAAGAGTTTAAGGTATACTTTCAAAACATATGAGGTTATGGGTCAAAAAGTTATGCCACATCGAGATTTACGGTAATTTACCATAAAAAGTAACGTTAAATATTAAAGTGATAGTGACCCTAAACGTTAAAGAGGTAAATTAAAATTAACCCAACAATAGATCTTACTATATATAAAGGGACTCAATTGGTATGATGGTCTTTCCTTTTGGTGTTCAATTCAAATTTAAACAAATTAATATTTTAAATTTAAAAAAAAAAACTACCAACAAGTTAAAAAAACCTTCCCAAATATTTAGTTAGTTATTAAAAATTCTCTTAATATATATATATATATGTATATAGGGAGAATCCTCAATTGGTATGGTAGTCTTTCTTTTTGGTGTTCAATTCAAATTTAAATAAATTAATATTTTAAATTTTAAAAAAAAAACCTACCAACAAGTTTAAAAAAAAAAAAACTTTTTACATATTTAATTAATTACTAAAAAATCTCTCTTAATTTATTTAAATATATATATTGTAAAATAGCACACACATAGAGTATATAAAAATCACTGATATAAAATGAAGAGTAACCAGATCAAATAGGCTCTCCTCTATTTTGTCTTATATTATTATTATTTTTTTTTTGTCACACCACTGTCCTAACCTCCCAAACTTAGGCCTAGATTGCTGGTGAATTCTTTAGGGTTCTGTCGATTGTTTCTATAATAAGGATCCCTGGAGGTGTTTAGACTCCAATGTTAGTAGCGATTAATTGTACAGTAGGTATTTTACACAGCAAAAATAAATACATTGTTGTTGACTCTCGATCGAAATTGTCTCTTTCCCCACCCTTTTAGGATGGGTTTTTGGGATTGATAATATCACGTTCCTCGTCAAGATTATCCTGACTCGTTCATAGGTAGGTTTTATTAGTTGGTAGAGTTTGTAATTGGTATATGGATCCAGCATTTCTTGGGATTCCAGATCCTGCAAATGGATTTCAATTGAGGAATCAAAAGCTCTCCACCTTTGGGGATACGAATCTGAGTGAACCTGGATTTGAGCCTCTTCTGAATCATGATGGGCCCACAAATGAAAGTTCCAACTTAACATCAGCTACTTCCAGTGTGGGTGTTGAGGATGATTTCGGTGAAGACCTGGATTTCTCTGATGCGGTCCTGAGATACATAAACCGGATATGGCTTATGGAAGAAGATATGGAGGATAAGACATATATGCTTCAAGAATCTTTGGATTTCCAAGCGAAAGAAAAGTCATTCTATGATGCTCTTGGCAAGAAGTACCCTCCTTCCCCTGATCCCGCTAATCAATGTAACTTGACAAGTACAAGCAGCAGCAATGGTGGAAGTTGCGTAGCAGATCCCGCTGATTACGATTCCACCTCTCCTTGTTTCCGAGCTCATCATCATCGTGCTTCAAACAATCCCGCGACTGCCTTCCTGGACTCTCCAGTCAGTCCTCCTGAGAGCAGCTGCCAATCTATTTGGAATTTCAAGAAGGGCGTCGAGGAAGCAAAGAAGTTTCTCCCAGATGGCAATAAGTTGTTGAATTTTAGGTTGTTTCCTTTAGAAGGAATTGATGAAGAAGGATTACTAGTTAAGGAAGAAGAGAGGAGAGAGGGGTCAAGGAGGAGGAAGAACCCTCATAGCGGGGATACGGATTTAGAGGAGAGGAGTAGTAAATAAGCAGGCAGCAGTTTACACGGACTCAACCGTGCGATCAGAGGAGTTTGATATAGTCCTGCTTCATAGCACGGGAAAGGGTGAGGCTGTGCTGGCAGCTTATCGCGAAAGCTTGAGGTCGGCTAAGAGCAATCATGATGGGCAACTGAAACTGAAGAGATCTAGTGGGGGAAAGGGTCGTGGAAAGAAACAAAACAATGGTAAGAAGGAAGTAATTGATTTAAGAACCCTCATGATTCATTGTGCACAGGCCGTTGCTGCTGATGACCGTAGGAGTGCGAATGAGCTGCTGAAACAGATTAGGCAACACGCCTCTCTTTTTGGTGATGGGAATCAGAGATTAGCTTATTGCTTTGCTGACGGTCTTGAAGCACGGATAGCTGGCACTGGTAGCCAGATATACAAGGCCCTCATAAACAAAAGAACGCCTGCTTCTGATTTCTTAAAAGCTTATCATTTATATCTCGCCTCGTGCCCATTCAGGAAGATTTCAAGTTTTGCTTCTAAACAAAACAATCATGATCAAATCAAAAAATGCCATGAGGGTTCATGTCATAGATTTCGGAATCCTATATGGTTTCCAGTGGCCCACCTTTATTCAACGTATTGCAGGAAGAGAGGGTGGACCTCCGAAGATTCGGATTACGGGCGTGGACTTTCCTCAACCTGGATTCCGTCCAGCAGAGCGCATTGAGGAGACAGGCCATCGCTTGGCAGAATATGCTAAGATGTTTAAAGTGCCATTCGAGTACAATGCAGTAGCTAAGAAATGGGAAACAATTAAACTTGAGGATCTGAAGATTGAAGAAGGTGAATTTGTTGTAGTCAACTGTTTATATCGATCTAAGAACTTACATGATGAGACACTGGCAGCAGAGAGTTCAAGAACTATTGTGCTCAAGTTGATAAGAAGCATTAATCCAGATATCTTCATCCATGGGATTGTCAATGGAGCCTACAGCGCCCCCTTTTTCGTCACCCGCTTCCGGGAGGCTCTGTTCCACTTGTGATGCTCTGCGCTATTTGATATGCTTGAAACTATTGTACCAAGGGAGATTCCAGAAAGAACGCTGATTGAGAAAGAAATTTTTGGAAGAGAAGCTCTGAATGTCATAGCTTGCGAAGGTTGGGAGAGAGTTGAGAGGCCAGAAACATATAAGCAGTGGCAAGTCCGTAATATGAGGGCAGGCTTCAGGCAAATCCCTCTGGAACGGGAAATCATGAAAAGGGCAATAGAAAAGGTGACATCAAGCTATCACAAAGATTTTATCATTGATGAAGATAGTCAATGGTTGTTGCTGGGTTGGAAAGGGCGGATAATCTATGCCTTGTCTTGTTGGACACCTATTTAGTAATATCAGAAGGCAGACTTCTGGAGTTCAAACTCCCCCTTCATGTATTTAGCTCCAGTTCGAGTTTAAGAGGTAATGCAGTCACTAATTTGTTCAGCTTGGACTCTCTTTTTATTATTTCATCTTGTTTCTTCTGCATTATTTACTTCCAAAAAACTGGTTAAGAGACAGTGCTTACTGGTCCTGCAGGTGACTTCTAGCTGATTCTGATTGTTAGTAGCTAATGGAAGTGGTGATCCTATTCTTTCTTTGGAAAGTTTGTAGAGAAGCAACCAAGCCGTGTCTCCCATGATGTCTCCACTCTTCTCAAAATTCGGAATGAGTATTAGTGCTGTATATAGTTTGCTTACCAACAATGCATCAGTATTGTAGTTTATTCTAGTTTTTGGCTTTTTATATTCTTTGGAGATGTAATTTGAGACTCAACTTTTGGATTTTAGCAAAAGGGTCTATCAGAGTTTGTTCTGTACAAGAAAGAGAACAAAGTTTTACCTCAGTGTTGGGCTCTTCTAAGTTTCACTCTGTCCAAATAACTTTATGGGTTTATACCCGAAATACCAAATGTTAAAATCTTTTTTTCAAGCTTACCATTTCCCAAATTGTTTAAATCTCTATCTGCATTTGGTTGCTTTCTTGTTAGTTTCTTCTCTATTGCTTATTTATCTATATCTACTTCTCTAATGTAATCTATTTTTGTATTTTTACTTGGGAAAGGATAATTTCTGGTAGTCAAATGATGACCTTGGTTGAGAAAACTTGAGTGTGTAGATTATAAAGATTTGTCACATCCCCTGATTCTCACAATCTGAAATGCCAATGGAAGCCTTCATGATGATAATTTTGAATTTAGATACAGATGATATTTGGAGTTTGTTTAGTTTTACTTACACATCGTGTTTACCCCTAAATTATCTGAATTTTGTTGGAATCAAAGTTCTGGGGATTTTCTTAAAGAATTCAAATGTTTTTTCCTTTTGGCTTTCTTTACTGATATTATTCAAAATTTTCTTTTTACTGGGTTGCTTGTACATGGAGGATTGGACCTTATGAGTTCTGAAGAGGGCAGCGAAAATGCTGAAGCGTAGCCAGAGAAGAAGATTTAAGCAGGAGGTACTTTTGCCCTTTCTGTCTTCTCCCCTCTCAATGATTCTTTGTTTGTTAGATATTACTGAGATATTTCTTCATGTTTGTTAATTTCAAGAAAAATGTCTACTCGGTGTTTCATTAGCTTATCCATATTTGTTAATAAGCCTAGTGTACAAGATTATGTTCAGAGCAAGGGAACTGGTTAATATGTTACTGTTAGAGAAAATATACATTGATGTCTTGTTTAATCTAAATAGGGAAGTGGAAAATGGCACTGATGCTATTATTGGCTAAAAAGGGACTATGAGGAGTTTGCTGATGTTGCACATTTATGGTATTGATTCACAAATGACAAATACTGTTCCCTTATTTGCTGTCATGGAAAGTTTGCAAATCAATTCAGTCCTCATTGAAACATTACCTGTGATTAGACTTGGCAGATGAATAAAAGGACCCACATAAAGGATGGCTTTTAAGCTGGTGAAGTACCTTCTGTAGCATTCAACTCTTCTTATCTTACACCCTTTATCTGCTGTGTGCCTGAAGAAGGCTAGTCTATCTGATTATTATTATTTTTTTTAACAAAAACAGCTATTGTATCATAGTTATCCGAATTTTGCAGTTTCCTGGGTTATGTCCTTGTAAAACATTTCAAAACTGTTTAATACTATTCCTTGTGGAACTCATGAAATGATCAACCATGGTGCATCTGGCATCAATGATGTAGGACGAGATTGGGTGATCTTATCTACAAGAGCGAGGAGAAGAATAGAAGGGATTTGAGGCTGTTTCGGGGCTGTGAACAGTGGCTGCTAACAGTAATCTCTTCAGAAATCAGTAGGGAAGAAGAAGGATTTTGGGAGAATCTAAAGAAGAAAAAACAAGAAAAACTGAAGAAACAAATTACTCAAATCATTAATTCATTGTATCTCTCTACCAAATATCCTAGTAACAATGAGTATTTATTAAGTGTAAATCACCTAAAAAATAGAATCCAATTGCCATTAAGATTATTAATTCCTATCCGTAACATAACTAAATAGTACTGATCCAATTAATTCCTATCCTAAACATAACTAAATGCCCTTATTCCATTTTGAGCTTCCAATTAAATAATTACTTCTGTGAGAAGCTACTGAATGTAAAATGGATACTTCCAATGTACTTTTAAACAATGTAGGTATTTAGAGACATAATCCGTTTACATGTTTATTTTTTGTTAAAGTAACGATGTGCTTACAAACCTTTGCAAAAAGTAACACTATCATTCACCTTTGGGGTTTGACTGTATTCCCATCAAGAAGCTTTTTAGTTGGCTTATCTGATTAACTAAATGTTTTACTTCTATAATTGTGGACTTGAGAATCTTGGGTCTGTGGTAGGAACTTCACTAAGTTTGTTTTTGTTTATCCGGTTTATTAACTTATCCTGGCTTCAGTTTTCAAAACATTTCTGCATGCTACACAGTCCAGGTCACTGTGAAGTGAATGGACATTTATAACGTGCTGGATTCAGTTGTGAGTTTTCAACCTTGCGGTTTGCAAGGAGAACCACTTCAAGGCACAAAACTGAAAACTCTAAGAGGTCTTTAGTCCCTTTCCTCACAATTGCAGATATTGTATCCCCCGCCATTCACACCATTTGGTAGGCACATTATTCAAAATTTCAAATTGATAAGTATTCCTTCTAAGTTCTGACACTTGGCGAATTTGCGTATATGATCTACCGTAGTTGCTAATTGTCATGGCTACTTCTCTGACATTCAGTGGGAAATGCATATATGATTTAAATGGCACCTTGACACCCTTCGGGGTTGGCATATGGTTCAAATTGATAAGAATTGCTTTACATTTCTGACAGTCGTTGAAGCATATCTGACTTACTGCAGTTGCATATTGCCTTGGCTCCTTTTCCGGCCATGGGAATGTTTTAAATGCAAAGTGTTTCCATATCTCTTTATCATTTGTCCATGATACATAATTTCTCTGAAACTGTTATTCCAGTCTTTGTCAGCTATACCAATGTTCGGTTAGAATAATGTTAACTATGTAGTTTATATAGTTGGCAGACCTTTTTCATGATGGAACTTGGGGGTGGTTTTTTTAATGCAAATTAGGTAGGCTATAGTGATTAGCAATTGGGAATGACGGTATAAGTCCTATATGAGTATCGATTGTGACCTTATTATAATTGAAATAATTGTTATGGAAATATCAAGTTTGGTTAGAATAATTTTAACTAGGGAAAAAGATCAATTTGGTCCTTTATCTTTAAGGTATCGACCAATTTAGTTCCTTATCTATCAAAAAGACCAATTTGGTCCCTCATTTAAGAAAAAAAAAAATTAATTTAAGACTTGTGATAGAAATTGTGGACAAACTAATGAAGTCATCGACAACACATCTAGTTCAGGTAATCACGTGATTTGATCCATTAATTTGTCTATGATTTCCATCATAGGCTATAGATTAGTTAACTTTTTAAAAATAAGGAATTAAATTAGTCTGTTGTGATAAATAAAAGACCAAATTGGTCGATACTCCAAAGATAAGAGATTAAATTGGTCTTTTTCTCATGTATTTAATATAGTTGGCAGACCTTTTCTAGGTGGAGCAGCTTGGGGTTTAGTACAGAATTAGTTTTAGTGCTTCTTTTTTTTTAATGTAAATTAGGAAGGGTGGTGATTAGCAATTCAGGAATAGAAGTCTTATCTGCATATGATTGACTTCATTATGGGTTGAACTAATTGTTAGGGAAATTTATTGGGTTGTTTAATCATGCAAGTTACTTCTCCGTTCCAGAGTTTCAGTGACATTGTTATTAGTTGTCACATTTTATAAAGTGAGAATTTTGTTATGATGGATGATGTGAAGGCCGAGGAAAAAGTTTTATGTATATAAAGATGTATTTTTTGACAAAAATGTTGTATAGAAGACTACGAATTATACTTTGCTAGCAAGTTTAGAAAACTACATATAGGATTTTGTGGTGATTTGTGATTGACATATACTTTTATTAAATGAACTTCGACTTGGTATTTATTATTTGATTATTTATTATTTGATTCTGGAGATTCTATTTGATAGTATACTTTATGTACTAAATGTTTGAGATTATTTTAAGTAAATTATGTGAATATACTATCTTTGATATGTATTGGGGGTAGTCTTGTCTTTTTTAGGCCAATTATCTGTGAAACTAAATTTGTGGGTGATGAGTTAGGCGTATATTTAGCGTGTTTTTCTTTTTTCTTTTAATTGTTTAGATCTTGTGAAGTTCTAATGACCCCTCTAGTATAACTTTGATTGGTTGTAAAAGAAAAATCAATCTCTAGATCTCATATGTAACTGGAAATAGCATTGATATAATTTACCTGGAATTGCTCGTTGTTTTACCTTGTTTAGTGTTGTACTTAATATTGATGAAATCTATGATCAAGGGTAGAATTTTTGTTTCTAAATTTAATTTGAGTTTAATTGGTTGCTGTCACATTCACTTCATTAATATATTATCCATCATCTATGCGAGCTTTTTATTTGTCCAAGTACAATTCTATATTTAGTTATGTGTTTTCATGTTTTCTAATAGCATTTTTGTTTCTTGTGAATTAATGCGTGATAGAATGAGTTGTACTCATCATTGAATAAAAGACCTATGAAAAGTGTGGTGGTATCTATTGTCTTGTTCATTGGGAATGGTGTTATTTTTGTTGTTTGTGAAAGTTGAAATTAGAATTGAACATAAGTTGCACTTCATGTGAAAATGGGATTTAACTCTTAAAAGTCAATTATATTTTCAACTACTTTATGAAAATAATTTTTTTCAATTAGTTTTGATTTCAAATTTTACTTTTCAGTAAGTGTTTGTCCAATGCCAAATTTAGTAGATTGTTATTATAGTTTAAACAATCCAAGATTTTTGAAAAAAGATTTTGGAGTATAGAAAGAAATCAGTTATGCATCACTTGGTTTTATTGCATGACTTGCATTTTTGAATCTTTTGTGGGTTTTGCGAGATTTGCCTTGGTGCATTGATAGGACTGGTATGAATCCTACATTTTTGGTTAAATAGTTAAATTTTGAAAATGATCTAAGTATTTTTTTGAACTATTTGAGCTAAAAAATCTACCTTATAATGAATTAATCCTAGTATACTCTAATTGAACCTTATAATCTAATTTCTTTATCAATTATATAATTTAGCCATTCAATTTTGTTTATTCGTCCTCCCTTCATCCCATCACCTTAGTTGTTGTAGATTTTTCCAATTCTCCAATGTAAGAATGAGAGCATTTATGATCTTTTGAAGGAAATTTTTGTGTAATTATTTTGGGAATTGAAGTCAAGATGTTTAATATTAATTATATTTTCCTTGTCATAACTAGATGATGTATGTCATTAAAATTCTCTACACATTTAGAATTCTCTTCAAAAAAAAAAAAAGAAAAATTGAAAGTATTGTGATCCTTTATTGAATAAAAAATGTTCATTTTACTTTCAAAAGTTAATTTAGAAAGTGATTTGAGTCACTTATGTTCAAATTTATCTTACTCTATTACCTTAGCCTGTATTATAAACTTGAAAAAGTTTTACATGATCCTTAATTTGGGATAATAATATTAGAGAGACGGGGTGAAGCATTGCTTCACTTAATGTTCTTTTTGCTAAATCTTAAAGTACCAACAAATATCTTTATGTGTTCATCTGCATCAATTTGTATTTCATAAAATAAGTTTTAATGATCTTTCTATATTTGAAGTAAATTTTTAATAAACTTAACTTGTTTGCTTTGAGTCAATTTGTATTTTAATTTGCATTTCATTAACACTTCATTTGTCAAAGTAATGTTTGTAACTAAAACTAGTGTAACCTTTTGTAAATGAAAAGTAGATGAAAATGTTAAGTTTGTTGAGTTAAATCCCTCATTTTTCACTTTTGACAAGTGCTAGAGTCCAATATTCCCATTTTCTTTTCTCTTAGTAGTGTCAAGTGTTAAGTGTTATGTGTTGTATGTCATGTGTTTAAGTATTTTTAGTCTATTATGTATTTGTTCTTCTTTTCTTATCTTTTTTTTTTTGGTTAGGACGAGTAAAATCTTAAATTTAGGAGTGTGATAACCTAGGAAACTAGGGTTCTTCATGGTCATGGTCAAATTTGAACGTTTTTGCCCAACTACCAATCTCAAGAAAATTTAGTATTTATATTTTCGTACATTTTTAGTTTTATGTGCTTGATGTGTGTTTTAGGGCTTATTTAATATTGTTTAGGTTATCATATACAGTTTTGTATGTTGTTTAAAATTAGGGTTTTAGCCTAATTCCTTTTGCAATTAGGATTTTGCGTGAATTTGTTTTTGATTGATTCTTTCAATGTTTGAGTTTACTTTAATTAGTGTTTATGTATTTTTATTTCTTCATTTCGACTTCCATTAATATATTTTTATGTTGTTTTAGATTTTGGAGGGTGCGGAGTGATAGCAAAACCGAAGGACTAGGCAGTCGAAGTTGTCAGGAAGCTCGTTGACGGCGAGCTTCTCATGCCCTGGGGAGGCAAGCTTTTCCAGAAAACAGCTTGAGGTCGGGAAAGCGAGAGTGTACATTTTTTGAACCCTTTTTCAAGGCCATTTTTGTCATAGACACTCCAACCTAAACCTACTATAAATACACATTATTGGAGCATGAAATGGAACCTCTGTAATTGTTTTTCTTTTTCTTTTCTTCCTCCCCACTTGAGGAAGAAATTTTTAGCTTTTGTCCATTATTTTTAGTCTAGTTTTCTTTCAATATTCTAGCTTTGCTCTATTACTTTGAAAGACCTTATTTATGCTTAATCTACTTCTTTTATGTATATATTTCTTGTCGATTTAAATTTTCAAATCTTAATTTATTGCTTTCTTATACTTAAGTCTTAATGCACTTTACTTTCTTGTACTAGTTTTATAGATTTCTTGCTTTCCTTAGTTTAATTGCTTTCTCATGTCTTTATTTGCTTCCTTTTAGTTTAGTATAAGTTATGATTGTGTGAAGCCAACTTCATACGGGTAGAAGTTAACGGGTTGATTGATAGTAAAATAGATTAATTAGACAATACTTAAGGGACTTTAGGGTAATTAGAGAAATGAGCTACTTTATTAGTTAATTTTAGGTAATTGAGAATATATGAGAATTGAACCTTCATTATATGATAGAGTTAATTGAAGGAATGTGGGAATTTAACCTCCATTATTGACATAGATTAATGTTACATTAGAGTTAAAAGTAGAGTTTGGAGGATTAATTTACATAGTTGCTAGAATTTTATGACTAAATATTCAAGTTTAGTTTGCTTAAAGAGTAAGAGGATTAACACTTAGATTAATTGAATTGATAGATTTAATTATTGAGAGATCGAGATTAGGTTACAAATAGGAATCATCCTCTAATTTAGCACATAAGATTACTTGATTAAACTAATTAATCAAAATCTAGGAAATTGTCTAGTATAAACTCTAACTCCTTTTTTATCGTCTTGTACTGTAAAACCTAGTTTAGTTAAAATCTTTTCTTTAATCAGATCTTTCAATTAGCATTCCAATCAAATAATCTATAGTTAAATGCTATTCTTCTTTTGATACCGTATATTTAAAGTTTGTCATCTAGTTAAAATTAATTAATTTAGATATTTTATATTTTTATAACTATATGTAAGTCTTTTTAGATGCAACACATACATGCAATGTTAATCTTTATAATGTATAATAACTTAAATGTTACAATGTTTTATGCTTTAGTTTTAGATAAAATAAAAATAAATATTTTGCATATGACAATAGGAAAAATTATTAAACAAAAACCTAGATGTGTATTGGAGACAGAAAGTTTTTTTTTTTTTTTTTTTGGAATAAATATTTTACTTGAATCTGCCCAAGCAAACAAAATTTCACAATAAAAATCCCAAAAGTTTTATTTTCTCTATATCAGGTTCTCTTTGCATCCATTTGTCAATTGTGAGTACAATATATGAGCATATTGACTATATTCATATCATATAAAGTGCCTATGCCTTGAGTTTATTGATTATATTCATATCATATGAAGTGCCTATGCCTTGCCC
This sequence comes from Cinchona pubescens, assembly GCA_025175665.1. Lineage (NCBI taxonomy): Eukaryota > Viridiplantae > Streptophyta > Magnoliopsida > Gentianales > Rubiaceae > Cinchona > Cinchona pubescens. Next base: position 1,372,539 of record JANKKI010000328.1, on the reverse strand, counting down.
GTCGACAATTTTCAATGATAAGTAAAACTTTTCTTAACATATCCTTCAATTGCATATCTTTGAAGCTTTTTGTAGCTTACATTGGTATACTCAAATCTTCAGATTCTTTCCTCTTCTTCCAGATTTCTGAAACATAAAAATTTAATGCATCATGAAGATAAAAATTAAACTGAAAAAGAAGAAAATTGCAAAACGTTAAGTTGCAAAAATATTATTATTATGTTAACAAGTAATCATAAGATGGATTATGCCAACAAAAGGGAAAATCAAAGAATGAAATGCAAAAAATTCGTGCATTGTGTAATCAAAGCATTTATTGCAAAAATAAAAATAAAAAAAATCAAACCATTATTCTTGTTGATAAAACATGTAGTAATAAATTAACGTACAGAAATTTGTGTATTCAAAGCATTTTACACAAAAAAAAAAAAGGAAGAAAAATCAGCCTTGATCAATAGAACCTGAAAAACATCAACATCCTCAATCACATAAGCCCATAAACAATCAAAGAAAAATACATCAAGCCCAAAATAAAAATGAAAAACTGATATGTCTCTTAACAACAAAAAAAGAAAAGAAAAGAAAACATACATAAATAGAGAAAACATAGATAGTTCAACATACAAACACCGCCCATTAACCCAATTTACAAACTTTCCATTAGAAAATAAAAAAACTCACAAATAATTTCACATAAATAAGCTGAAAAATTGAACTTTATATAAGATGCCTTGAACATGAGAACGACTGCGGATATACCTCATGCATCCAATTCTTGTAGTGTTTTTTCTCATTCCCTCAACACTCCAACTATCTAATAGTGTATAAATGCCTAAGTCAAACAATCACATATAGAACAACACCCCTCTCCCCTATACATCAGACATTGAGTTTAAACCTCGGACTACTATTAAGGTTCAAGTCCTTTCGGATTTGAGAATTGCAGGTCAAAAGGATTTGAGCTAATAATGTCCCTTGAGCTTGCGAAGGAAGCTTAACCGAAAGAAGATCTAATTTGGGAACTACACATTGACAGGGTTTCATGTGAGTCTAAGTTCGAGTCCTGGTGCCTCTTTTAACATCCTAGTTTTAAATCAATAAAAATACCTAAATCCTATCACTAAAGTCACAACTAGGTGGCATCCCGTAAGTATACGGTTGTCAACTAGTAGCAAGGGAATTAGGGATCATTCCCACGAGAATTGTCGATTGCAATTACCAAGGTTTTAAAGGTAAATGTGTAGTTAAGCTAAATCAATTGGTGGATGGAAGAACTATTCTAATGAAAGCTATAACTTCAATTCTAACTTAATTTAATCTAATTAAGTCTAAGATTTAGAACAAGTGCATAAATCAACTAAAAAGACCATAAAGCAATAAAAATTGATCACTAAAGCATTCATTTCTAAAGTAGAAATTAGGAAAAGATCAACTAGGAAATTAAATATTTTTGGATTTTTCAATTGAAATTAAGGAAACCCACTAAGAATTAACTAGAAACTAAAGGTAGAAATTGAAAATTCTTAAATAGAAAGCAAGAAATTGATAAGAACACCAATTTTACTAAAAACCCTAAATTAAAAGCAAAGAAATTTTTACTAAAGTAGATGAGAAAGCAATTAAAAATTATTTTCTCTGATCTACTTGAAGCTTACGAAAAACCCATTACGATGATTTAATAAAGATGTGAACTTGACAAGAAATTTAAAGAAGATCTAAGATGAAGATTAAGAGAAAATTCTATTAGAAAAAGTAACTCGTAGTCTTAAGCTATCCTAATCTATCTAGAATTATCTAAAACTCTCTATTCAAACTAACTAACTCCCTTTCTCTCTCTACTACTTAGCTTAAATAGTGCAGCATTATACAAGGCAAAAATCAAGGTTTTTGGGCTGGAAATTACGAAATTGCCCTTACAACTTAACATTTAGCGAGTCGAGATCGCAGTTTGGAATAGTCGAGACCGCGATCTCGACTCTCCTTCCAGCAATCCTCATTTCCTCCATTTTGCAATTTAGTCCCTTGAGCTTTGTTCCTTCTAGTTTCTAACATTTAATTTTTAACCTGCATAATATTAACACCATTCAGCACTTAATTAAACTAAAAATTTAACACAAAAATTATCATAATTAATTCATTAAATCGAAAATACAAATACATATGAAAGAAATTAACTAAAATCTTCAATTACTTATCTAATTTCGGAATTTAAACTATCAAAATGCTATGATTTAGAAGAAAATAACTCTAGTTTACTAGAGTTATCAAATCCGAATCCGAGTCCAAGTCCAAAGCTGGGATCATCATCTGAATGCCAAAAAGAGACCATCTTACTTATGCACTCATATTTGAATTTCAAACAACTAATAATGAAGTTGAGTATGAAGCACTTATATGCAAGATGTGACTGGTTCACATGATGGGAGTTCAGATATCCATAACGACTCACAATTGGTTGTCAACAAAAGCCTCGGTAATCATGAGATTCGAGGGGTGCTATTGAAGAAATATAAGGATCAAGTAAAATAGTGAGAATCACAGTTCAAAAAGGTGGAGCTCGTAAAAGTACCTAGAGCCAACAATACACATGCGGATTTGTTATCTAAGTTGGCTTTGGCAATATATTCTCACCTTCCTAAGGAAATTAACTCCAATGAAAGTACAAAGGGCAAGATTGATTGACCTAGTAGAAAAGGTTATAGATATCGATTTGTACCTAGGACAGATGGGACCGATACTACAATACCTTGAAAATAATATACTTCTAGATAATCCAGTTAAGGCACGAAGGGTCAAATACCAAGCAGTGAAGTATGTGCTAGTTTTGGGTGTTCTTTACAAAAACTCATACTTATGTCCTCTACTCAGATGTCTTCGATCATTCTAGGCAAAGTATGTGCTGAAAGAAATTCATGAAAGAATTTATGGAAGTCATGTTTCCACTTAAAGTTTAGCCATAAAAGTACAACTTGCAGGATATTATTGGCCTACTCTACATTCTAATGCGGACGATCTAGTCCAAACTTGTCACGAGTGCCAAATAGATGTTCCCATACATTAGAGGCCTGGTTCAAACATGGTAGCAATTTAGAGCCTATGGCTGTTTGCTTACAAGAAAATTGATCTGCTTAGTCCCTTATCTAAGGAAGGTAGGAAAGGTGGAATTTTTAGAAATGGCAGTTGACTATTTTACAAAATGGATTGAAGCTGAACCCTTGGCATCTAATTCAGGCAAATCAATTGAAAAGTTCTTCTAAAAAAATATTATCTGCCAGTTTGGAATCGTCTCGATTCTCGTCTTAGATAATAGAAAATAATTTGAAGGAGATCCTTTTACCAGCTTTTGTGTCGGGCTCGGAACAAAACAACTCTTCACTTCGGTGGATCATCCTCTAGCAAATGGATAAACTAAACTATGTAATAGAGCTCTCCTCACGGGTCTAAAGACCTGACTGGAAAGGGCCAAACATGCTTTGAACTACCAAGTGTTCTTTGGGCCTACATAACAGCACCTCAAACAGGAAATGGAAACATATCTTTTAGCCTATATATAGTATATAGCTCCTAGGCTGTCATCCCTGCAGAAATTGGCCTGCCCTAGGCTCGACCCTGCATGACCCTAAGCAAAATGACAACCTCTAATAATTATCTTGATCCCTACTTGAGAAAAGAAGTTTTAGTGCTGCTAATCGAGAAGCAAAGCATAAACAAGTAATGTCTAAACATTCCAACTCTAAGGTAAAGCACTGGTATTTGAAGGCTGGGAACTTAGTCCTCAAAAAAATGAAGCCATCAAGGTTTAGGACACGAAAAAGTTAGACTCGAATAGGGAAGGCCCTTACGGAGTGGTAGAAGCTCATAGGTCAGGCTATTATATGCTTGTGCAAATGAACGGGGACCCAATACCTCATACGTGGAATATTTTAAACGTAGAGAAGTATAACCTGAGGTTGTAGAGTCCAAATTCATGTTGAAAGCAATAAACATAATATTTGGTAACCACTATTCTTCAGCTCATTTTGCTCAAAAAAAAATCTCGTAGTTGGAGATCTAAGATCTAGTGGTTCTCTCTCAGAATAAAAGAGCTGTCCTGGACCTGCCAAGGTGCTAAACTTACCAGGATCAGGTTCAGAAAAAGCAAATAAAAGAAAAACAAAAAATAATGAGTGTTGTAGAGGAGAGCTAAGACATAGTGGTCTCCTTGGAAAAAAAAAAGAGTTGCCCTAGACTTGCCGAGGTACTAAAGTGACCAGGATCATGTTTGGAAAAAGCAAGAAGTGCTAGGAGGGTTGAGACCTAGTGGTTTACGCTTAGAATAAAAAAGTCTCCTTGGACTCAGCAAGGAGCTAAAGGGCTGGATCAACTTCAGAAAAAACAAATAATAATAATAAAAAAAAAGAAACAATGAGTGCTAGGAAGGTTGACACTCAGTGGTAACCCCTCAGAATAAAAGAGCCGTCGTGGATCCGTCGAGGTGCCATAGTGGCTAGGATCAAGTTTAGAAAAAGCAAATAACGGGAAAAAAAAAAAAAAAAAAAGGTAGTGAGTGCTAGGAGGGTTGAGATCTAGTGGTTCCTCCTCAGAATAAAAAAACCGCCCTGGACTCGTAGAGATACTAAAGTGGCCAAGATCATGTTCAGAAAAAGCAAATAAGAGAAAATAAGTAGTGAGTGCTGTGACCTAGTGGTTGTCTCCCAGAGAATAAAAGAGCCATCTTGGATCTGACGAAGTGCTAAAGTGGTAAGGATCATGTTCTCCGACTAAGAAAAAAATTATAAGAGCTTTTTGCAATCCTACTTCATGATATAATTTTTTAAAAAAAGTGTTGTGTATGCCCTCAGAATGACTATGGCTTAAGTACAAAAGCGTAAGGGTTTTGTATTTACACTTAGAATTTTATAGTATGCTTAACATAAGGATTAAAGACTTTATACTTAGAATTTTTTGGCATATTTAATGTCTTTATAATTAGTTGAAGTTGTAAAGTTCTTATAAAGTACGAAGAAGAATAGTTTGGGACAGTAAAAAAAAGAGAAGATAGCCAGTACAGGTTGGAAATTGAAGAGCTTCATTTTATTCAAACAAAATTTTTACTATGTACAAAGAACACGTTATTGCAACTATTATAGAGGAGTAATATCCAACTAAGTAGCAACAATAGTGCCCTGGGAGTTATTAGTGTCAGTCTAAAAAGTGAGCTATGAGGAAGGGCCAGGCTGTTTTGTAGCCTGATTTGAAGTACCACTGGGGTCGGATAGCTCAAGAAGTGGTAAAGGTGCTCTGAATTTCTACTCGATAGCATTCAGCACGTCTGCATTGATCTTGAGGTTATAAGGAGTGTTGGATACAAATTGGGATTTCGGACTAGGCATTCACAAGTTGCAATAAATCCCATAATGTATGCATTTTGGGCAAACTCCTTAATGCCCTTGTCTACCTCATCGGAAACTAGGAACTCATTTTGGCTGCGAATCTTCAGCTCATTTCCTGAGCAATACACTAGACTTCTACAGCTTGGGCCTCCTCCTTGACCTTGAGAAGTTTTTCATCCCTCTTAGTTAAGTCCTACTCAAGGGTTTTCTTCTCAAACTGGACTTGACTAAGCCTTTCTCCTCAACTCTTCCATTTCTTTTTGCCACTTCTCATATTTGACCACTATTACTTCTTGACACTTAATGTCATGAGCCTGCATAGCTTTCTAGATCAAGGCTTTGCTTAATTTTAGAGTTGATCTTAGATTTGTGATACTACACTTCTTGACAAAGTGCTCTCACCTCGATGACGTGCCTCTCGTCCCTTTGACATGGCAGAAAACATGAAAACGATATGACGAAGGAAAAGACAAGTAATGAGTAAGCTATTTGAAGTAAAAACAAAAATAAAAAATGATAAATACAAATTAGCAGGATTATACTTGCGTTCATAGTAAAAACGTACAGCTTGTCCATGCAGTGCTGAGAAGTGAGGCATCTCACATATTCTTTGCCCCTCGGGAAGACAATTACCTTTGATTGTTCTTGAGCCACCAGAGCATACTGGGCCCTATCATTAATGTCCAAGTTGGGGTACAGCCTAAACTTTGCACTTCTAGTAGTAGAAGTACTAGGTACTGGTCCCACGATCTTAGAGGCCTAGGGCAGATCCTGCAAATGGGTCATTGTTTTCTCCTTATAAAGGTTGGATTTCTTCTCGCCTACACGAGGGCGTTATTCAATCATGTTAGCTATTTGTTCGAAATATAGAAGGTGGTCAAATAGGCCCGGGTAAGGGGGCTCACCTTAAAAAGTAATGTATTAGAGAATTTAGTTATTTGAGCTTTGTCTATCAAACCGAGCCATGGTGCTCAAAATGACAGTTGAGCAACTAGGACCCCTAGCTACTACAATGGTTGCAGCAGCAATGTTTCCCTCCATTTCAATATTTGTGCTCTCATCCAATTCAGCAGTTATTAAGGCCCGGGTCCTCTTCCGATTGGCTCGAGCTGGAGCAGCCGAGGGAGCAACAATAGTTATAATTTGGCTACTACCGATAGTTGGGTGCTTCTGGTGGCAGGGACCATAGCGACAGCATCCACATCAATAAATATGGACACTAGAATAGTGTCCACTACAAGGGTCAGTGAGGTGCTGACCGTAGTTACTTTTGCCATAGTAATGGCAACCTTTTGTGTGAACTAAGGGGTCAGCTGAGTCGAGCTAACTTCTACAATTGGTACATAGGCTACTAATCCATCCATAGTAGCGAGCCATCGAATCCTGAAAACAATAGCAAAAAGGTTCAGATTTAAGGAGACAATAAAGCAAAAACTATAATAACAGTCAAAGGTAAATAATCAACCTTTTATGTAGTCAAAGTTCTTTGGGACACTTTGATTGGGAAAAATGCCAACCTAGGCCAAAATGTGATTGCCCAGAATGATAGGTAGACCTTAGAAGTTTTACTCCGATTTTGGCTCTCAATAGTTTTTTTTTGCATCATCCAAGTCCTTCAGGGCAGCATTCCGAGCCGTGATGGACTCTTTAACAAGGTTCCAAGAGCCACTGTGTTCAAGTACCGGGCATAGAAGAACTCCTTCTATTCATGAATAGAAGAAAGGTTGCCTATAGTTAATTGTCGACTAGTAGCTCGGGAGAAACATAAAAGAACCCACGATTTAGGGTCAGTTTCAACATCATCCTAAAGATCTCTAGGTATAAAGGAATTTTATATAATTTACACATAATATGAAACTCAACTATGACCCTAATCCACTCATTGGGGTCACTTGGAAGACACTAATATTCCAGCGATTAGAGAGCCAACAAAGGAAATGGGTAATTGAAAGACGAAGACCTGCCTGGAGTTGCTCTTCATAAATGGTTATGTAGTTGGGAGCAGGTCAATGACATCGATCCTTGGCAAAATGGTGTTTCAAGTGCACATCACCAAGGAATTGATAAGTATCCTTAAGATTGTGAATTGCTTAGCAAATAGAGTGTTTTGAAGGTTAATAGTTTGAAGACCTTCATATTCATTTACAAAAGATTGAGAGGAAGAAGGATCCCTTGAGAAATTTAAAGGAATTGCAGCAAAAAGAGAGTCACACCAAGGTTTAATAATAAGTCTATTGGGTTCCTAGGGCTCGTGGATTATGGTGTGGTAATGATAGAAGAAAGAACGAACGTACCAGCCATTTCCTTGAAAAATTTGCAGGTGTTGATAAAACTTGAAGGAAATTGGAGTTCAAAAAATAGAAACACAGGAATTTACCTAGAAGCATGCAAGGAAGATGGTTGAAATTTCAAAGAAAAAAAAGATGCAAACAAAGTTGGTTGGGACAGAAAGGAAGTAGTAAGGATGAAAGCTAAGCCAGAGAAATTGCAAGGGAATCTGGGATGAAAAGAAGATTTGCAGAGTAACTTGAAGCTTGAAGGTAAAGTGTTTTTTCTAGCAAAAGAGCAGCAACGAAAGCAAATGGCAACAAAAGTCGTAAAAAAAAAAAAAAAACTCTAAGTTGGGGCATTTATGTCAAGGCGATTTGGGTTGGTGGGCCCAGCAGGTGAAGTAAAAACAAAAGGAATAATGTAAGTTGTGCCAGGTTGGTTGCAAAAAAATATTTTTACCTAAATTCACAACTGAATGGGGGAACTATTGGAGAAGGTGGCATTAAACTTGGATACAAATATTGAGGTGGTTACCAGTAGTTTCCAAGAAAAGTAATCATAAGGCGTGTTCGAAAAGACAGAGAATCTAGCTTTCTGGAATACCAAGAGGCTAACACTTGTAAACTTAACGAGGCACTTGGCAAGAAAGTGAAGGGTACTCCGGAATTCAAACATAAAGGTTTGGAATGGCTTGAGCTTCGGCTCAAAAGTTATATTGAAAAATATCTAAAAGGAAACAATTAAATTGGGGACTCACGCTTCGGACCAGTAGGGCTTAGAGGAACTCATGAGGTCGAGCCTCAAAGTGGCTACCCCAAACGCCTAGAGATTTGGCTCGGGAAATTCATTATAAAGAGAACTTTAGCTCGGGGACTTTATCCTAATAAAGTCAATAGTTTCTGTTTAGAGGACTCGCTATACAAGAAAGTATCAGGTCATACTTCAAGACCCAGAGGCCTCGGATGGGGACTTTATGGGCATATGACAGCTCAATTCTGAGGCTAGGCTTAGCACCGAGTTAAGGGTGTCAAACCCAACCAGTCCACTTATTGATACTAATTAAAGTCCAATAATATATTAGTAGTTTTCGATCCCACAAGTTATTGGTTTGGATTAATAGATAATTAAATACTACTGAAATTTTGGACTAATTGTTAATATTAAAGGTTGAGAATTACCACATATACCTAGGGTTAAACAATTATATGACATATTATATTGGATTTAGGGTTATAGCTACTCAAGAAAGAGGGGATGAAGAAGAAGGAAAAGAACACAAAGAATAGGCAAAATTTTCTATTATTATTTGTTTATGTTTATTTAATCAAGTTCTTGTTGGTTATCTTGGTGGGTAGTGCAAGTTTTCCTATTCTCGTGTCTATGTGCGTTGGAGGGGAAAAAAAAGATAATGCAATCACCTGACTTAAAGCCATTCAAACTACTGCATGATCGAAAACCATACATAAAAGTAATCCATAGTTATTTGAAGGCTTGGAAGGGTTGTGTTATTAGGCTACAATAAAATAATAGAATTAGTAAAATAATGATAAAGGTGTTGATTGGAATGATTGGCTAGTTTATTGGAAAATAAAATAAGGACTATTAGTTCTGTTGGACAGAGGAATTGAATTGATAATTGATGGCACCGTCATAATTATCAAAGGTAGGCAAAAAGAACAGAAAAATTGATGCATAAATAAGTTACGACAAGTAGATTTCATTAATCAGGCAGTAGGAAATGGTTTTAAATTGAAATATTTTTGTCATGTGATAGGCAAGGAATCGTCGGTTTTGGATTATTTAAGTTAAACTCGCGCATATTGGATAGTTTAAAAGGTGTAGTTCCTATTCTCTTCTATGTTTTCCATATTGTTTTATAATGGCATAAGTATTTTCTAAACGAATATTTTATGTATATAAAATGGCTCAAGCATGTGTGTTTTTCATATATGTGAAATTATAAGTGGCACTTTTGAACATAAGTGATTATGTGTGATTGATATATTTTGTATGACTTTGGCTAATTGTAAGCTTTCACTGAGTCGGCAGGGAGTTAGTTCTTGTCAGTGTATAGCCCTTGTCCAGCAGGATATAGCTGGCTAGTGTTGTGACCCATCCTAGTGGGTATAATAGTTAGGACAAAATATCTTGAATTACCGATACTAATGCCTAATTGAGTCTTTAAGCCTATTCAAATATGAATGATTATGTGTGATATTGAATTGGATTGAGTTATTTATTTTAAAGAAATATGTTTATAATTGTCACTTATCTTTCTAACGAATTAATGACTTTTCAAAAGATCAAATTGCAAATGTCTTTTAAAGTAGGTGTATATGTGTGTGTATATATATATGCATGTATGTGTTCACAAAATTTTCAAACTAATATATATTATCATTCTCGATCCAATAGAGGAGAATACGAGCTACTTACTGAACAAGTGTTTGCTCACTCAATTACATAATATTATTTTGCAGATGTTCGTAGTTTCTTTAAGGCAAGTGATCGAAAATTTGAGGATCTGATCTTGGTGTCCTCATGGGAAGGTGAAGGCGCGGTATGTTGCGACTTGATTTTGGGGCATGTTATTTAGTGGTATCAGAGTAATAGATTATGATTACTGCATGTGTCCTAGACTGGAGGTTTAGAATGCCAGACTATGGATGTTTGTCATAATTAGGTGTGAATATACGGTTTTAAGTCTTGGACATATAGGTTTTGACAATTGGTTTGTGTTTCAGAAAATAATAGGTTAAATTGGATCATTTTTGCTTAAAATCTTAAGACCTCATATGATCCTTGAGTTGAGTGGCCAACAAACATTTGAATCCTTGTGGTAATTTGGATTAGAGTATGGATCATTGAAAGTTATTAGGAGCTAATGGATTTGGGCAGTCTAAGTAATGAACTTTGCTAATTATAAGTTTTAAATAAGAGTGCGAAGCGGAAGTGTGGTGTGTAAAGTTTCAAGGATGAAATTTCTTTTAAAGGGGTAGAGTTTGAAACCCAACGCGTCCACATTGATACTAATTAAAGCCGAATAATATATTTGTAGTTTTCCGATCCCATAAATTATTAGTTTGAATTAATAGGTCATTAAATACTACGAAGGAATAATTGTTAAACATTAAAGGTTAAGAATTACTAAATATTCTTAGGGTTAACTAAATTACACGACATATTATATTGGGTTTAGGGTTATAGCCACTCAAGAAAGAGGAGAGGAAGAAGAAGGAAAAGAATACAAAAAATAGGTAAAATTTTCTACTATTATTTCTTTATGTTTATTTAATCAAGTTCTTGTTGGTTATCTTGGTGGGTAGTCTGAGTTTTTCTGTTCTCTTATCTGTGTGTATTGGAAGGGGAAAAAAAAGAAGATAAAGCAATCATATGGCTTAAAGCTATTCGAACTGTTGATTGACCAAAAATCATACATACAATTAATCCACAGTTATTTGAAGGCTTGGAGGGTTTCTGTAGTTAGGATACAATAAAATAATTGAATCACTAAAATAATGATAAAAGTGTTGATTGGAAGGATTGGTTAGTTTATTAGAAAATAAAATAAGGACTATTTGGTTCTGTTGGAAGAAGGAATTGAATTGAAAATTGATGGCATCATCATCAAAGGTAGGTAGAAAAAATAGATAAATTGATGCATAAATAAGTATATGACAAGAAAATTTCATTAATCAAGTAGTAGGAAAGGTTTTTAAATTGAGATATTTCTATTGTTTTATAGGCAAGGATTCGTCAGTTTTGGATTATTTACGTTAAACTCATGCCTTTTGGATTGTTTAAGAGGTAAGTAGTTACTATTCTCTTGTCCATCCTAACAGGTATAATAGTTAGGACTAGATATCTTCAATTGCCGATAATGTCTAAGTGAGTCTTTGAACCTATTTGAATGTGAATGATTATGTGTGATATTAAATTATATTGAGTTATTTGTTTGAAACAAATACGCTAATAATTGTCACTTATCCTTCTAATAAATTAATTACTTTTCAAATGATCAAATTATAAATGTCTTTGAAAATGTTTATATATGTATGTGTGTGTGTGTGCATGTGTTGATTGTGTTCACAAATTTTTAAAACTAATGTATAATAATGTGCTTGATCCAATAGAGGAGAATACGGGTTACTTACTGGGCAAGTGTTTGCTCACCCATAACATTACATAATATTATTTTGCAGGTGTTCGTAGTTTCTTTAAAGCATGTGATCGGAGATTTGAGATTTTGAGTCTAGTTCCTTGTGGAAAGGTGAGGTTACTGTTGGGATTTCCTAGCCATAATATAAAAATAACGCAGCGGAAAAACACCGGAAATCCCTATAAGAGGATCCATGCGTTCCGATTAAATCGTCTAGGGTTTAGATATATATACCTTTGATGCTCGATAGCAAAACCCTGGTTGCGATCTGAACCTTTCACGTTATGAACTCTCACGGTATACTACAGGGACACCACGGCAACCACGAACTATTCGTAGAACACGTCAGACCTTAGGCGCTGCTCTGGATTGAACGAACGCCCTCTACAGGTATCCACACGAGTAGCTTTTCCGATTTTAGGGTGTTGCTTGCTAGAGCAGTGTTTCGGAACTATTTCGTAGGGTTTTTCGTCCGACTGTGTGTTACTAATGAGTCGCATATTAGACCTTACGAACCCTAAAGAATCTTAGAATATTCTATATATAGCGGTTAACCTAAATTCAAAGAACTCCTCTTTGATTAGAATTCTTCTATCACACGTATTAGGTATATAAACGCGTATGATAGTAACCAGATATAGTTCCTTACGAATTATTATAATTACTATTTAACTGGACAATCCAGTAGTTCCAATGTAATTAGTAAATAATTCTCGTTCATTGAATCTAGACACAAATTCTTATTCAACGAACTTAGTCAACAATTAACTTAACCCAATGCTTACTCTTAGTGTGCGACCCTTTAGGTTCATTTAACGTTGGCAATAAGTATAATTTCTAATTCCAACACTGTTGCCTTTAGTACATAAACCAACAATACTCCCACTTGGACTAAAGACAATTAGCCAGGAAGTTATGGAATTGAATAAATTAAACACCTTTAATTTATCATTAACAGATTATACTCATAGATCAAGATTGGCCTCTAGCAAGGCATCATGACCACCCAAGTTAATATAAGATCATTATGAATACCATAACCTGATCAGATATTAGATGTCTTAATCCTTTTGTCTCACGATGTCTTAGTTGGACATAGAGCATGGACAATGTCATCTCTATTTGTGTCCAACTATTTGATTTCTCGATCTCGAAGTAGAATGATAAAACAAATGAATTTGATCACCTTATCAATCCATTTGAGCACGCATTTTCCTCCGCATAATTTCTACATGTTCAATCACAATCTTTATAATCATCCGGTTAAAGACAACGTTTGATTGTGTCAAAACACATAAGTTCTTATGTAGGAAACTATGGTGATCTCAGGTCTAAGGATGAACAACATGTTCATAATGAGAATTACCAATGACATAAAACCATGTTGTATTCTCATAACGGGTCAATCCAGTACTTTGTTCGCCAACAAATACCCATGATTTTTATTATATCCATATATCCATAATCATCATATGATTATCAATCAAAATCATACTAGTCTTAAATCAACACAGTTCCCACTATATTGAATAACTAGTTGTTGGACATTTAGAATAATAAATTATTCATGGATTCTAATATTAAAACATGCAATAATAAATCTCTTTATAAATAAAATATCATGATGACAATATTCGTTTTAAAATTATCCATTAAAAGTCTCCCAATTAAACAATTAGGTCCAATCATACATATGTCTAAGACCTATTGACCGAACATGGCGATCATGTTTTGGTTGTGGTAGTGGTTTAGTTAATGATCTCATCAGCAATGTTGTCATCGGTTGGTACTTTGCATATTTTGGAGGTTACTCTCTCAATTATCTCACGAATGAGATGATAACGTCTTTGGATGTGTTTGGATCGTTGATGCGATCTAGGCTCTTTGGCTTGTGCAATAGCCCCATTATTATCACAATAGATATCAACTGGATTAGTGATGCTAGGAACAACACCTAATTCGGTGACAAATTTCCTAATCCAAATCGCTTCCTTAGCTGCATCTGATGCTGCTATATATTCTGCTTCCGTCAACAGAATCGAATAGCTTCTGTCTCTTATACACATCTAGATGTGTATAAGAGACAGGGATATGTGTTCACATTTCCTGACTGTGATCTAAAATCATCTCTGTCTGATCGAAACTTGCATCGTGTAACCACTTACAACAAGCTCTTTTCCAGTCCTCCATAAACCAAGAAAACATCTTTAGTTCTTCTCAAGTACTTAAGGATATTCTTGATCTGTCCGATGACTCTCACCAGATCCGATTGGTATCTACTCGTTATGCTCAAAGCATATGAGACATCCGTCGAGTGATGTGTATAAGATGTAGGTGGATCCTATAGCTGATGCATATGGAATCTCACTCATGCGATTTCGCTCATCTTGTGTCGCAGGACACTGAGCCTTTCCAAGACTGATGGCATCAGACATGGACCTGTCTCTTTTAGAATCTTGCATGTGTATAAGAGACTTTACTACTTTATTTATATAAGTACTTTGACTCAGGCCAATGCCCTTTTGAGATCTATCTCTATAGATCTTGATACCAAGGATATAAGCTGCTTCGCCCAAATCCTTCATTGAGAAACACTTTCCTAACCAAGACTTGACTTTCTGCAAGGTAGGAATGTCATTTCCAATGAGCAGTATGTCATCAACATACAAAACTAGAAACACAACTGCATTTGCATTAATATTCTTGTAAACACAAGGTTCATCTTCATTTTTGATGAATCCAAACTCTTTGACTGCTTCGTCAAAACGAAGATTCCAACTCCGAGAGGCTTGCTGTTACACACTAAGAGTAAGCATTGGGTTAAGTTAATTGGAGAGATGTAGTTACAGTTCCATGTCAGTTTTCTTCTTGAAAACCCATTTATACCCAAATAGTTTTTATACCATTTTGTGGATCAATCAAAGTCTGCTTGTCTCTCATACACATCTAGATGTGTATTTCATGACATAGAAGATTCCTCAGAGTCTGGACTAGTCATAGCATCTTGGTAGCTAAGTGACACTCATGGTGATCCATGAGTAACACATCATTTGTATGCTATGACTAGTCCCTGGCTAATTGTCTTTAGTCCAAGTGCTGTCTCTTATACACATCTAGATGTGTATAAGAGACACAAACAAACACTTATCGACTTGGGAGCTAACTTATCCGAGACTGCCGTTTGACATAAGCCTCACACCCCAAATCTTAAGAAAAGACAAACAAGGCTTTTACCAGTCCACATCTCATATGGTGTCTTTTCTACGCTTTTAGTTGGAACACGATTCAATGTGAATGCATTGTTTGTAAAGCATAACCCCAAAAGGATAAAGGGAGATCTCAGTTCTCAGTATCGTACGACTGGCCACTATCTATTAAGCACGTATACTTGGCCTCGATACAGATGTTTAATGGCCCTTTTGACCTACTTAATAGTAAATCATTTCTACAATTTTAAGATGTCATAAAATTCTTATACTGATGTATTAAGAGACCTCGATCAGAATCAATTGATTTAGACAATCTTGCCAAGTTGATTCTGTACTTCATACTTCGGAACTTCTGAAATCAAATGATTTTTGAACTTGGCATAGTCCTGTCTCTTATACACATCTCCATGTGTATGAAATCATCGAGAAAGTAATGAAAGTCTTGGTAACCTCCTCTGCAACAAAGATTTAATGGACCACATACATCTGTATGTATTAGGCCCAATAAATCATTGGCTCGCTCACCGTGTCCAGAAAGGAGCTTTAGTCATCTTTCCCAACAAACAAGATTCGCAGATATCATAAGATTCAAGATCAAATTGATTCAAAAGCCCATCTTTATGGAGTTTTGATATGCGCTTCTCATTTATGTGACAAAGGCGACAATGCCATAAGAAAGTTTGATTTGAATCATCCAATCTAGGTTTCTTTGTATTTATGTTATAAACAATCTCTGGATTGGGCTTTTTAATGTTTAGAACGTAAAGACCATTATGCAAATCAGCATTTCCATAAAACACGTCTTCACGGTGAATGGAGAATTTTTTATTCTTAATAAAGAAATCAAATCCATCATTGTCTAAACAAGAAACTGTATACACATCTAGATGTGTATAAGAGACAGTGTCTAGATTCAATGAAGGATTTATTATTCTAAAGACAGCATAGCTGATCCATTATACTATCAAGATCTACCAGAGACCAAGACTCAAAAGATCGCCATGTTGAGTCAATATATCTATAGATCTTTAACACATCTGATGTGTATAATAGAAATTCTAATAATTCTATAGTACAACATCTGGTTACTAGTTAAATACGAAGTTGTAAGATTAACGTGTCATAGATAAATACCTGAAGTAGTAAAGATCTAACTCTTGTTCTTCTTTAGATCTTCCAAATAGAGTTTGCAATTTCTTTTCCAATGACCATCCTCATTGCATAAGTGACATACTCTTTCCTTTGGAGGCTTAGACAATGTTCGACTCATTAGTAACAGTAAGAGACAGAAAAACCCTAGTACAATAAGCTTATGAGACCTTGATAATCTTGTACGAAAGTGAGGTTACTATCATACGCGTTAATATACCTAATACGAGGAAGAGAACATCTAGATGTGTATAAGTTGCCAACTCTTGACTTATGGGAAATCCAAGTCTTTCAAGATGATCTATGTGACCCTTCATCTTCAAGACATGAGGACTAACAGCGCTCCTTCACCATTTTGCAGAATGTAAAGCTTTGGTCGTATCAAACCTTTCTGCCGTGCTTGCCGTTGGAACATTTCCTTGAGATGATTGACCATCTCGAAAGCTTCCAAGTGCTCCAAGTCCTTCAAGGTCTGGGCTCATGGTAGCAAGCATAAGGCATCCAACATCAACGAGTCATTAGAATGCTTACCGTAAGCATCTCTCTCGCTCTTGGAGCATTGGTGCAGTCGTTCAGGATAGGATTGTCCGAACATACAGACTTCCTTGAAAAGGTATTTGCTAGCATCCATGAGATTCCATTTAAAGGATTGGAGCTTTCTCTTGGTCCCATTTAGCTTGTCCTTCTCAAGGATAGATCGCAAAGATAGTGTTGAAGTGTTATTAGCGGCCATCGATCTACAACAATTATGCAAAGTACAATATTTCGATATTAATATAAAACTCCCACTAAATCAATTATCCTCATAAATGAATACACAACAGTTTGTATTTAGTGGGTTAAGATCCATATTTCACTTAACCTTAACTCAGCTTTGGCATGACAATTAAAATTAAGTTATTTAGGTAGGTAACTCTTTACCAATTACATCATATGTAACTCTTAAAATAATTATGAGATCAATACATCACATGTACCGGCATGTTTAATCTCATCTTATGCCTATGGGCCCAAAACCGTTTTGATAGCCCAATATTTATTGGCCAAATTAAACATATAAGTAGCACCATTACTTATCCTTTCTGACTAAAATAACTAATGTACTTTTACTAGCAAAAACATTAAACGCTTAACATAAGTACTAACTTTGGAAGGTGTTTAAATTTGGTGATTCTGATATTGACTTAACATGTTATGTGAACTTGTTAATTGATCATATGTTTTCATGCACCACATATATTTAACATTTAACATCACATAAACATATACAAATAACAGTAAGATAAACGTGTCATAGCATGGCCCTTAAACTATGGTGATCTTCATAAGCCAATATGAAGATCAAGGTCAATCCTAGGGTCAAATTACAACTTCAAAATTTCTTCCATCTTCATGGAATACACCTTGTTGTTGATTGACGCCAAGTTGCTCCTCTTGCCTTCTTTACAAGCTTTGTAATACAATAATACAAAACTTTAAAATTACAAAAAAGAAAAACGACACGCAGGCCGTATTTATATAATTACACCCCAAAATAGAAATAAATTACTATTCTAGTAGGTCAAAAGGGCCATGCTATGCACCATGCATATGAACACATCATAAAACAGAAAACATACTATTATTTATCCGATGTTACTAACCAAAACAATTTTAAGCCACTATGACAGAAAGTACGGCGGTCTCGCTTCAGAGGAATCGTGAGTCATTTAGCAGTGAATCGAACCCTATTAGATATGGTTCGATCCATGATGAACATACACATATCATATATGTAAATCATTCGGCAGAAAAATACATATATCATATATACATAATTCAACATCTTACATACGTATATCACATATACATATAGTATTAGATACTGGATGTGGAGCTCACATTTGTGTTAATGTGAAGGATCTGAAAAAAAGTTCTCCATTAAAGAAAGGTGAAGACGTGTTGCTGGTTGGAAATGCCTGCAATTAAACAGATTTTCAACAAAGATACATTCAAAGTAACTACGGTTCATGTACTTGATTATGTCCAACATAATATGTTTTTAACTAATTTCATCAATCCAGAAACGGTTTAATTGAAAACGCAAGCGGCTCTGATACCACTGTTGGGATTTCCTAGCCATAATATAAAAATAACGCAGCGGAAAAGACACCGGAAATCCCTATAAGAGGATCCATGCGTTCCGATTAAATCGTCTAGAATTTAGATATATATACCTTTGATGCTCGATAGCAAAACCCTGGTTGCGATCTGAACCTTTCACGATCTGAACACCACGGTCACTATTTGGACACCACGGCAACCACGAACTATTCGTAGAACACGTCAGACCTTAGGCGCTGCTCTGGATTGAACGAACGCCTCTAGGTATCCACACGAGTAGCTTTTCCGATTTTAGGGTGTTGCTTGCTAGAGCAGTGTTTCGGAACTATTTCGTAGGGTTTTTCGTCCGACTGTGTGTTACTAATGAGTCGCATATTAGACCTTACGAACCCTAAAGAATCATATTCTATATATAGCGGTTAACCTAAATTCAAAGAACTCCTCTTTGATTAGAATTCTTCTATCACACGTATTAGGTATATAAACGCGTATGATAGTAACCAGATATAGTTCCTTACGAATTATTATAATTACTATTTAACTGGACAATCCAGTAAATCCAATATAATTAGTAAATAATTCTCGTTCATTGAATCTAGACACAAATTCTTATTCAACGAACTTAGTCAACAATTAACTTAACCCAATGCTTACTCTTAGTGTGCGACCCTTTAGGTTCATTTAACGTTGGCAATAAGTATAATTTCTAATTCCAACACTGTTGCCTTTAGTACATAAACCAACAGTTACAACATGTTGTGACTCGAATTTGGGATATGACAAAGGGAACTAAAGATGATACATTAATTAGCTGTCTATATGGTGCTATATATTTATGTAACATGCCTATGTGGCTACCTCATTAAATACATTTATATAATTAGTCAATATGCTTAGCTGGCAACAGCATGGCCTAGACACCCCTTGTAAGCCTGATTTGTATATTTATTCATCCCAATTTTCACTCACTCCAAAATATTTTGTCTAATTTCTCTCTCTAACTTTCGACTTTCATCAACCCTCAACAAACATCTATTTTGCTGGGCAAATTCAGAAATTGAAAGTTCATAATCGAACTGGAGTCAGAAAATAAGGACAATCTAAATCAGTCTCCAAACATTGGAATAAAAATACTTAGTCATGACAAAAAAGAAAAATCATGCTCCAAAAGTAAAGAATTATTAAACAAAAAATAATAATATTGAATTTGCTCACATGGTCAAGGAGTAGTCAAAAGAAGGGATGGAATTTGATGGAGGCTTGTGGAGGAGGTTCAAAGGCTTCTTCATAAGAAAATTGAAATTGAAAGCATTGATTAACATAGGCATTTATGAAATTAGTTGATAAGGATAATTTTTCTTTTTGAATTTTGATTGGAAAAAGGATTAGTATACGCTACAAATTTGAGAGCTATCTTACGATTATGTTTGGATCAATGGATTTAAGAAAAAATTTGAATTTCACTCATTTGTTGGAATAATTTTTGTGAGATTGAAATAGATTAATTTTAAATTTACCCAAATTAAAAAGTATGAAATGACGTCAAAATTTTCACATCTTCATTTTAAAAATTTTCTCGATTAATTAAATTCTAATATAACTCAAGCCATAACCTTATCTTTACTAATTGAACTTGGGCTCAAGCCAATTAGTTGTCTATGGATCCACTAAAATGACTTGGGTTATGTCAGTAGGCCGATCCAATATTTGGTCTTTAATAATGGGTGACTAAGTCAACAAGTAACCCATTAGGATAGAAAATCCTATTTTTTTACTTATAAATAGGGGTGCACTTTCCTTATATTGCATGGGGAGATTTTGCATACATCAAGACTACATCAGAGAATGTATTGCATACATCAAGACGGGATAAGAGAGCTACTGCATCCACAAGTCTTCCAAGACCTCTTGAAATTCACTGTGTTCTTTGATGCTCAATCCTTAGAATCTCATAAGATCTTCATGTTTCTCAAGTGTTCAAGTCCTCAAGTGTCCAAAAATCCTCAAGTGTTTAACTCTTCAATTGTTGATAAATCCTCAAGTATTCAAATTTCAAAGGTTGATCACAGCTATCCTCTCAAGTATTCAAGTC
This sequence comes from Cinchona pubescens, assembly GCA_025175665.1. NCBI lineage: Eukaryota > Viridiplantae > Streptophyta > Magnoliopsida > Gentianales > Rubiaceae > Cinchona > Cinchona pubescens. The sequence goes on along the minus strand of JANKKI010000328.1, from coordinate 1,352,184 downwards.
TCCAATTACTAACAAATCTCAAATCTTTCGTAAATCGAGAGACGTTCTGTTCAAGTGTTCCAATCCTTAAATTGTTCATAGATAGATAGACGTTATTTTTCAAGATCTACTCAACTGTTCAAATCTTCAAATTCAAGTTTCTTTGTAGATCGTAAGACGTCTTTCCTCAAAGATTACTCAAGTTTTCACTACAAGTTTTTGACAAATCTTCTTCTAGTCATTAAATTCATAGCAAAAAGATCTACTTTAAATCTGCAATTTAAAGGAGTAAGAATTAAGGGAATATTTTTTTGTAAAAAGAAATATAAAATCAGGGTTGTGTATCTTTTTCAATAAACCAATAAATTTGACATTTTTTATTATTTTGTTATTGATTTTTGTATTATTTCCATATTCAAAATTTATGTGTCAAAATGATTTCAAACAACTTTCTAATTTAAGTGGATTTGAAATTCATCAATTTTGACTTTGCAAATCCCTCTCACTACATGTGTTTGGATGGATGGATTTGGATTTAAGGATGAATTTGAAATGAAATGATTTGAAATGACTAGGGTTTAGAGTGCATTTAAAATTCAGAATTTTTTGTAGTTAAAATCTATTTTAATTTTGAACAGATTTGAAATTTGATCCACTAATATTTTTTTAAACAGTAAAATGAATGTAAGTTGAGAATTTGAAATCAAATTTATCCCCTCACCAAACAGGCAATAAATAAGTGAATTTTAATTTTTTTTTTTTCAAATTCATCTAATCAAATACAATTTAAAAAGTTAAAAAATATAGCACAGGTGTAAATTTCAGTTAAGTGTGAGAGACTTTTGTGAAGAAGTTAAGAAAGTAAGCCACGTCCCAATTAAATTGTACCGAATGAAAAAAGAGAAATTGAGAGAATGCTAATAAAAAGTATAAATAAAAGTAGAACACCCATTACCGGGGTCGAAAGAGCAGCAGGCTTTCTATCCTTCTTTCCATTCCATCCCCACAAAAGGGAACATTTTTTCCCGACCTCTTCTTTGAACCCTCCTTTTTTTTTATTTCTTTCTTCTATCGAAAGAATTGATTACTTTAAAATTAAAAAAAATAAAAGAAAAAGGAACCGAAGGAGAAATGGCTGATCAGCTGACTGATGATCAGATCTCCGAGTTTAAGGAGGCTTTTAGCCTATTCGACAAGGATGGAGATGGTAATCTCTTTCTCTCAATTCATTCTCTCTTCCTAAAATTATGTATTATTAGTACATATGATTTATCAGATCTGGGTGGTTTTTGTTTTTCATTTATTATGTGTTGGTTGCTTACTCATCTTAGAATGCTAATTGTTGTTATTTGGCTTTAATGAACCTTCTTGCCTTCAATTAAAATCAGACTCTACTCTTATGGTCCCTTTGGAAGAAATGAAAAGTCAAATTATTTTTTATCATTTTGTTCCTCAGCAAAAACATTGTGAATTAAGAAAGAAAAATGTTTATGAATCGCAATTTCAAAGAAAATACCCCTTTATTTTGCCTTCTCTTCTCCTTTATCACATTGTGAAAACGTTCTTTTTTTTTTTGTCTCCTTAAATTTGGTTTTGGACTTGAGCAACACGACAATTTTTGTTGAACACCGCCAAAGATGGGTTTTTTTTTATTAAAAGTTTTCGAATTTGGGTTTTGCACCGTATCTTGTAGGAGTAATCTCTGAAAGATAGAAACCCTTTTACCGTCTGTGGTCAACTATTATTGCACCTCGATGCCTGTTGCGTTATGCAAGAGTTCAGCCATTCATATAATAAAAGTCTGTTGAAAATTAGTAGCCGTGTGAAACCTTCATTTTGTTATCGGATTTTTTATCATTCTTGTGTCTTTGTTGAAGATAAAGAGATCCTATATTTTCTTTTGGGAAGTAAACAGCATCTAGAGATCTAGATATCATTAATCACAGCGACGGTTTTAGCCTTATACTTTTGCATGAAGTCATTACAGGATTTTAATCTGCCTTTACTTTCGTGATTTTCATGAATATGTTTGTCCTACAACATTTCCTTGTTTTTCATTGTAACCATGGATATGGATGTTCAAATTTTTCTGTGCCTTTTTATAGCTTGTAATGATGCCAAGTAGTCTGGATCTTCCCTTAGCCAAGCTCCCAAATAGGATATGTTTTGGATAGCTGAAACTCTTATGCTTTGAAGGTTTGTTTTCATGAGACAGTGGTTGTATTGATCTCTAGGTAGCATCACCACTAAGGAGCTTGGTACGGTCATGAGGTCACTGGGGCAGAATCCTACTGAGGCTGAGCTCCAGGACATGATAAATGAAGTGGATGCTGATGGGAATGGAACCATTGATTTCCCGGAGTTTCTAAATCTCATGGCAAGGAAGATGAAGGATACAGACTCTGAGGAGGAGCTAAAAGAAGCATTCCGAGTTTTTGACAAGGATCAGAATGGGTTCATTTCTGCTGCTGAGCTTCGCCATGTCATGACCAACCTTGGGGAGAAGCTTACCGATGAGGAAGTTGATGAGATGATCAGGGAGATCATAACAGCTGATGTAGATGGTGATGGACAAATCAACTACGACGAGTTTGTTAATGTTATGATGGCCAAGTAAAAGATCTGAAAACTGGTGTAATGCTTTCTGGTGTATTTTTACTAGTCATCTGAGGTTTCAGAGGTCAAAGTCAAACGTCTTTAATATAAGTAATAGTCTCTCTGTTGAATTGATGGCGGAACCTTCTTCCCCCTTTCCGATGTTTTGTAGTCTTCTCGAGGATATTGCCCTTTCTTCCGTTTAATACCCGTTGTAAAAGCATACCCGTTGTAAAAGCTGTGGGGCTGTTGTTTGACTAATTGGAAATTTCTTTAGGTTTTCCTTGATGGTTGAAAATCTAAATAACCCCCCCACTCTTAATGTTCTTATGGCATTCGGCTGCAAGTTTTGGACCTTTTGGAGATGTCTTGGTATCCAAATTCTGAATTGGATCAGCAAATGGAGCTTAAAATAAGTAGAACGAAGACGCACACAAATACACAAGATCAAAGCACATGACATGGCAATACAACCCACAGGAAAGGTAAAAGTTAAATGCCATAAAGAAGTAAAGTCTGAGAAACAATAGAAAACATAGAAGAAAAGCCAGACGAAATGAATTCTTTATAAAGACAATCTTGCAGAATGCTAAAAACACAGGAAATGAAGTGAGGAAGGAGAAAGGGGAGAATGTCAAACATTCCCAACTATGTTGATCATCGGTACAAAGGAATACTAACATTTATGCACGATTTTTTTTGATCACCTATAACAAGTGAAAATTGGGGCCACTAAATCTCATAATCTCTTCAAACTTTTCTTTCTCGCATCCATCTTCTTCTTGTCATAAGGATTTTTGGCAAATATAACTTCCTTCTTTTGCATACAAGGTGCTGCAGATGCACCAACTCCTGCTTCCATAGTTGAAGGAAGGTCAACTGGCTGATCATGATTATTTCCTCCCCTGTTGGCATTTGAGGAAGGGACCACTGGCAGTTGAAGTGCAACACCCGATACTGAATTCTTGTGTATAAGGGGATCAACGCTATAATCTGAGTTGTTCAACTGGTCAACTTTAATGGCAGTTGTAGACTCAGAAATTCCTCCTGTTTTGAACTTTGGTTTTGTTTTGAGAGCATGAATTGTTGTATAGATTCTGTAAATTTCGAAGTTAGGAAGCAGATAAAAATGTGTGACCAAAAATAAAGAAATTGATCTCCAAGTTAACAAACTTGAGCTTTTAGATGACCCAATAATTCAACAAAGTATCGGACAGAAGGCGAACCTTCAAGAAATATACTTATTACTTTCCTCTTAACAGTTGAACTTTTAACACTTGAGAGTTTTCAGATGAAGTGGTAATTAAATATAGTATCATCAGACTCAAGGTTACAGGTCCAATCCCCAGAAGACTGGCTACTGGGGGAGATTGCAAACCAAGTCTGGTTTAGCATCTTGCCCATATACGGCAAAGGCCTGGGGGTTGAAACTGCAAACTGAGTCTGGTTTAGCATCTTGTGTCTATACCACAAGGCGGGGGGGTAGGGGCTATGTCAAAGTCCTGCTGTTCAGTATAATGAATGAAGCAGAATAAAATAAATCACCTACACCACGAACTACAAATTGCAAAAAGTTTTCCATTTTCTCATGTATCCGAAATGTTACTAAAATGTCTGATATGAAAACTAAACAGCATTAACTTAACCACTACATGATGCAAATTATCTTCATTTCATAGAAATTATTCTTAAGATTTTACTGTCAACTATAGAAAGGCAGAATGATTCCAGAATTTCTTCTGGAGCACATTTCCCCTATCGACCAAGCTGTGAAACACACAAATCTCGGCTCGTGTATCTATTAACCTATTGGCTCTACACTAATTGCAAAAAAGCAGAGTCTTTTACATTTCATCAGACCCTATGTTGCCATGTATGATAGGCAGGATTTTGCAAATGACACATGTATGTGTAGATAAAGAAAAGTATCTTGAAAGCTGCCATGCATGACAAGCAGGATACATGGCAAATTCACTGGTATTGTGTAGAAGTCCACTGCAGTACAACCCACAGAAAGACAATCAACTCAGAATCTTGTCAGACACCAAAAAAATGCCACATTTACATGTTAAATGGTTAATCATACCAATTGAAACAGATAATGTGGCATCCTCAATTATCATATTCCATAATTAAATCAAGCATAAACCTAAAAACTACTTCCACAAAGCTCTCAACTACAAATTATCCACTGCTCCAACTTCCTTTTTATTCTTCCTCCCGTCAATAAAGGGCAATCATAAGATAAAACTAACAAGCCCTAGGTTAATGGAATTGAATTCTGCAAATGAATAAAGTATACCAAATATCAAGAAACATCAAGGTTTGAGGAAAAGAAGCAAGAAGGAACGGCATGTGCATAAAATAGAAAACTGCTTTTGGCCAATCCACATTAAAGTACTAATTCGTGAAATAAGACTGATACAAAATCACAAGAGACAGATGAACATAACCGCATATAAGGAGAAGATATTCATCACAACCATAAAAAAGTTTATGAAACAAGGATGACTCACCTTGCATGCCGGGCATATTCCTCATAATTTTCAAGTAGCATTTTTCCAGCCTGCTCATTCAAGGCTGATTCAGGAAATGGTTCAATCAACAAACATCTAATAACCTGTTGTAATCAACAGAGGAAGTTAGCAGACAAAAATTTAGCTCATTTACGGAAAACCAATAACAAGTTGTATTTGTTGCCATTGCTTGACAATCTTCCAATCAATAAATTTTGATCAAAAGAGAAATGAACACACCATTAAAACATGCCGCAAGCCAAGGCTAGGGTTCCAATCCTTTTTCAATGCATTCACACAGATCTCACCACTTGTTGCAATATTTGGATGAAAAATCTTCGTGAGAAAGTACCCTGTAAGTAAAAACAGGGAGACCATAGAAGGGATGAAAATAACCCATCAAAAATGATAGTTGTTGAGCCAAAACTGAGGACATCAAATATGGCAAAAGCCCAAAGGGCTATCTCAAATAAATAGTTCTACAAATAAAGCAATATGATTGATGCCATAGATGATAGAGAAAAAGAAAGAGGATTATTCTATTTATACTTGAACAATCAATAGATTTTTGGTCCAGAAAGTTCATGCAAATCGAGGCCAATCACATTACCTTGTTTTGAAAGTGACACAAATGACCTGACTGATAAAGGAGATACTTTGCAGTGTAGGACACATTACACCATATTGAACAAAAAGTTGTGCATAAGAAAAAGAATGGGGAGAAAAGATGCATGCCTTACGACAGTATGGAAACAAGCAAATCAACAGGAATTGCATCAAATGCACAGGGTGAAAAGACTGTAGGTTGATCTAAACTTTAAATGAGGCAAAAGAACAGAAAAACAAATGCAAATGCAGAAGTTTCTGAAAGAGAGAAACACAAGAGCATCAATATTTTCTGAACAAGGGCAACTCTTCTGATACCTACTAATTTCTATTAAAAGCTCCAATTAAGCAAAACCTTACAGTCCTAAGAAATGGTAATTTACCAACCTTTGGGGGGTGAATGTGGGAAATCATGAGACAATATCAACTTCATGCGAAAAATACCATTCTCATATGGTGTCCCAGCTGCAAGTAACAGCAATTATGAATGAGACGAAGAAATAAATTATCAAGAGTAGGAGCTCCTAAAGGCTGAGGGCACTACCTGGGCCTTCAATATCAGCATATATAGTTGAAAAATTGTCATCATCTACACCAACTTTAATGCCCTCGGGAGGTGTTTCATCAAGATTCTTCAATTCTTTAGCAAGTTGTTTTATCACATTTGGAGGAAGATTCTCATTTGTTGCCTGTATCAAAGAAAATGAAAAAACTTTCCAGTTGGCACGGAAGAAGAATAAGCTCAATTAATTGGACATATATATTGCTTAGTTCCACTAAGGAAAAAGAACGAAGGAAGATCCAAATGAAAATGACCATCAAAGTATACCATGAGCAATGGACTTGCTGATATCCAATCTCCAATGACCTTAAAAAGAGAACAAAGTGTTTGTGTCATACAACACTTAGACATATCAAGAATCAAATTTATATACCACATATTAACTGAATCAAGCATATTTAGATAAACACTAAAAAAAAAAGGAGATGGAAAAAAAAAAAAAAGATTTGATACCCAAGGAATACTACAAACAGGTTGCTGTTCCAAAAACAATGGAAGGACTAAGGACTAGGTAAGATAATAAGAAGATTACCATAACGAGATTAAAAAGTTTGAGACTCTCCTAGAGAAGCCTGTGACCTTGTGGAAATGAGTTCAGCAGCCCTTGCAACCAACTCAGCCAAAAACTTCAGTCACAGAAGTTTGAGACAACAAAGATTATCAAGCCAACAGATAGGAATCCTACAAAAGAAACAAAAAATCACTTGATATTCAAAACCATTCAAGATTTAACATAATTAGATTTGTTCATTTTGCACACTTCATAGAAAAAACGGTGACACTTTTTCAAGTATTCAAGCAGCATATATTTTAGAAAGTAGTACCGAGGGCAAAATGCCAACATATTACAGCAACCTTGGGAACTAATGAGACCAGCCAGAATAGTAGTCCCGCACAAGAACTAGGTACACAAAAAGGCAACTAGATGTGTCTAAATATTTGTGTTCTTGGGAAGTAACCAGACCTACTGAACACGCACTCTAAAGGTGAAAGGATACTTGGACAAGATCAACAATAATGGCCCATTGGGTAAGTATAAACATGTTACGGTGTGAGTAGGGGTAATTGCAGCCGAGAAAAACCCAATCTTTATTAGAGTAAAAAGATGGGTTTTTTGTTTATTTTTGACAAGAAAATAACTTTTCACAAACCTGCACAAAGAACAGATTTTTCAGATGCAAAATCAGATGACGTAAAATGTGAAAGAAATAAATAGATGTAACAAAAACTCAAATGGTAAATGAATCAGCAAACAAAAGACCCCCCAACGCACACTTAGTTAATTCAATTGAAATTCCAGGATTCCGGACTATCTATCTGAAAAAAAATCCAAGTGACAAGAAAAAGATCAAGAAAATAAAAAAGATTCTTTTTTCAAGTAAAAATTGTGAGGGGAATTTGATCTGCCCCAGATGGAAAGAGAATAGTATAGATGGGGGTACCTTGTCGGAATTTGGGGTAATTCTTTGATTTGTTTTGTTGGCCTGCCTTGTGCTCTTCTTCTGATGATTGATGGCTACTGTAATTACTAAACACAGATAGAAATTATACAAATGATTATTGGGCGATCGATCAATTCTATCAAGATTATTGATTTATTTTTGAGAACCCACAACCCCAACCCCAACCACAACCACAAAGAAGACAGGGGAGGGAGGGACAGAGACACAGAATACTACTCCGCCGAATATATGTATAATTTTATACTATATTCTACGTACTCTTCTCTTCTCTTCTCTATGAAAAAAAATTACTGATGTTGAATTTTGAGTGTGGAAGCGGAGCCACATCCAGAAATTTTCCTCCGGACCCACCCACTGGTTTATTTATTTGCCCGAATAATTATATTTTTAAGAAATGAGTATAATAAAAATAAATAAAAGATGAAGAATATTAAATTTTCTCTTTCCTCCTCTACAGATTTGGTAATTGGTAATACTAGTAATTACGTTACTACACGTACTAGATGTTACTACTTTAGTCAATTTTTATAATGTGATATGCATAAAATAAAAGAAGATAAAATCAAAATAAATACAATGACAATTTTTACTCATATAATAGAAGTGAGATAAAAAAATAATTATAAAAATATACTTAAATAATTATTATTTGATAATAATAATATTGTCCAAATAGTTATATACCATGGGTTTTGTCAGACTTGTTCTTGAATGTTGCCATGGTGTAATCACTGGGGAATTTCAGTGCTAAAGTAAAAACTAAACAACAGAATAGGATTAACTTGCTGACTATGAGTTGTCCGTTGAGCATCTATGCAACTAAGTTTGGAAATAATTGACCGGATAAAGATGTTATGGTAGGAGTAACGGTTGTTAAGTGTCCAGGTTGTTGAAAAGAAAAATAAAAAATAAAAAATAAAAACTACTAGTTTGTAGTGCTAATCTATGTCATTAACTGGTTAAATAGTGCTTCAATCATTCAACTTTTGTTGAAGTAGTCCGAATAAAAAAAATTGTTAAATTGAGACATAAATCTTCTTGGCTTTCATTATTAATGTTTAGCCCTTTATAAAGCGATAATTTCTTTAAAATGATCGGTAGGCTTTCTTTTCCCGTGTAAGAGGTTTTGTCAAGACCTGCACAATACCACGTTCCAGCATTTGTTAATTTCAAATTTGCCGACAGTTTTGTAGGTGGCTGGTTACCGTTAGGGTGACATCTCTCCAACTAGCCGTTACCGATGCCAGGTTGCAGTTCAACTATTCTGGAATAAGTTTAAACAGTCGACACAAACTTACAAAAATAATTGCCTAGGCAAGAGTTACTCTTAAATAAAAAAATAAAATTCGATCAAATATTTAGACTAAGGGCATCGATTTTGACACTTCAATAAAAATTTTAAACACTTCACATTTTTGAACTAATTTGACAAAAAAATACCAATGCACTAAATCTAATTAAACCTTTTATATAGAGAGAAATATTTTCCCTACCTTATATCTTTTGTTTTTTATTTCCTAATTCTTTAGTTTCAAATACTTACATCTTCTATTACGTAACTACTATGAAAATCGAAAATTATCAAAAAAAAGAAGGTTCACCTTATTTGTACAAGTAGATTTTTTATTTTTAATATTTTTGTATGAAAAAAGGAAAAAAAAAAAAACTTCACCTTTACTCGTCTTATATATTATCCTAATAATAAAATTTCTATACTAAAGACCTCCTAGAGTTGTGAAAATTATTATAAAAAAAAATAAGAATCTACTGTAAAAGGTTTTAGTTAGAACAAAATTTTAAACAATATAAATGTAGTTTTATCCTTGTATTACTTTCAATAATTTATTCTTGTTAAAATTTTACAAATTAAAAAAATTACAAAATCATTTTTAAAAGTATAAATCCAATTATGTCTTGCACTCTATTGTTCAAAACTCTTTCATCTCCAATGAGACAACATGCAAAACTTTATTGTTTAATTATAGAATTGAGTTTATGTCTATTGAAAAAAGTTAATGTGAGTATCTAAATTATAACATAATCTGTGTAGAGTTTTTATTGAAGAAAAGTAGTCAGTTTCTTAATTTGATATGTAATATATATTTAGGTTGTCAATATCATATTGGAATTGTTAATAATCTACTTCAAGGGTATTTTTGTCAAATTGATTAAGTAAGATTTATTATGGAGTGCCTAAAACTTTTGTTGGAATGCCAAAATCATTGACCAATATCTAAAAGTAATTCAATATGATTTTGATATGTGAATTGATTTTAACAAGTAGTTCTAAATTTGTAATTTTGTAATTTATTTTCCAAATTTAATTGAGCAACTTGCCTAAAAGGTCATTAAACTTTTAAGTTGTATTGATTTTAGTCACGCAAAATTAATTTTTATGCCCAAATAGGTCAGTGAACTACTAAAAATGTCTACTTTTTTATCCCTTCTGTTTATTTTATCTGTTAAATTTACCGTTAGTCACACTAAATTATTTAAAAGGTAAAATTGTCCAAAAAAGTCTAACATTACTTTTATTTTTACCAAATCAAAATAGATCCAAATTTAAAATTAATTAATTTCCTATTCCTTAAGCTTTAAATTCGTATTAAATTTTACTCTCTGGTTTAAATCCTGACATGATCGCCAGACTTACCCTTGGGACAAAGTCTCATCCTTTCTTTTCATGTGATCCAAACGTGGCATTACACGCGGTGCTTAACCCTAGTATTGGAGTAATCTACTCTTGGTGCTAACCTCAGCCAAAATTTAGCATCAATATTTGGCATCGTTTGTGGGAAACTATACTGAATATCATACTAAGATATGGAATCCAACACGCTTAACACTCACCAAAGTAACACTGACAAAAGGAAAGAAGTAGTTTCTCAACCTCGCCTTTAATTCTATTTCGCAGTCACGTTTTGCTCGCACCTTCTAAGGTTGTCCCCTACTCATGTGTTTTAGGGTAGAAGACTTGCTCATATCCTCCAATGTTAAGCACTGCTAACACCCTTAGGGGTAGAAGATCTGCTCACACCCTTCGAGGTTGAACCCTGCCAAAACTCTTTGGGGTTACTTCATCTCTTCGGGGTCACAACCGTCCAAGGTCACATCACTTTTCTAGGGGTAAAAGTTATATTTTCCCATGTGAAGGCTTCTTAAGCTACATCTTACTCCCAGGAGTGAGTATTACCGTTTCGAGGGTCAAAAATAACATTTTTCATGACCAAGCACCCTCTGGTGTCAATTCACCCCTTCTACGAATGAAAGCATAGTACATCCAAAGTTTTGCTTAAAAATAATAGACGAAAATCGCCTAAAGTGTAGTATGATTCGGCTCTTGCACCCAACACTTGTGCTCTTGTGCCCCACACTTGTACACCCTCTAGGGTAGAACATATGCTCAAAGGCGATATTCCTCTACGATTGACCTTGCTAGCACCCTCTGTGATCACATCTTGTGTATACCTCTAGGTCGAACACATACTCACATCCCCAACCGACACCATTTGTAGTCGAGCCCTACTTGTGCATTATGAGGTTTCTCTCCAGTCAAACTCTCCAAGGTTGAGCATTACTCGCGCCCTCTAACGTTAAGTACGACCGACACCATCTAGGGTCATGCCCTACTCACCGTTCGAGATCACTTCTTACTTATGCCCTGGGTGGTAGAACACCTACTTACACCCTTCGAGGGTTGAGCACTGTTGACATACCTTGGGGTCATGACTTGCTCGTGTCCTTCCAGGGTCACTTCTTACTCACGCACTCCAGGATAGAATACCTGCTCACACCTTATGGGGTTGAGCACTACTAAAACTCTTTGGGGTCACACCTTACTAGTGCTCCCTACTCACCTACTAGTTATTCTAAGTATTCAAGTATTTAGAAAAATTTTTGATATCAAAATCTCTTCTTAGGGGAATACCCTTTGACTTATTTTTCTCACTTGAGGCATATGTAGATAAGATTTTTCAATATTCAAGGTCTTGAACCATCTTATTATTATGCCTTAGACTTTGGTTCAAAACGCATGTGGAAAGTTTTTCAACTTTTTAAAATTCATTTTTCACAAAAAGAAAATTGAAAAAAATAAACACAATTTTTTTTCAAAAAGAAAAAGATGATTTCTGAAAAAAAAATTTGAAGGCATAGCTTGCCCATGGAAATATGTATGTACAACCCCATTTTAAATATCGGTCAACAAGTCCAATGCATGGCCCAATTTCTAATCCTACTTGGCACATATAGATAGAGTTGACTAGAAGTCTAGCACTTACTCTAGTGTGGAAAACAAGGGACAGGGCAGTGGTGTAGGCTTCGAGTGTCTGGAGTGCATCGAGGTGGAATCCAGTAATAATGACTTTAGTGATGTGCGTCATTGATCCAAGCTTCCTTTCTCTTCTTGCTACAGTAGCTTCGCTATATGGGCTTGCAACAGTCGTGGCATTACCAAGACGAGCAGTAGCTATCCTTGCTATGGTAGTGACATGGCTTCTGCATTAAGTTCACCAATGGCAAGGGATAGAGCAGCACGACTGATACGCTTGTAAATGTCTTATATTTTATGTATCATTTATAGCATTTTCATGTGATGCAAGCAATAATTGAGTTAATTATGTGTTTAATTGTTTTATTTTTAATTTGTATAGGTTTGGAATGAAAAATGACTCAAAAATGATGAAAAGGTTGGAGAAAAATCATAAGGATGGAAAATGTATACCAGCAAGGAATGAATTTGGATACTGTTTGGTATTTTGAGCATTATTTTCTTTTCCAAGTTCCAATTGAGTTGATTCAAGATGCATTGGAAAGCTAAGAGAGAGATATATAACATTCATGTTTTGACTTTTTTCCAAATTCTATCATCATCAAGGTTAAAATCGAATTGGAAATTAAAGTAGCTGTTCTAGAAGTTGCGCAGATGTGCGACCCAAAACCTACGCAAAAGATTGTGCGCAAACTCCAGAGAGGAACTTTTTGCTTCTGTAAATTGTGCACATCTAAGAGCATCTGTGCATATGTGTGCATGATGCAGCGTACTTCAGCAGAATTTGTTATTTTGGCAGCCTTTTTCATTCAGTTGGACTTCTTTTCATGGGTTTTCACATTTCTATCATTAGACAGGAGATTTAATCCTAATATCCCTTATAAATACCCCATTGTAGAGAGAAGTTGAAAAAAAAATCATTCATTAGCTAGAGTTAGACATTAGATCATTAAAGTAGATAGATCATTAGATTAGGGTTTTAATTTCTTATCAAAATTACAAACTTCATCAATGTTTGTTTTCGCTACAATTACGGAGTTTGCCTTCTTATATTTAATTCAATTCCAATTCTTTATTGCAATTTCATAGTTTAAATTTAATCTTATTGTGTTTACACTTCTAGTTTATTAATTGAAGTTCGATTTTGTTATAGTTAATTGCTTTCTGGAGTTAAAATTAATTCAGTTAAATCAGAAAACAAAAATATTTTTAATTAATTTGTCTAATTAGTAGAAAGGTTTATGAACCCTAATTATTGCTCCGTATCCTGATGGGAACAATCCTTACTCACCCAGTTTACAAACTTATCTCGTATCCTTGAGAGCGTATAAGTGTTGATTAGGGTTATTTAGGTTTCATTTATTACTTTTTTGTGAACTAAAAGACCAAATCAATTATTTATCGAATAAGTTTTTGGTGTCGTTTCTAGGGATTAGGTCTTTGGCAATAGCGGTATAATTTGACAAGAATAGTAGTTTGAAGTGTAATTTGTGTTCTAATTATCTTAGTTTCATTGTGTTTCTCAAATTTTTGAAAAGAAAAAAAAAAAACCAAAAAGATTTTCACTTTTCGTAGATTGTGTCTCTTCTATTGAAAAATCTAAAAATATTTTCTCTTTTTAGCAGATAGTTTAGCCAAGTTACTAGTCTAAATTCTGCAAAAAAAATTTGAGTGCTTTTGTGTTAGTACTTATGTTTGTTCATTACACTTTGTTGGTCTTATAATAATATGCAAGAAATGAATTAGAATGACTCGTGCCAAAGATATTATTGTTCTTATGGCTATGGAGGCATGACCAATGAACATGTTTCTTTTAATTATCCTTCATACTCTTATGATTATCAAACGAGTTGGTCAAAATATATAAATTCTTTCTCAAGTTACCCAAATTATCCCTATTCTTTCTCTACACCTATAGAGCCTTTTTATGAATCAAGAAAGTCCCAATTCTTTCACCCCATTAATCCAAGAGTATGGTGAGACAAGATCGATGGACATGTGGATTGAAACTCAAGAACTTGGAAAAGAGAGTGCTAAATGCCGAGAAGAACTAGCTCAACTTCGAGAATCCATCAAAAGATTACAAGACCAACTTGTCCAAATTCAAGGAATGGTAAATGGTGAAGAACAATGGACTCAAACACTCCTACCAATGGGTGAAGAATCAGTACAAGAGAAATCAATTGAAAATAACTTGCAAGAAACCAGTTCTAGGTAGCCTAGAGCCTCACAAATTTGAAGACACAACAACCGAGATGCTCAATACTTATGTAGAGGAATCACTAACTTTTCCTTTGGATGAGTGTGAAATTGTCTCGGTTACAACAAAGGATGTTCCATTTAGAATGTTCATGGATGAAGAACTAGCTTACAAGGTAGAAGAAGAAGAAGTATACCTTCTAGAAAGAGTTAGGGAGAAGGTAATGAAAACATATGCTGAAGCTTCAGCTGTCCTTGGGAATTCCAGATGCACTAAGCAGTGGAGCATATTTACTAAGGATTACTACATCCTCAGCAAGCCTCATTGGCTTTACTAGGGAAGTATTTCTTTTAATTTTATTTTTTTATTTATACTTTAATTTATTATGTGCTTTAGTTTAAGAATCCAGTGGGATAATAAAGGTTTTTAAGTCTTGTGATTAGTTAATTTCATGTGTTTTAGATTGTTAATTGCTTTTATACTTGTATAGCTGATGACATTGATGGTAGCTTAGTCAACTTACTGCAGATTGTATAGTTTTCACTAGGGTTATCTTAGAAAAAGAAAAAAGAAAAAATAGAAAACTTCTAAAAAAAAATCCAAAAAGATTTTCTTTTCTTTTATTTAATGTCTTAGTAATATATCAGTCTTAATGATCTGACTTTTAAAAGACTCCCTAGCTACAGGATGGAAGCCTTTAGGATTTTTATATCCTCTTTGCCTGAAGTATTGTAAATAGTTAAACAAAAAGATTTTCTATGTTTAAAAAAGTTTTTGAGTTCATTAACTTTTGTGATACGTTTCAATAATTTAAAAATATTTCAAGGAGACTTGTGTTAGAGTATTTGGATTGAAAGTGTACATAAGTTTTCTTTGCTCTTAAATCCCTTTGAATTATAAAAGTGTTATCACTGTACACATCTATATTTCCTTGAGTGTAGGTGTAAAAGTGAGATAATTTTCAATGAGTGTTAATCATGATTGCCTTGCGATATTTGTTTTGTTCGTGACATTCAATGGAATTGTGTGTGATTTTTATTACTTGCGAAGTATGAGTGAATATTAGACTAAAGAATTGGTTTAGGCAAATTCTTTGGACTGTTTGAGCCAAAAATCCGACCTAAATATCATTTTATACTTAGTTCCCCTTTTGAGCTTATAAGCCAGATTTCTTTGTTTAACCATGTTATTTAGTTTACTTACTTCTTTTATTTTATCTTTCTTTCTAGCTATCACCTTAGTAATTAGTGTGGGTGGTGCGCAATATCAGTACTATGTATACAATGTGATGGATGGTTGGGAAGAAGATGCATTATGTTTGTTTGAGAAAAAATCTATTCTACGACTTTAATATTTGTAATAATCCCTTATGTTAGGTAATGTTTTGTTGGAAAAAAAAAAGAAAAAAATATTCAAAAAGACAAAAAAAATATAAATAAAAGAAGGACAATTCCTTCAAAGTTGTATTAAGTGTTATGAATAAAGAAGGACGATTCCTTCCAAGTTGTAATAAAGGAGGTACATTTTTGCCTTCTCAAGTGATTGACATTCTAGTTGGTTAAATACTATGGTTGTTCGGTAAATGTTCTAAAGGATTATGGTCTAAAGTGATTCACTAACATATCCAAGGTGATATGAGCTATTTTTTCCAAATATATATCCTACCTTTATCCCTAAACTATGTTAGATGTTTTAAAGATCTATTTGATTCTTGGTTTGAGTTCATTTGTATTACTGAGTATAGTGTGTGCTAATTTCTTCCAACTTGTTTGTCACTTGCTAAACTTTTGTTCAATGTATTTTTCATAGATTAGTGAGCAAGAGATATCTGTTTTCATGAGTGGAGAGATAATTACTTTCACGGTGAATTGGGATTGATTATCAAAGTTCTCTTATATACATGTTTGCTTCATTTCTCTACTAGTATTGTTTTCCTTGTTACGATTGTTAATACACTGAATAGAGTTAATGTATTTTGTGTCTTAGTTTGTTTTGTTTTGCTCGAGACTAGAAAAATCTTAAGTTGGGGGGTGTTGATAGCCTTAAGAAATTATTTAGGTTATTCTTATTCTTTTTCATACGGTTTTTGCACTAGTTTCAGCACTTTTAGGTTTTTTGTGTCTATTTCCGTGCATTTTTTGTTTTTACGTTAATATATGTTTAGTATAGTGTTTTAGTGTTTATTTGATGTTACTTAACTTATATTTATATGTCTATGTGTTTAGGGTTGTGTTTAGGTTATTTACCTAATTCTTTCCAGAATTAGAGTTCTTTGTGCTTTTTTTTGTCATTTATTTTTAGTTTTAGTAAGTGTTTAAGTGTTGTTTTACAGTTATATTATATATAATCATGTTTATTTTGTTATAGGGTTGCATAGGAAAGAATATCGCATCAATCAGATGTCCGGCAGAGATTTTATATGCAAAACAATGAAGCAGCGTAAATGTTGAAAATCGTGCACATGTTTGGATACTGTTTGGTATTTTGAGAATAACTTTCTTGTCTGAGCTCCAATTGAGGTGATTCAAGATGTTTTGAAAACTTAAGAGGAAAAGATAAAACTTTTATTGTTTTGCATTTTCCCAAATTATGCCAGCGTCAAGGTCAAAATCAAGATGGAATTTGGTACATGTGGACTAAAAACTGCGCACATGCGCGAGAATCCTTGTGCATGTGCACAAATTCCAGAATCAAAGTTCCAGGATGATCCTCTCAAACACATGCACGAGTACCTATGAGTATGTGCGTGCGTTGTACTTGCCTATGTTGGGTTGCTATGCGATTTTGGTGTTTTCTAGGACTCTGGGTATTCATTTTAGGCCTGTAAATATGAATTTTGAACCTTTTTCAGAGCCCTATGCTATGTAACATTTAAAAACTATAAATAAGAGGGTTTAGGCCCTAAAAATCATGATTTTTCTTTTAGCTTTCCTTTAGGAGCTGCAAGATTAGACTAGGGTTTTATTTATTTCTCAAGAAGAGTTGAGGAGAGGTTCAAGATTGACAACTTGGACTGAAAACTTGCTATTCTTCGGCAGATAAGCATTCAAAAATATTTTTAAATATTTTTTGCTTTTTAGTACGCTATTTAATTCTTGTTTCATTATCCTTTTAAATGCTTTCTAGGATTTAGAAGTATTTTTCCTTGCCTTCAATTTAATGTTTTCCTTAATTGCTTTTCATAGATTAATGGATAAAGTAGTTTATTTACTTTCGTAGATTAATTATAATTTTAGTTCTTAGGTTAATTTTAGTCAAATCTCTTCCATAATGATTTCTTCAAATAGCATTTGAGTCAAATAACCAGTAATTGTTAAACAATCCTTGTTGATTCAACCCTTACTTCTACTATATACTATTGATCCCATACACTTGCGGTACGTTATCTAGTTAATAGTTGGATTAGGAGATTATAAATTTTATAACTAGATCTTTCACGTATCAAGTTTTTAGTTTTTGGCGCCTGTTACCAGGGATTATTCTTGGTAGCAATATTAGATTTAGCGAGCCTTACTAGATTAGACTTTTTCTTTTTAATTATTTACCATCGCTTTTGTTCTTTTTAAATTTTCTTTTGGATCTATCTGCTTTGATATTCAAACTTTGGTTTCTCTCTTGTAGTTTATGACAAATACTCGTTCTTTCAACAACCACTACATCCCAGTGATTTGGAAATTGAATGAATTCGAACCAAAAATCATAGAAAACAACAAGAACCAAGCCAAGGAGAGAATACAATGGAGAATTCAAACCGCAATGTTGGGGAAAAAGATGAGGTAGTGGGTAACAACGGCAATAGAGGAAATGCTAATCCTCTACCACTTAGACTTATGTGATACCAAATTTTGAGAGGACGAGTTCTAGCATTGCCCGAATACCCGTACAAAGACAATAACTTCAAAATTAAGCTTGCCTTGATTCAAATGCTCCAAACTCATGCTATGTTTGGAGGTGGGCCAAACGAGGATCCCTATACATATTTGGTAAATTTTAAGGAAGTCATTGACACATTCAAGTACAACATAGTGCATCCTGATTGTATTAAAATGATAGTCTTTCCATTTTTGGTAAGAGATAAGGCAAAGCTTAGCTAAAGGTTAGATTCCTTCAAACAAGGTACTTTCACTGCATGGAATCAAATGGCTCAAGAATTTTTAACCAAGTACTTTCCATCATCGAGGACTGCAAAACTCCGCAATGACATTACTTCATTAAGACAAATTACTGAGAAAAGCGTAAGTGAAGCATGAGAGAACTTCAAGGAATTGCTTAGGAAGCATTCACATCATTCCATTCCATTATGACTACAAGTATAAACATTTTACAATGGATTGTTTCCAGAGACGAGATTGATTGTCGATGCAAATGCAAGAGGCGCTCTTCCACTTAAAACTCTGGAAGAAGCACAAGAGCTGTTGGAAAGAATGGCATCAACTCACTATAACAATGGCACAATTTCCCCTTTTACTGGGCAACAACCACAACAACAAGTGCATCAAGTCAATGCCCAACAAGGAGGTATGATTAATTTCAATGATGTTGTCTTAGCTCAACAGGGTATGATGTTGAACATGATGACAAATCTAACAAAAGGCCCTAGACTGTAAACATGAAAAATAGTCTGGTGAACTCCATTAATTCAATACCTTCGTGGAGAAAACCATCAGAATAGCCTTTGTGATGCACCCATGACGCCAAGTAAGCAAGTTCATTTTATTTCAAATCAAAATTCAAGGTCAAGGAATCAGCCTAATTCCTAAGGTAATACCTATAACCCATCTTGGCGTAACCATCCAAACTTTTCTTGGAGTAATCAGAATAATGTTCAAAATCCATCTTTCCAATCTAATCAGCCACAGCAAAATTTTTCTAACCAAACTTCATCGTCTGGGCCATATCAACCACCTCACCAAAGAAACATCCAAAACTTTTAGCCTCAACAAAATAACTCATACCAACCACCACCACCAAGACCTCCACCTCGAAATCCCAATTATCTTTCAAATAGAACCCATGATCAATTCAACAAAGATTATTTGATGAGGGAATTGGAAACTTGGCGAAGGGAGTATAAGAATTTTGCAAGCTTCTACAAGGAACTTGGAACTTCTACGCAATTGGGACAATTAGCTCAGCAAAATAATAAGAGACCGGTTGGGACATTGCCAAGTGACACCATTCTTATCCCTAGGGATAACACCCATGAGAGAGTGCATGTGCAAGCAATCACCTTAAGGAGTGGTAGAAACTTGGAGATAAGAGCAATTGAAGATAGTGATGTGAGAACTATGGAGAGAAAAGAGGGAAATAAAAATGGAGAGTCATCCAAGAGCAATGATGATCAAGAAGGACCTACCAGAGCTCTTGACCAACAAGGTAAAATAAAGGACCTCTCGACTACACCAAGTAAACAGGTAAGTATTCCTTTCCCTCAAAGAATGAAAAATGATGAGAAAACTAAGAAATTCAAGAGATTTTTGGAAATTTTCAAAAAGATCGAGATTAACATCCCCTATCATTGAAGCTGAAAGCATGCCAACAATGCTAAGATTATGAAATAGATTTTGTCAAGTAAGAGGAAGCTAATAGGGGATGAGATCTTGTGTTTAATGAAGGATGCTTCAGTGCTATCATCCAAAAAAATCTTTCCCCAAATCTCAAGGACTGTGGCTCATTTTCTATTTCATGCGAGATTGGAGGGGTGACATTTCAAAGAGCCCTTTGTGATTTAGGAGCCTCCATCAACCATATGCCTCACTCTATCGGCCAATTGAAAAGTTATATTTGTTTTTCTTGGAGAACATGATACATATCTTGTCATTATGAGTGCTTAACTTTCAGTTATTAAATTAAGAAAATTAATTTTTGTTTTTGAAAAAGTATCGTGGGGGCAATTACATGGAGCATTGAGGACATAAAAGGAATAAGCTCTTCAATTGCATGCACAAAATACTCCTCAATGATAACTACAAGCCGACTAGGCAACCTCGAATAAGGCTAAATCCTACTTTGAAAGAGGTAGTTAAAATGGAGATTTTGAAATTATTAGATCCGGTATCATTTATCTAATCAGTGATAGTGAATGGGTGAACCCGACTCAAGTAGTACACAAAGAAAGGGGGGGATCACACAGTAGTTTTCAATAATAAAAAAAGAACTAATTACCTCTAGATTAGCGATGTGGTGGCGGATGTAAATTAACTATAGGAAATTTAATGAAACCACTATGAAAGACCACTTTCCCTTACCGTTCATTGATCAAATGCCTAAGTGCCTATTAGGACATGCTTTTTATTGCCTTCTTGACGGTTATTCAGGGTATTTCCAAATAACCATAGCCCCGGAAGATCAAGAGAAACCACTTTTACTTGTCCTTATAGAACTTTTGCTTACCGGCATATGCCTTTTGGGTTGTGCAATGCTCCTAGCACGTTCTAACGATGCATGTTTGCTATTTTTCATGACATGATTGAAAATTTTATTGAAGTTTTCATGGATGACTTTAATATTTTTGGTGATTCTTTTGATTCGTGTCTGGCTAACCTTGCTTGTGTTTTAGAAAAATGTAAATCTACCAACTTGGTACTGAACTCGAAAAAGTGTCATTTCATGGTAAAGGACAGGATTGTGTTAGGCATGAATGTAATTTCATCAAATTTCTACTAAGGGTATAGAAGTAGACAAATCTAAAGTAGAAGTCATTGAAAAATTATCATCTCCTACTAATGTGAAGGGGGTGAGGAGCTTTCATGGTTACGCCGGTTTTTACTGACATTTCATTAATTTTTTTTTAATTTCTAGCCCTTTATATTCTTTGTTGCAAAAAGATGTGTCTTTTGATTTTAATGATGAATGATTGTTTGCTTTTAATAAATTGAAATAAACTTTGACTACTACACTAGTCATAGTCGCTCCAAACTGGAATTTGCCTTTTGATTTATTGTGTAATACAAGTGACTATGCCGTGTAAGTAGTTTTATTTCAAAAGAAAGATATTTTTTTGCATGTTGTATGCTATGCTAGCTGTACCCTTAATGAAGCTCAAGTGCACTATTCTACTACTAAAAAGAGTTGCTAGCAGTAGTATTTGTATTTGATAAGTTTAGACCATATCTCATAGGTAATATTAGTGATCGTTCCTACATATCACTGGCTGACTTAAATACCTATTAACTAAAAATGATGCTAGACCTAGACTAATCAAGTGAATTTTACTATTATAGGAATTCAATTGAGAGGTCATCAATGAGAAGGAAGTTGAAAACACAGTGGCAAATCACCTTTCAAGATTAAAAAGACCAATGGCAATGATCAGTGATGAAGTGCCAATTAATGAAACCTTTTTGGAAGAGAACTTAATGAGTTGGATAGTAGCGTACCTTGGTACGCAGATATTGTTAATTCTTCCTGGCCAAAGTACGAATCAGATATTTTGTTGAGGGCAGAAATAAAGGAGAAGGGTATACAAATCCCTAATACTGGAGCCCCTGAGATTCGCAGTGTCGTTAGGACACGTGGGTGGAATTATTTCACATCTACCCCTAAGGATATAGTACTACCAGTTTCTGAGAATTTTATGCTAATTTGGTTGCATATAGTGACACTACGGTGTATGTCAAGAGGAAAAATATGGATATTTCTAGAAATGCGATCAATCATCTATTGCAGAGTAAACTGAGTTCACAATGATGAGTGACCGACTATTCGGGACACCAACATGGAACTTAATGACTTCATTACCTTATTTGCATGAGTGAAGTGGAATGGGCATATGGTACTGCGAGTGCAACACGTCATTTTAATGCTAATCTGCTTAAACCTGTTTGGTTAGTTTGGTTCAAATTTTTATGTGCTTGCCTCTTCCCGTTTAGTCATCTTACTCATTTAACTTCGGAGTGAGCTAAACTTTTATATGCCATTGCTTCAAGTAGGCCGGTAGATGTGGGCCATCTGATTAGCCAGCATATTCGTTATACAACAGTAGTCAAACAATCTGGCTTATGGTTTTCACATTTGATTACTACAATATGTGTTGCGGAAGGAGTCGACGTTGATCCGGATGAGGAAAAATTTAAGCAAAGTAAGCTTATTGAATTGGAAAGAGCGAGGGCCCCATTTAGACGAACCCGTTCTCAGGCTTCAACTTCACAGCCATCGACTAATTAACCAATTCTAAGGCATAGTCAAGAGGAGCTTCTTTAGAAAATATTGATGGAATAACAGCACATGCGATGCCAATTTGGTACATACATTCACTTTCAGCATGCCTAGCACCAGAACGTGGAGGCTTGTCAGTTGGCACGCAAGCAATGGAGGACTTGTTCACGTTTCCAGCTTTTTCTACCTTTTCGCATGAGTTGGCACCTTTTGATGATAAGTCTTGATCTATCCATATTCATGCCGATTAAGCTTTAAATTTCTAGTGCTATCCAAGAGAAACCTACTGACATTTTATGTTTTTCTTGCTTTTTATTTTAAGACGATGTCATACTTTTTGTTATTTTATTTTTAACTTATTTGTGGTGTTAGTTATATCTACCCCTAAGGTATTAAGTTTTTTTTTCTTGAATATTATGGAATTTTATTCCTCAATTTTCTTGTTCTTGTTAATTTATTGAACGATTTAATGTTTTGTTTTTGTTCTAGTAGTAATAACGCATTTCAACTCACAAAAGGCTCGTGGATATTTATTTCAGATACACTACATCAATCACTCTTCATTGTCAGAGAAACTTTCCCTTTCCCACTTTATGTTTTTATTTTCTTTAACATTAGGGATAATATTTATTTCTAAGTGTGGAGTGAGGAGTTATCTAGATTTATAATTGTTGGTGTGGTTTGCTTAATTTTGCTATAATATTTTAACTTTTCTTTTGATCTAAGAGCTTTTCAAGATTTTTTGAAAATTTTTGTTCGCATTAGCTGAAAATTTTTAAAATTTTCGAGAATTTTGCAATCTTGTAGCATGTTTCTTTGATTTTTCGCATGATAATTTTTGAACTAAACCATTCATGAGTACATAGTTAATGTTAATATTTTCCTTGCATGATTTCTGAGTGTTCTTGAGCACTTAGCCATAAAATATTTTATTTTTGATACTTTGAGATAATTATGTGGACTCACTTATATTACATCCCAGAAACTTGCTTTCTTACATTTTCGAGATGAAAATTTATAGACAAGCATTGATTTGGTTTAAAGATGAGGGTAGAGCCTTCTTTAGTAGTTTGAGCCTTTCAAGCCAACCCTTATTGAAATTTTTATCCCTAGTACCCTATTTGAGCCCTAATTTGTAATCAATGAAGAGAAACATCATTCACTTTCTTTCATTAAAACTCACTTTACCTACCTTTACAAGTTTAATAATTTCTTTTATTTCTCTATCCCAAAATGCTTTGTTATGGGGCTAAAAGGGTGAAAGGTAGTTGAATGAGGATAGTAAATTTTATGAGTGAGTGGCGTACATTTATTAGGCAAGAAAGAGTACTGGGAAAATTGGAAGAAAAAATATATTTTTTTGAAAATTGCAGGCAATGCCCATCACTGGTACCTGGATTGATGTGATTGTAGGTAGTGTCCATCACTGGTACCGGCATTGGTGTATTTGCGGGTAGTGCCTATCACTAGTACCCGTATTGAGAGTTGACATGAAAAAAATGATGAAAAGAAATATCAAATAGATGTCCTAAAAAATATGTTGGGTTGATTTTGAAGAACGAAAACTTTTTGTTTGTTGTACAAAATTTTTATGTGTGTTTGTTGATTATGTGTGAGGTTCTTTCTGTGTAAGGATTTTTGTTTTGGGATATCCTTATCCATTCCTTGATTAGTCAATACCCTATCCTAACGTTACAAGCTAAAAAGTCCTACCTAGTTTAAATTGAGTCAGTTGTCTATATTAGCGGAGAGGTGTAAGAAAAGTGAGCTATAGAGTGTTTAGAAAAATTCTAAGGGTTTGCATGATTTGATCCAAGAATCTTGAACACCAAGTTTTTATTAAATGACTATATTCATACACACACCAGGTTCCATGTCTAAGAGTTTATTAGCATTTGAGCTCTTGAGTCTTAGACTACTACTGATGGTGGATTGGTTCTTGATTATTTATGTGGACAATTGTCGAGATGTGTTGAGTGCAATTTTAATGAGCTTATTTGTTTCAATTATATTTTTACTCAAGGATGATCAAAAGCTAATAGTGTGGGTTATTTAATAAACTCATAAATATTTTATATGTTATGTATCATTTACCGCATTTTCATGTGATGCAAGTAATAAATGAGTTAATTATGAGGTTAATTGTTTTATTTTTAGTTTGTGTAGGTTTGGAATGAAAATGAGTCAAAAAGGATAAAAAAGTTGGAGAAAAATCATATGGATGGAAAATGTACACCCGCGAGGAGCGAAATTAGACACTGTTCAATATTTTGAGCATTACTTTCTTGTCCAAGTTCTAGTTGAGTTGATTTAAGATACATTGGAAAGCAAAAAGAGAGAAACTACAACTTTCATGTTTTGAGTTTTTTCCAAATTCCATCAGCATCAATGTCAAAATTGAGGTAGAGGTTAATACAGGCGTTCTAGAAGTTGTGCACATGCGCGACCCAAAACTTGTGCATGTGTGCAAACTCCAGAGAGGAACCTTTTGCTTCTATATATTGCGCACATGCGCAAACATTTGTGCGCATGTGTGCACGACACAACATATTTCCAACTAAATTTGTTATTTTGGCAAACTTTCTCGTTCGGTTAGACCTCCTTTTATGGGATTTCACATTTCTATCATTGGAAAAGGGATTTAAATCTAATATCCCTTATAAATACTCCATTGTAGAGAGGAATTGAAAAAAAAAATCATTCATTAGTTAGAGTTAGACATTAGATCATTAGAGTAGACAGATTATTATATTAGGGTTTTAATTTCTTATCAAGATTTCAAACTTCAACAACCTTTATTTCGGCTACAAATATGGAGTTTGCTTTCTTATATTCAATTCAATTTCAGTTCTTTATTGCAATTTCATAGTTTAAATTTAATCTTATTGTGTTTACCCTTCTAGTTTATTAATTGAGTTCGATTTCATTATAGTTAATTGACTTCTTTAGTTTTAATTAGTTTTCATAATTGTTCTTATTTTTAATCTTCTTAGTGGTTAGAATTATTTCAACTAGATAGAAAACAAAAATCTTTTTAATTAATTTGTCTAACTAGTAGAAAAACACATTTGAGTGTTTGTAAACTCTAGTAATTGCTCCCTCGTGGGAATGATTCTTACTCACCCAATTTATAAACTTACCTCGTATTCTTGCGAGCGTGTAAGTGTTGATTATGGTTATTAAGGTTTTGTTTATTACTTGTTTGTGAACTAAAAGACCTAATCAATTATTTACCGAACAAAGAACTTGATCTCCAACTTGGTATTGTGGTGTTCGTCTCTCTTTCTCTCTCTAAAGCAACATCGAGCAAAAGGGAGTTGGGTCTGCCATTGCAAAGAAATAAGCCATGACAGTAGTGGCAATTGTGGTACCCCCAATGTCGATAGGTAGGCAAGCAGGACAACACCATCATCTCATCAGTAAACAATGCCTAAACCATGCCATGGTGCTCCAACCTGCTGCTCAACCGTGGCTGCTCCGCAAAAGGGACTTACTCAAAAGGATTACATTGGAGTAGAGAAATACCACATCAATCGCGGTGTAAAATTTCAAACCACAATTCAAGCCATGGTTTAGGACTATACTTGGGTGTAACTAAGTCTTTTCTTTCTCCATTCCGAAGGATAAAATTTTTATACAACCTTCGATGAAGAGCACAAAATATTCTCCCCCAAGGAAATAATTTTTGAAGCATCAAAATTATCACCAGCCAATTATATGACTCTGGATGGCGTGTGGTTACTAGCTTAAAAATATCGGGGCACCGGTGCCATGCAACAGTGTAAACAGTGGGACAGTGGTGCCGGGCAACAGTGTCAACAATAAGAAGGGTAGGGTGCCAATTCTAGCAAGGAGCACCGGTACTCCTTCTCATAGGTAGGTAAAGTTTGAAGGCATAAAGTTAGCTCTAGTCAATCTTAAAGCTCCAGTAGGGATATGAGTACCGCATTGAAAAAACTGTCACTCTTAACGTGAAAATATTCGACTTGAGAGTAGGGGACAAATGATGATACCAAAATAATATGGCTACCAAAAATATACACGTGGATCTAGACACAGGTTTACCAGGGGCATCTGGGTAATTTTAACCTACCGTTATGGTCAAAATAGGCCTAGATGGGTCCAATAATAAAGTATTAACCTTTGGATCAATTCGACCTAACAAGCACATGTATAAATATCGATATGATAGATCAGGTTCATTACTTAATTTCCTATTTTCTAAAGCTCTAAATTCATATTGAATTTTACTCTTTGGTTTAAGTATTAACTTGAGCGTCAAAGCCTATCTCGGAGAACCAAGCCCTGTCTTTTCTTTTCAGGTGATTTGGATATGGATACTATGTACGGTGCTTAACCCTAATATTAGACTACTCTATTATTGGTGCTAACCCAAGTCAAAATTTAGCATCAACACAATTTAAGATCTAAATATACAAAGTAGGTAGAATGTGATATTTATATATTTTAATCCTATAGAACTAATAAATATTTTTATCTAATTAATGTTCCAATGTAGATAAAAGAATATCAATCTTGACTAACTACTTTGGAAGCAAGAACTTCATTAGTCAAATCTGTTGCTTATAAGAAGTCCTTTTTATGTGTTGTTTCTTGATGACATGGACGAGATTAAAGACTCTTAAAATGCTTGAAGGCATTTAAGCTAAAATTATCTTTGAACTCTTGTGATTGATATTGCTCTATAGAAAAATATTAGAGTTTATAATGAATCAAGCATGATGGTGACTTGGAGTTTGGTTTAGAGCATTTATTAATTGTATGCAGTGAAAGATGTAAGAAGTGTGACTTAGTCACGAGAATTTGTCCTATATGTAATTGTATGCAGTGAAAGATGTAAGAAGTGCATCTTAGTCATGAGAATTTGCTCTATATTCATATGTTTAAGGGTGTTCTGGTCAATAAATATTAAATATAGGACAAAGTACCTATCAAAGTCTTAAAACACCCTCAACATATGAATTTGTTTTAGTTAAATTTTGCACTTAATATTTCTTTATTCTTTGTTGTTTTTCTTTTTGTTTTTTCATCCTTTTCCTTATTCTTTCTCTTACATTAGGGTTAAGGGTTGACACCGCTGCCCTTAAACCCCAAACATTCCTTAGAACTTCAAAGATACAATCACTGACCTTCTCGTTATTTATGGTACACAGGATCTAGGACCTTACCTTGGGATTACACAGGATCTAGGACCTTACCTTGGGATTCCTCTAACCATCAAAAGATTTTCTACTAAGAACTACAAGTTTATTACTGATAAGATTCAAGGGAAACTAAAGGGTTAGAAAGTCAATTTACTTTCTCTCGCTGGTAGGAAAATGATTATTTAGCTGGCTATTGCATCCACTCTAGCTATTGTGCACAATGCCTTCCTTTTCCAAAGAAGGTTTGTGAGGATATTGATAAGAAACAAAGAAGATTCCTTTGGGAGTCTACACTTGCAGCAAGGAAACTCTGTCTGACCAGCTGGTCTACTATTACCCAAAAAAAAAAAAAAGATAGGGGGCTTGGCCTAAAGCAATCGGCTCTAATAAATAGAGAGGCAATGACAAAAATGTGTTGGAACTTGAACCAAAATGGTAATAAACCTTGATACAGGTAAAGGTTCTCAAACACCTATATGCTGATGAGGTAGAGTCAACAAATAAGAATTCCCTTATGTTGAAAAGGAAGCACTGGTTCAATTAACCAAAAGTGCCTAAATATAAGGATTGACATCTTCAATGAAGGGGCTAGATGGAACATTAGAGATGGCTCATTTGCAAAGGTCTGGCACGGCAATTGGCCGAGCATGGGAATTCTCAGAAATGCCATTGTTGAATCCCCTAAATAAAGGAAAAGATGACCTTTTGGTGAAAAACCTCTTTCTAGACAATAACACTTGGAACATAAGCTTGCTATCTTTTGATCTCCCTAACTTTATTAAAAGGTCCATTACCTCCACACCCAGACAATGCCTTGGTACTAGCCAAGACAATCTAACATGTGGACCTAGCTACAATGGTACGTTCTTTTCCAAGACTGCTTACAATTGTGGTCTTGATTTTTAATACCCCCAACTTATCCAAAATGATGATGACCTTGCACCTTCTTTCTCCTGGAATGTTTTGGAAGCTGAATGTGCCCTTTAATGTGAAACATTTTCTATGGTTAGTAGGAATTAATAGACACCTTACAAAAAACTACCTTGCTAAATATAGGATTTTAGGGGACACTAGTTGCACATCTTGTGGGAAAGGGAATGAAGATATTGATCATGTCTTTAGGTCCTGTCACATTACCACAGATTTTGGGAAAACCTCACTTTCCCATCTATCTGAAATTCAACATCAGTAATTGAGATGAATCTATAGGATTAGCTTTAAAGTGGCTACGTTATCTCTTTGATCTTTCTATTTAATGGCATCTCTTGGAAGATCCTTTTTGCCTTGGTTGCTATAGTCTGTGGAATTTTCGTAATAAAATAATTTTTAGAGCATTACACAGGACTTTGATATCATTAAGCTCTACCACAACCATGCATATGAATTCTTCTTTCTAGGTTCTCATAGGATTTCCTCTTCTCAATGCGAGCAACATTTAATCTAGTTGGACCCTTCTGGGTGGTTCAACCCCACTCAATACCAATGGCTCGGCAATTGATAAATTGGGGTGGTTGGGGCAGGTGACGTATCAAAGACCCTTGTGAGGATGGATTAATGGGTTCTTGAGGAATTTGGGTCAGGCCTCTTGTGCTCTAGCTGAATGCTAGGCCTTACATGATGGACAAATTAGGTTTTAGAATTCGGGCCTTCAAAATCTTGATGTGGAATTTGATTCCACACCTATTGTTTCATTACTTAATACAAACTATCATATTTCTTATGAGTTTTTCCCAATTTGGCTGATTGTAGTGAGCTCCTAGCATCATTCTACCTTGTTTCTTTGAGCCATTATTATCGAGAGGCAAGTAGGTGTGTGATGTATTGGCAAAAAAGGATAGAGGAAGTACTTCTGATTTTGTCTATTTCAATATTTGTCCTCTTTTTGTTTTACCCTTTTTTGGATCATTTGAGCGGGCTAGCTCTTCTTAGAATGATTACACTAAACTGATTATATATTCTGTTTTATTTAGTTTATGTCAATCCATTTCACCAAAAATGAATTTATTTATTTTTTTATAAAGGAAGAAAAGACAAAGAATGGAATTAGAAACCTACTATCATGATCATTTAAGAGTTTTGCAAGGGAAGCATGCAAAAAAAAGGAATGGAATATCGTGAAAAGAAACAAAAAAAAAAAAGAAAAAAAGAAAGAAATGAAAAAAAAATAGAAAAACAAAGAAATAGGAAACTATTGTAAAATCCAAAATTTGGAGGTTATTTTAGATTTAAAATTTCATTAAGCATGGGTAAATCCTGTCTCTTAGGCAAATCTAGATACATTTAGAGACAGTTTCTGTAATGACTAAGCGCTTCCTACTAGTCTCTGCACTAGAGAACGTTCTGATCTTCGCTATCAACTTGTAGGGTTCCTGCAAGACAAGGCGAGGGACAATGAGAGCTGTCTAGGAGACACTCTAATGCTTAAGTGAGTAAGAGTTGAAAATGATAAACGGTCAGAACCTTGTAATTGATGGAGAGAATTATGTACTTGTTATTAATGAGTTTTCTTCTGTCAAGTTATGAAAAATCGTATTATATTTATAGGGAGTTCTAATAGGGATACTAGGCTTGTGAAAATAATAATGGGCCAAACTGGAAATTCAACTCTGTTTGGAGACAGGGATCAGATGTCATTAGTGTATTTAGATAAGATAACATGATAATATTTTATTACCCAATAAATTATACGGTAACAAGTATAATTAATAATTGCTTTTACTATGAACTCGATGTTCAACTCTTTCTCAAAACTTGGCTTTAAACTCTCGTCAACTAGCAAGCTAATAGCATAGTTTTTTTGCCTATTAAAATCAAAAAGATTTTTTTTATTTTATTGTTATTTTTGTATGAATGTACAAAGGAAACCAATTAGTAATTGTGGAAAATTCTACAGTCCCGTTGATAAGCTCGTAAACGTCGTATATTTTATGCATCGTTTGCCTCATTTTAGGTGATGAACAAGCAAGAATTGAGTAATTATGAGCTAAAATAGTTTCTTTTGAGCTATTTACTAGGGTTCGAGTGAAGAAAGAATCAAAATTGATCACAAAAGTGGAGACAAATTGCAAAATTGGAGTTACGTGCACTGGCGAGAAGCGATTCTAACACAATTTGGTAGATTGAGGATAACTTTATTGTCCAAGCTCCAATTGGGATGATTTAAGATGTTTTGGAATTCTAAGACATAAATCTACAACTTTCATGTCTTGAGTTTTTTCAAATTCGGCCTGCATTATAGTAAAAATTGAAGATAAAGTGAACAACAGGCTACTAGACTTCGTTTCCAGGTGCTGCAAAAGTGTAGCGCCCAGGCACCAATTCCAGAAGAACAGTCCCAACATTCTAGAAGCAGTGTCCAGGCACCGACCATCAAATAAGTCATACTAGGTTGCTTATTTTGCAAGAAAAGTCCTCCCGTGAGCCCGATTGCGTGAGAAATTGTGTGCTTATCATCCCAAAATCCAAAACCCTAAAAACACCTATAAATATATCAAGAGAAGGGGAGGAAATCATCATAATCCATTCTTCTTGTTTGATTGGATCATTTTTTATTACTTTTTTAGAGTGGATTAATTTAAATTCTTGTTTGTGATTAAATTTTTATAAGTAGTGTAGATTAAATAAGGGTTTTAGTTAATTCTATTTAACTGCTTTCCGTAGGGTTAGAAATTTTTCGTGATTAATTTCTTGTGCTTAATTTTAGTTTAAGTTTAGTCAAAAATCTCTGATTATTTCGTCTAACTAGTAAATAGACTTATGACCCTAGTAATTGTTCCAATTGTCCTCCTGAGAATGATCCTTACTCATCCTATATACAAACTCACCCCACCTACTTGCAAGTATGTGGGAGTTGATTAG
This sequence comes from Cinchona pubescens, assembly GCA_025175665.1. Classification (NCBI taxonomy): domain Eukaryota; kingdom Viridiplantae; phylum Streptophyta; class Magnoliopsida; order Gentianales; family Rubiaceae; genus Cinchona; species Cinchona pubescens. The sequence goes on along the minus strand of JANKKI010000328.1, from coordinate 1,320,813 downwards.
GATGATTAAGGTTTTTATTACTTGTTCATTATTTTCAAAAACCTAATCAATATTCTATCAAACAAGTTTTTTTACGCCATTGCTGGGGACTATTTTTGTTGGTAACAATATTAGGTGTAGTGAGTCTTACAAGATTAGACTTTTTATTTCTTTCGTTATTTAATTACAATTATTTCTTGTTCTATCAAGTTTGTTTGGATTTTATCTTCGACATTTGATCTTTGGTTTTCTTTTTTTGTAGTTTATGGTAGATACTCGATCATCTAATCCACCACTTCATTCAATTGACTTGGAGATTAAACATATGATAAGTAGAAATCGTAGACAACAAGACTCAAACCAAGGCAACCATCTAATGAAAAATCCAAACCGCGCCGTGAATGAGCAAGAGGAGGTTGCAGGTGACAATGGCAACTTGGTTAATGCTAATGTTAACCCCCAAAATCTTAGAGATTATGCCATACCTAATTTCTAGGGGATGATTTCTAATATTGCTCGGCTGCTCGTGCAAGAAAACAACTTCGAAATTAAGCTTGCACTGATACCAATGCTCCAAACACATGCGATGTTTGGAGGAGGACCCAATAAAGATTCCTATAAGCATTTAATTAGGTTCGAGGAGATCATTGATACATTCTGGTACAATGGAGTATACCCCGATTGTATCCGAATGAGAGCATTCCTTTTTTCTTTACGTGATAGAGCAAGGTCTTGGTTGCAATCATATAGACAAGACACTTTCACAACATGGGATCAACTCGCTCAAGAGTTTCTAACTAAACACTTTCCACCGGCTAGGACCACTAAGCTTTGAAATGAGATCAAATCATTTGGACAAATTGCTGGAGAAAGCTTAAGTAAAGCGTGGGACCGTTTCAAGGAGCTGTCGAGGAAGTGTCTGCACTATGCTATCGCTCTATATCTGGAAGTTTTGACCTTATAATGGACAATTTTCGGAGACAAGATTGATAGTTGATGCAAGTGCGGGAGGTTCTTTCCCCTATAAGACTTCAAAGAAAGTTCAAGAGTTATTAGAGAGAATGACATCTACTCATTATTATCATAGAGCAATAACTCCTGCAGTTGGACAACAACAACAACAACAAGTGCATCAAACCAACGTCTAACAAGGAGGTATGCCAAACTATGATACTTTCGTATCTCAGCAGAACATAATGATGAGTGCCAAAGTTACAAACTTGACCAAAGCTGTAGACGATATGAGGAAACGCTTAGTGAACTCCATTGGTTTGACAAATCAATGGATCTTGAATTGTGATTTTTGTGGAGAAAATCACCAAAATGGCTTTTGTGAAACATCATTGATGCAAGGTGAGCATATTCAATTTATTTCTAATTACAATTCCACCTCAAGAAATCAGTCCACTAATTTTGGAAACACACATAACTCGTCTTGGCAAAACCATCCAATTTTTTCCTGGCCAAACCAAGCAAATATCCAAAATCCATCATTTCAGTCAAATGCACCTAAACAAAATTTGTCCAATCAACTATCGTCCACTAGACCATGCCAACCACCACATCAAAGGAATCCCCAGAATTTTTCACCTTATCAAAACAACTCATACCAACCTCCATAACTAAGACCGTCATTTCAAAGTCCAAATTATCCCACACATGTAAATCATGATGCATCCGATGATGATAATTTGAGAAGAGATTTTGAGAGGTTGATTTCAAAGGGAGTATGAGAATCTGTGAGCTACCACAAGAAATCTTGAGATACAATTGGGGCAAATAGCTTGCCAAAACAAAAAATGACCAGTGGGAACATTACTCTTGATACAATTCCTAACCCATGGGATAATAACCAAGGGAGAGAACATGTTCAAACAGTCATATTGAGGAGTGACAAAACACTGGAGCCGAAGAAAGTGGAGGGTGATAATGAGGAACGATCAAAAGCTCTTGACCAACATGGTAAGTCTAAGGAACATTCGGCACCTACGAGTAAGCAGGTAAGTATTCATTTTCTCCAAAAACTAAAAGATGATGAAAAGATGCAAAAGTTTGGGAAGTTTTTGAAAATTTTTAAGAAAATTGAGATTAACCTTCCTTTTATTGAAATAATAGAAAATATGCATAGTTATACTAAGTTTATGAAGCAGATATTATCTAGCAAAAGGAGATTGGTGGGGGACGAAATTTTATGCTTAAACGAGGGGTGTAGAAGAATGCATCTTTCCCATAAATTAATAGACCCCAGCTTCTCAATTCTATGTGAAATTGGAGGAGTGACATTCCACCGGATCATGTGACTTGGGAGCTTCCATCAACCTCATGCCTCACTCCACCTTTAAGAGATTGAATGGGGGAGGATTGAACCCAACAAACTTCACTCTCCAATTAGCCGATAGAAGTGTGAGACAACTGGTAGGAGTGGTAGAAGGCCTTATTGTCAAAGTTGGCATAGTATTTCTACCGGCAGATTTTATAGTGCTTGTCAGGTAAGAAGACGTGGTGACCCCGCTCACACTAGGAAGACCTTTCTTAGCCACTAGGCGAGCCATCATTGATGTCTAAGCTGGAAACCTGCAATTTATCGTCAATGATGATTGTTTCTTTTAATGTTTTTGATTCTTTTAAATTTTCAGCTGAATATAATGATGTTATGAGTATAGATATTATTGTCTTTGGTTAATGATTTTTGTATGGAATCCCTGAAAGAGGAGATTGAAGACATGAACACATCTCAATATCCATAAAGAAGAGATGGAAGCTAGAACAAAGAGAGCGTGATGGATAACGAGATGGAAAGGACAATTGAGGAGAGCAAGTTGAGAAATAAAGGTAAAGGGAGTATTCGACCAACGAACCCCCCCAAGGTTGAGCTCAAACCACTACCTTCTCATCTTAAATATGTTTTTCTAGGAGAGAATGATATATATCCAGTCATTGTTAATGCTTTTCTTTCTAAAATTGAATTGGGTAAATTAATCTGTGTTGAAGAAACATCGTAGAGCCATTGCATGGAGCATTGAGCATATAAAAGGCATAAATCCCACTGTTTGTATGCATAAAATACTCCTTAATGACACCTATAAGCCTATTAGACAACCTCAAAGGCGGTTAAATCCAACTTTAAAAGAGGTAGCCAAAAAGAAGGTTTTAAAATTGTTAGATGCCGAGAATCATATATCCTATCCGTGATAGGGAGTGGGTTAGCCCAACACAAGTGGTGCCAAAGAAAGGGGGGATGACTCTTTATGTGGTTGTAAATGAAAAGAAGGAATTAATTCCCTCTAAATTAGTGACAGGGTGGCAGATGTGTATTGACTATAGAAAACTTAACGAAGCCACTACGAAAGACCATTTTTCTTTACCCTTCATTGATCAAATGCTTGAAGATTATCTGGACATGCATTTTATTGCATTCTCGATGGTTATTCAGAGTGTTTTCAAATTGCAATAACCCCTGAAGATCAAGAAAAAACTACTTTTACTTGTCCATATGGCACATTTGCATATAAGCGCATGCCTTTTGGCTTATATAATGCTTCTAGTACTTTTTAGAGATGTATGTTTCCTATATTTCATGATATGATTAGCAAATTTATTGAAGTCTTTATGGATGATTTTAGTGTTTTGCTGACTTTTTTTATTCAAGTTTAAATAATCTTGCATGTGTATTGGAAAGGTGTGAGTCTTCAAACTTGGTACTTAACTGGGAAAAATGTCATTTTATGGTTCAGGAAGGGATTGTTTTAGGCCATAATATCGTATTTCATCTAATGACATAGAAGTAGATAAAAGTAAGGTAGAAATCATTGAAAATTTATCACCTCCCACAAATGTGAAGGGAGTAAGGAGTTTTCTTGGTCATGTCGGTGTTTACTAGAGTTTTATTAAAAAAATTTCTTTGATTTCTCGCCCTTTATGTGCTTTATTGGAAAAAGATGTGCCTTTTATTTTTTATGATAAATGTTTGCCTGCATTTAATAAGTTAAAAGAAGCTTTGATTACTGCACCTGTGATAGTTGCACCAAATTAGAATTTACCTTTCGAATTAATGTGTGATGCAAGAGATTATACCGTGAGTGCGGCATTGTGTCAAAAGAAAGAAAAAGTCTTGCATGTTATGTATTATGCTAGCTGAATCCTTAATGAAGTCCAAATGAATTAATCCACCACAGAAAAAAGAATTATTGGGAGTAGTTTTTGCATAAGATAAGCTTACGTCATATTTGAGTAGGTAAAAAAGAAATAGTTCATACTGATCATTCAACCCTTATAGAATACCAATTGACTAAAAATGATGCTAAACCTAGACTTATTCGATGAATTTTACTATTGTAAGAATTTGACTGGGAAGTGGTGGATAAGAAATGAACCAAAATTACTGTGGCGGATCACCTTTCACGATTTTAGGGAACCATGGCAAGAAAAAGTGATGAAGTTCCCATAAATGAGACATTTCAGAAGAACATTTGATGAGAATAGAGGACAGGGCACCTTGGTATATAGATATTGTCAATTTCTTAGCCGCCAAAACCATTCTGTCCCACCATGGATCTAAATCAAAGAAAGAAATTTCTTTCAAAATAAAGTACTATATTTGGGATGACCCTTACCTCTATCATTGGTGCAAGGATCAGGTAATCCGTCTGTTCATTCCAGAGAGCGAGGAACATAATGTCTTATTTTATTACCATTCTTCACTAGTAGGGGGATATCACGGCTCACAAAAGAATGTGACAAAGGTGTTGCAAAGTGGATTGTTCTGGCCAACATTGTTCTGGTATTACCTCATGATGCAAGAGATTTTGTGACCCAATGCGACCAATGTCAATGTGCAGGAAATTTGTCTAGAAGAGATGAAATGCCATTGCAAAACATTCTAGTTTGCGAGATTTTTGACGTGTGGGATATTAATTTTATAGACCCTTTTCCATTGTCACACAATAATAGATATATCCTGGTGGCTGTAGATTATGTGTCCAAGTGGGTTGAACCTACGACATTACCAATGAACGACGCAAGGGTAGTGACAAACTTTGTGAAGAAAAATATTTTCTCATGATTTGGTGTCCCGCGGGGCTATTATAAGTGACGGAGGATCACATTTTAGAAATTACTTGTTCGAATCTGTCTTATCCAAATATGGAATCACCCACAAAATTGCCCTATCATACCACCGACAAACTTTTACACAAGTAAAGGTTTCAAATCGAGAGTTGAAGCACATACTTGAAAAGACCGTAAATTCATCAAGAAAGGATTGGTCCAAGAAGCTAGATGATGCACTTTAGGAACGCATATAGGACCACCTTCAAGAGCCCAATTGGGATTTCTCCTTACTGATTGGTTTATGGTAAAACTTGTCAGCTTTCGGTTGAAATTTGGCACAATGCATAGTGGTCGATCAAAACTCTCAATTATGACTTGAAGAAGGCCGGAAAGAAGAGGCTTCTTGATTTAAATGACTTAGATGAGCTCCAAAGAGAAGCCTATGAAAATACACGACTACACAAGGAGAGGACTAAGATATGGCATGACAAACATATTTTGGATAAGAATTTGAAGGCCGGAGACATGGTTTTATTATACAATTCGAGGCTTAAGTTGTTTCCCAGGAAGTTGAAGTCAAGATGAAGCGGGTCATTTGAAATAGTGCAAATATTCCCACATGGTGTGGTGGGACTCAAAGGAAATCAAGGCAATTTCAAGGTGAATGGCCAACAGGTGAAGCTCTACTACAGTGGGATTATTCACAAGGGGCGGGAAACCATCCACCTTGCCAACCATTGATCAAACGAGCCAAAGTCGAGCCTAAGATTATAAATAAGGGCACTACATGGGAGGCAACCCATATTCCTTTTTGTTTTTCTGGTTCTTATGTTTTTGTTTCGTTTTTCTTGCTTTAGTGTCGTTTTCGTGTGCATTAAATTAATTTGTGGGAAAAAATTTGAAGAAAAGTGAGTTTTAGGGTCAAGGGATGAGTGTTTTAAGTTTTTGAATTGGAAATTTTAGCATTTGGATGAAGAAATATTTTCTGGAGTTCGCACCTGGGCACTGGTGCCATAACCAGAAAGGTTAAATAGCCTTACTGGACTTCGTGACTAAGCGCCCAGGCACAAATACCAGAAGGTTATTTAACCCTTCGAGTAGCACCCTTAGAAGTAATTATTTTTCTTCTATTTTCCAATTCTCTTCACAAACATCTTCCTAAAAACTTCTTCTACCCCCAAATTCCACACTTTCCAATTAATTTCATCATCCTATATCATTCAAATTTCACATCTACATAACTTTTACATCATCAGGCAAGGTATGAATTTTCTTAATTTCGTTCCTTTTATGGGTTTTTCTTGCATATCATTAAAGATCCAATTTTTCATGCTTAATTGATTCTAAGTTGCCTAATTTTTATACATTATGCATGAATTTGAGTCTTTTGGTTGTGTGGGTTGAGTTTTGATGTGAATTTTTTATCAATAAGTTAATTATTTTTAGGCACACCATGTGTTTGATAAAATGTTTGGATAGATTTTATATGAGAATTTTTATTCCTATCAATAGAAGTACTTCAATTATGAGATAATATGATCATAAGGATCATTTGTGATGTTTTTCATCTATTTTACCATGTGATTTTGTGATTCTGTAATTGTAAGGGTTTATGTGTTTGAGTTTACATTCAAACATACAATACATGGTTTTGTGGCATAATTTTGATTATGCATTGCAATTTGGATATTCATTATGGTATATGGTGGTTAGCCCTAAGTAATTGGACCATTTTATTTTTAAAATATGGAGTTACTAGATACAACCTTATGCACACCAAGTGTTTGTTAAAATGTCTCAATGAGTAAATGTGTTAAAACGCTCGGCATAATTGCATGAATTTTCATCCAAGGCTTTCTTTCGTAATTACAAAGTGAAATTGTTCATATTTTGATAGTTCGGCCTTGGGATAACTCCATTACTTACGTGTTACTTAAAATGACCACTAATCTTGTGATTCAATTTTGAGTGCATATGATGGGTTATTAATTGTAATTTAGATTGAATAAGTGTGGGGTTGTGATTATTCTAACAAGTGACTCTAGTAGGTATGAGGCATACACGTGACCCAGTGTAGGGAAAGGCTCCCGCTTCATCATCATCAGGCCCAAAGGAGACATAACAAGAATAACCCCAGCAATCAGTAGTACCGACCCAATTTCTAAATGCTGCCACCCATAGGAAATACGAGAATGGCATATCAAAGCGGCAGCAATTATAAAAAAAAAAAAGGATATATATACCACTGCATGGGGTACCGGAGCTTCGCCAAAACCGTCATAAGGCAACATGGATGGAACCACTTCGTTGTTACCCCTATTAATGTTGTATTACCTATGGTAAGAGAATTTTACTCTAATTTGGCTCATTACAACGACCAACAGGTGTACGTGAGGGGACAAGGCAGACGCGATTACTCAGACTTTGAAACTAAATCAGGTCCAAAGAAATGTGTGGCCTGAGATTCGCAATGCCAATATGGAGCTTAACACAATTACCAGTGTCTTATGTGATGGGGAGGTAGAATGGACCTTTACAACTAATGGGGAGTAGCTCGACATTTTGCTTTTAACAAACTTAAACCTGATTGGCAAGTCTGTGTTTAAATTTGTGTGTGCCTGACTTCTTCCTACAAGTCATCTCTCGGATGTTACTATGCAACATGCTAAACTGTTGTACTGTATCTCCATTGGGAAGTCCATTGATGTTGGCCAATTAATTCATAATGAGATCTACAATTCAGCGACTACAAAACAATCTGGACTATGGTATCTGCATTGCTGATAACAGATTTATGCTCAAGGGCAGGGATGCCTATGGATCCGGCTAAGGAACGATTGAAGGTTGGGAAACCACTTGTTATAGAGGGGGTTGTCAAGCCACATACGAGAAGGATGCACTCCCATGTTTCTACTTTTGAACCACTAGCTAATAAAGACGAGCTGTATCTGAAGATGAGCTCCTCCAAAAGGTTTTACACAAGCAACAATGTATGTGGCAATGCTTTGATGCATATATTATGTACCAGCATACGTGGCAACAAACAATAGAAGCTCGACAAATGGCTAGGGAGTGTGGGGAAAGTCCATCAATGTTTCCACCCTTTCCTCGTTTTCCTCAAGAGTTGGCTCCAAATGATGAGGATTGATTATAGTCTAGATTTTACTTCTTTTCCTGAATTTTAATTTAATCGCACTCTTCTATATTTTCTTTCATTTCTTTAGTTTGTATACCCATAAGGGGTTAGGATATCTTTCTTGGTTAGAGAATAATTTGGTTTCTTGGTTTCTTGGTTTCTTGGTTTCTTTTTTTCTTACTATTTTAAATGCTTTTATGTTTTATTTTTGGTTTTAGTGATTGATACTTTCCACCTCGACTCCAGTGTTTTTAGTTCGACATAAATAGCACCAAACATTCTTCATTAAAAGAGAAGCTTCCCTTTTTCCCCTTTTTTTTTATTTTTGCATTGGGGACAATGCTATCCTCTAAGTGTGAGGTGGGAAGTTTTCTTAATTTATATTTGTTTGGTGTTTGGTTTGTTTATTTTGTTCTTTTTTTTTTGGCTTTTATATTTGTAGCTTAGTTTTTAATTTGAGAGCTTTTCAAATCACTAAAAATTTTGTTCACAAGTTGCTTAGCATGTTTTTTTTAAATTTTCTATTCGATAATTTTTTAGCTAAGTTATCATGAGTAGGGTAATCGGTATAAATATTTTCCTAACATGATTTCTAATTTTTGAGCACTAATAGCCCTATAATGTTATAGCTTTTTAACACTAAGTAATAATTACAGTGTAGATTCACTTATATTGCACTCCAGACACTTACTTTATTATATTTTCAAAGCAAAATTTTAGATAATTTGATTTGATTTAAAGATGTGAGTAGGAATTTCTTTGGACGTTTGAGCCTTTCAAGCCAGCCCTGCTGTAAAAATTTATCCCTAGAACCCTACTCGAGCCTTAATTTGTTTTGAATGGATAGAAGCATCATCCATTTTTTTTTCTAACTCATTTTTTATCTACCTTTGTACTATCATAAATGTACCTTAAGAGTTTTAATGCCACATTAATTGTTAAAGGGATATAAGGATGGAAAGTAGTTGTATGAGAATATTTGAATGAATGGTATACAAGTTAAAGTGTAAGGGTATTTTAAAAAAATTTTGTGTTAACCATTACAGGTGGTGCCCATCACTGGCACCTATATTGGAGTGTTAGCCAGTAGTGCTTATCACTGGTATTTGCATAGATATTTTTTTTGCGGGTAGTGCCTACTACTGGTACCTGTTTTGGAGAAAAAAAAAAGAAGAAAAAGGAAAAAAATGAGGAGATATTTTGACAAGGTGTTGGCGAGAAGGGTTTAAATTAAGAAAGTAGAATTTTATTTTGCTTGTTACACAAAATTTTTATGGGTGTTTGGAGAAGTAAGAGTGGGGTTACTTCGTTGAAGGATGAGTATTTTAATGTTCAAAATGAAGTTTTATATTAATGAGGCACACATTAATTTAAAACTCTTTTTCTTATTTGTTTATCTTTTTTCCCTTCTTTGTTAGCCAATACCCTAACCTTATGTTACAAACTAAAAGTCTTACCTAATTTTTAAGTTGAGTTAGTCGTCTACATTAGTGGAGAAATATAAGAAGAGGAAGCTATGGAGTGTTTAGAATAATTTGAAGGGATTTGTATGATTTGATCTGAGTGTCTTAAAAGTTATTTTTGTATGGCTATGCACACACCTACACTTGAATTCATGTATGAGGGTTTATTATCATTTGACTATTTTTCTTATGATGGTTTGGTTCTTGGATATTCATAATCTATGATGAATGGATAATTGATGAGACATGTTGAGTATGTTTGTGATTTATTTCTAATGTTTTGCTCAAGGATGATCAAAAACTAAGTGTGAGGTAGTTGATAAGCTCGTAAATGTTATATATTTTATGTATTATTTACCTAGTTTTTTGTGATGAATAAGAAAGAATTAAGTAATTATGAGCTAAAATGGTTTATTTTGAGTTTTGTAGGGTTTGAGTGAAGAAAGAATCAAAATTGATCATAAAAGTGGAGGAAAATTGCAAAATTGGAATTACGTGCACCGGCGAGGAGCAATTCTGACATAGGTTGGTAGATTGAGCATAACTTTCTTGTCCAAACTCCAATTTAGGTGATTCAAGAAGTTTTAGAAAGTTAAGACATAGAGCTATAACTTTTATGTTTTGAATTTTTTAAAATTTGGCCTACATCATGGTAAAAATTGAAGATTAAATGAACAAGAGGCTACTAGACTTCGTGCCCAGGCGCTGCACTAGGCGTCAACTCCAAAAGGACAGTCCAACCCAACATTCTGGAAGCAGCGCCTAGGCGCCGACCATCGGATAATCACACTAGGTTGCTTATTTTGTAAGAGAAGTCCTTCCGTGGGCCTAGTTGCATGGGAAATTGTGTACTTATCATCCCGGACCCCCAAAATCCTAAAAACACCTATAATACACCAAGAGAATGGGAGTAAATCATCATCATCATCAGCCATCATTAGTTTCTTAGGTTCTCAATAGTTACAACGATAGTTTAGACGTAGGGTAGATGTTCTTAATTGTTTGAGTTAGAAGTTCATTATCTTGTCAAGAATTCAAAACTCGACGATCATCAACATTTATTTTTACTGCAATTACTGAGTTTGATTTATTTATATGCAATTTAATTTTTGTTCTTATTACTTTCTTCTTTTTAATTATTGTGCTTGTTTTATTACCTTTAAATTTTTAATTGCTTCCGTAGTTTAGTTAATGCTATTTAATTGCTTTCCGTAGGGTTAAAATTTTACATTCTTGTCTTTATATTGGGTTTAATTTCTTGTGCTTAATTTTAGTTTCAAGTTTAGTCAAAAATCTCTGATTATTTCGTCTAACTAGTAAATAGGCTTGTAAATCTAGTAATTGTTCCAATAGTTCTCGTGGGAACGATCCTTACCCATTCTATATACAAATTCATCTCGGATAATTAAGATTTTTATTACTTGTTTATTATTTTCAAAAGCCTAATCAATATTCTACCAAACACCCGTTGAGAAAACCATCTTATTGTATTTTAAAGACTTATATAGTACAATATCATGCACTTTAAAAACTTGTATTGTACAAATCCTTAAAACTAGTAGAACGATTCCCTTAAATGTACTGTAGAATTTTCCAATAGTTATAATTTCTTATCTAAATTCATACACATAGTTTAATTGACCTGCACTCTGGAATTTAGACACTTTATCAATAGGTTTATTATTGTTTGTCCTTATAAATACGAAACAATTATAACTTGCCCTCTATATTTATTTTATATGTACTTTCCACTCCCAAAGTTAATGGAGTTAAAATTTTCATCTGAAGGAATTAGTAAAATGTCATAATTATTCTCAATATGTTTAGTTACAATTTGTGAATTTTTTTACTAAAATTCTTCTCGTAAACTTGAAAAATGAAAATAAGCTAAATTTATTTTTCTAAGTTTTTTCTTTTTCTTTTCTAGATAGCATGAATCTCAAAGCATCATATTTACTCAAATAATATGCTTTTTTTTTAAAAACAAAGTGATGAATTAATTATTGATAATAGAGAAAATAAAATAAAAATTAATAGAACTAAAAGAATGTGATGAAATAAATAAAACTCTTTATTCTATATATAAACATAATAATGACAGAACAAGTATGATAGCATGCCAAAAATGAATTTGAACAAGAAAAAATAAAATAGCAAACTAATTCATGCATTTAATATTAAAGTGTAAAAAATTATTTCAATAATGTTTGATAAAAAACATCGTTACTTTTGAATGACAAATTATTTATAAAATATAAATTAGATACTAAAGTGCAACTCGCCCTAATTTTAATTTGCTTAACACAATTAAAAGATTAGAGCCAATTATGATATTTTACCACTCTATCTAGATTGAAAATTTAACCATGTTCAATCTTAGGGTGTACTATGTAAAAAAATTATATATATGAAGCAATTTACAACAAACTCCTATTTTCAAGGTGCAAATGATAATTAAGTCTTTAAGTTATGATAATTATTTTTCCAAAAATTAACACTTGGAGCCCCTCATAATTAGTACCAATAGATCACCAATGAGACAACCCATCATAAAAAACTACAAGTGAAGGTAAAAATGGTCACTAAACTCTTATTAAGTACTTTTGTAAGTTTACATCCAAATAACAAAAATTAAGCACGTTTTTCAAGTCTCTATCAAGTAAAGTGTTTTATGATAAGTCACCACAACTCCAAACAAGACCTACGTCTATTTCACTTGTTAAAGCAAAAGGAAAATATTGATTTTTTAGAAGCAAATTCGGTCGTCAATACAAACTAAAAAATCCCACCCTCAAACCTATAAACCTAAACCAACAAAGTGCAAGTATTCGGTTAATCAAATTTGTAATCAATTTCGAATTTAATTGGATTAATTTTGAATTTGGGCAGAAATTAGTTAATCAAATTCATGAATACGGTTATTAAATTTGAAAATGATAGATAGATTTTTTAAATTCAGTTAATTGATTACCGAATTCAATAATTAAAATAAAGTTTTATTAAAATATTTTAGTACATAGATAGTAAATTACTAAAAATATAAATTTAGTTATTCTACTAAAAATATATTTATTGGTAATTATTATAATTAGTTTTATTTTTAACTTAATTCATACAATTATTATGTTTTTATACATTAATTCATACTTAATTATATTACTAAATTAATATCTATAAATCACATTAAATACTCTTGTGATACATATTTTATTAATACTGGAAAGTTACATGATGTTATAGTATTGTACGTAATTATATTGCGTATTATTTACATTAATTAAGTTACATGATATAGTTTTTTATACTTATTTTTCTGAATTTATTTATCAAAAAAATTTACACAACATATCAAATTACGTGTCAAAAATAAAATAAAATTAGAAAAAATTTACTTGAAAAATGGCCCAATATTTAAGGTCTAACTAATTCGAATTCGAATTTAATTAACTAAATTTTTTATAAAATTAAATTTAAAATCAAAATTGATTAAATCATTCATTCGATCTTCTTCCACTTTTCTTTCACACAGTCAGATCATTGTTTGTTGTGTGTGTGGGTATTGTATGTTGTCACACATCCAATCCGAACAGAGTAAAATACTTTGGATTGGGGGCATCTCATGGATGCCTCTAGTATTGACAGACCTCAACGATTTGTAGAAAATCTCATCCGACACCCACAAATTGAATCAATAGGTTGGGAGAGAGAGCGAAGTAAAAATTTTATGGGTAAATATTTAGGTAGATTCGATCTTTGAGTTCACTTGTAGATCTTGTGATGTGTGAAATTAAATTTTAGAGAATTTATGACATCAATTGATGTAAATAAGATTTTTTAAAATTTAATTCTGACTACAGGGAATCAAAGATCGGATCTACCTAAATATTGTAGATCTTGTTATGTGGATTAAACTTAAAAAAAAAAAATTATGACATCAGTTGTTGTAAGTAAAATTCTTTAAAATTTAATTTTAATCACAAGATAATCAAAGATCGAATCTACCTAAATATTTTCCAATTGTATAATAGTAAAACTGAACTTTAAAATTTTTCAAAGAGAAAAATAAGCTTTTTATTATTATTTGAAGAGAAAAGTTTAGCTTTGTTTGGACGGTTTATTTTTTGTTATTTTTTAAATAATATTTACAATAATTATGGTAAAGCCAAAACTTATATAACAGATGTCTTTCTAGATCTAACGGGTGCGATTGATAATGCTACTATATTTCTTAAAATTACAATTTAATCCTTAAGCTTTCTTAGTTTCTTATTTAACCCTTTTTTTTTTTTCATGTTATTGTAAAAGTTGACTATACACGTTAAAAGTCAATTTTCCATCCCCTTAAACCTCATATATTATTTTATTTCATGTTATTGCAATTGACTTCACACCTTAAAAATCAATTTTCCATCCCCTTAAACGTTTGAAATAGACAGTGATTCTGAATAATTGTTTTTGCTGGTTAATTGACAAATTTTACAAATTTAATTGAGTGAACTAAAACTTAATGGCAATTGGCAAATAAGTTTGGTGGTGTCATAAAACAAGTCTTGTTAGTACTATTTAAACATCCAAAAAAGTTTGTAATTAAAATATTATGGGGGTGTTTAAGTCATTTTACAGTGAAAATTAATGATGGAGTGGCTAAAGATTAATGTAGAATAGAAAAGAGTTTGAAAAAAAAAAATTACTTTAAAGAAGAAGTGAAAAAGAAAAAGAAAAGAAAAGAAAAGAAAATCATAGACACTGAGGACGAGATGAGAGAGGGTTGTCTTTGCATGCGCGTGTTAGAGAGAGAAAGAATCTCCAAGGACGGACTTGGGGATTGGGAGTGCTGCTGACTGACTGACTGATGTCGCCTCTTTAACGATCTCAGGAAGAAGAAGAAGAAGAAGAAGAAGAAAAATAAGAAACTGGTCTTCAATTTCTTCACTCTATTTTTCCTCATCACCATCGTAAAGTATAACAAATGGACGGTAATAATACTCCCACTTGTCCTTCTTTCTTCTTTTACCGGTGCCTGTTAACCCTAAATTTCTTCTCTGGGTTTTACTCAATTGACTTTTTTTCCCGTGGATTGATTCTTGATCAGAACCAAGATTATTATTTTGTGATTTTTTGAGTGCTGCTTTATAAACTATGAGAATTCTTAACTGCTTCCCTGTAATTATATTTTGATTGCTGATTATTACTGCCTACGATTGTGAATTTACTGTTTAATTTTCGATTTTCTAGATTCATTATATTTAGATTTGTTTGAGAATTATGGTTCCCTAGTTTTTTATAAGAGACATTAAAGGCCCTTTAGTATTGGTTTTACTACTAGGCGTTATCTTATTTGTGATGACTAGTTAATCTCTGTTTGACAAACGGGCCATTAATTATTTATATATTCTTGTTTGCTTCTGTTAAACTCGAAGTCAACTGTGCCAGTAGTAGTATTTTTGCTCTTGTGCAATGACAATTTAGCTGATGTATTTCATATGTATGTATATGGATTGTATATTTCACAGTTGGATCCCCCGACCGGGAATCAGTGGAGTCTTGGACAAAAAAGTCTAGTATTTCATCGAGTGGTAAGGCTCATGATCGCAAAGAATTTCTCCGTAGATTCGTAGATAGTGAAGTTTTTATTGCCAACCTGAAGAACTGGCTCGAGGAAATCACTGAACAGGGATCCACTCCCTCTGATGTTCCTTTTGAGTTGATAGATCTTCAAAAGTTTGATTATGCATTAGAGGGGGTTCCCTTTCAGCAGCTCATTCGGATGCCCAGTGCAATATATGCTTCTACAAGAAACAGATTCAAGAAGCATCAGCTTATCTTGCTCTTGATTATTAAGATTTCCTCCATGCAAGCGTCAAGTGCTTGTGGGGGGCATTTTGGAGTCAGGATGAACCCCTGCCTTTCTATGTCTCCTCTCTGTACAATACTAACTTGAGGTTTTACCAGGCTGAGAAGGCAATTGCCAAAGGGAGATCTAGGGACCTTTGTGCCACGGCTATAATGCTCAAGAATCCAAGACATCCTCAGGGGAAATGGGATGATGTTCTTGAATTAGCACTTATAAGGCCTGATGTTGAAAGCCTTGCTACTCTCGACAACTATTCTAAGCCTTCTAGCTTGGCCATTGGTGAAGCTTTGTTCTTTGCTGTACGTGTGTTGCTTGCAAGAAGCTTCAGCAGGTCAAATATCCCTCTGAGTGTGAATTCTGTTTTTGTTCTTCTTTTGGATTCTCAGTATGGTGGGGTTGTGAAAGTTGAAGGAGATGTGAACAAGCTAGGGGTTGATGTGAGCAATGTCTATGAATGTGCTACTGAGTGGATTAAAAGCCATTCACGACTATTTCAGTTTCCCCGGTTGATAGGATTTGGAACAAGCTCGGCAATGCCAATTGGGGGGATATTGGTGCATTGCAGTTGCTTTTTGCTACATACCATTCAATTGTGCAGTATGCTGGCATGCCTAATAACACAGTCGAAGACTTGGCTGCTGATCATAGTTCTCGTCTTCAAGCCAGGAGAATAGAAAGGCAGTTGGGTGATAGCAGGGTGAATGGAAATGGTTTATTTAGGTTCCAGCAGCGTAATGCATCACCTGAAATTGTTGAAATGCAGGATGAATCCATCAGATTGGATTCTGAGAGGCCTATGAAACTCGAAGTAGGATCTGTTTTGTGGCTGGAAGAGTCTGACTCTCATCAAGGTTACCAGATCAATGAAGTGCTGAGTGATGGGGAGATCCCATACTACATTGCCTCATCAATCAAAGATTCTGGAGCTGCTCTATTTTTATATATTGGTTCTCCTCCATCTCAACTGGAACCGGCATGGGAAGATATGAAGTATGCATGTGGTATCATGTTCAAAGGCAAACTAAGATATTGGGTGTAATGAAACAAAAGGGTTTGTCTAGCAAGTATCTGCCGCATTTGAATGCATCTGGCAGAATAGTTCACCCTGGTCAGTGCCGAAGACCAAACTCAGGTGGAAACTGTGACCACCCATGGTGTGGTACTCCAATCTTAGTAACTAGCCCTGTTGGGAGAACTGTGGCTGATATGGTGAGAGTTGGTGAATTTCGTGCTGAGGAGGCTATCAGGTGCTGCCATGATTGTTTATCAGCCCTTCATACTGTTGCGTCAGCTGGAATTCGGCATGGAGATATTCGGCCTGAGAATGTTATTTGTGTGACATCTGGAGTGGGGCAACCTCATTTTGTCCTTATTGGTTGGGGACATGCCATCTTAGAGGAGAGAGATCGTCCAGCAATGAATCTTCATTTCTCCTCAACGTATGCCCTTCAAGAGGGGAAATTGTGCTCAGCCTCCGATGCAGAGAGCCTTGTATATAATGGTTCATGTGCTTTACTTTTCCTCTGGTGTGGACTTGCCTGATCTTGATTCTGTGGAGGGGGCACTGCATTGGAGAGAAACCTGTTGGTCAAAGAGGCTGATACAACAGAAGCTTGGAGATATGTCTGCTGTCTTGAAAGCGTTTGCAGACTATGTTGATAGTTTATGTGGAACACCATATCCTATGGATTATGACATCTGGCTAAGAAGGTTGAGGAGACATATTCATGAAGACAACCATGGAAAGGAAATCAACATGGATGGTTAGATGTGTTTTTGTCTAGCTCAGGTGTTAGGATTAAAGGCCTGAGAACCTACATCATTATTAGTTTCTGATTATGGGATAGCTTTTCAGGATTTTGGGTGGTAGTGGAAGATTTTCCTTCAATCTTGTGGATAATTTGCAATATTTATTGGAAACGGGTTTTATTGAGGTCTACAGGTTGCCTAAGTGGTCAGATTGGCATATTCCAAGATCATTACTGAATTAAAAGGTCCTCCAGATACTGTTGTTTCTTCTTCAAGAATGGTTTGGGCTTCTCCCAGTTATCTGCGTGTGCAGACAAACCTCAAATTCAAGATTTATGTAGAACTGCTATGACAAAATGGCTTACTTGCCATGCTTGTTTGTGCAGTTGAGTTGGTCCAACCAAATATCTGATTTTTTTTTTTTTTTTGTGCATGTAGATTTGGGAAATGTTGTATTTTGTCCAATCTTCCATTATTTGTTGTAAAGAAAGCGATGCAGATTGCCTTGAGATATGTTAGTGTTTTTTTGAGGATAACGAACTTGTCAATTTAAGAGAACGACATCACTTGCGAATAACATATCACTTGTTTTCAGTAAATCCATTGTTTAGTTGAACCAGTCAGTTCTGCATATTATGTATCTCTCCTGTCCTGGTTGGCAATGCTGCTATTTTTTTGCAGTTGTCTTTTGTTTGGGTTTAGATGTGCTGTCTGCTAGTAATTAGTTACGCTGCTCAACTTTAGTTTACTGTTTTTTTGCTGTTGACAGCTTTGCTTGTGCAGGCTCTAAGAAACGAATGTATAAGCAAGAGGACATGCAGAATGCTGTGTCATTCTTGCACAAGTCTTGACTTATCATGCAGCTCATAGTCAAAGTCTATTATGCAGTTTGATATGTCACAAGTAAGTAAATAACTTTCCTTTTTTTGTTGCTGTTATCGTCATTGAAAATAAGACTTGTTGAAATGGAGAGTTGCCCCAGTGCAAGAAGGGCTTCTCATGATTCTGGTGGTCATTAAGTTGAATCCACCTACTACTCCTTGCAAATAGGAAAGACAAATGCTATTCTGTTGTATATTTTCTCTTTCCAATTGGGGGAAATTGTCCGTGAAGAGATGCATGAATTTCTTGCTTTAGTATTTCTGTTTTCAAACTCAGTGCTGTCATAGTCTCTCCACATTTTTTGTTTAACAAAATCTCTAGGTCCACCTTGTCTATGATTATGTGTGTTTACTACACATCTCAAGTGTAAAGAGAAGATGAGAATGGAGAGCTGATGGGGTCCTTGGCAAATTTTGTTGGTAAGCAATCAGTTCTGTTCTGCAGCTATGTTATTGTCAAAGCAAGATAACAGAATAGGCAGTGCTACGAATAATTGTGAAATTGTTAAATCCAGATAGGAAATATCGATGGTATGCGTGTGATTGTCTTGCGTTGATAGCTGAGGTTTCAAAAGCATTTGAATAAGATTGATATTAAAGGATTAACAAAGCATTTGAGATGAAAGTGAAAAGAAATCCTGTTACTTTTCTGGATCCGTGGTGATACAATGTTCTTTCACTTGATATTATTGACAATAGAATCCAGCAGAATTGTGTCAGAATAGCTTATTTCTGCAGCCTGTGTGTTCAACATCATAGAGACCTAATTCCAAAAGAGCGTAATTGCACCAGCACCTTTCTTCTCGTCTCAGAATTGGACTCCTACTTGTTGGACTTAACGCCAACCAAGACGCACACAGAATTGAACTTTGAAGCTAAGTTCAATTTTATAGCTTGATTCAATATTGATACCTGCAAAACTCATTGCATTTAGCTGGCATTCTAACTACGTTATTTCAGCACAAGATTGTGGTCTAAAGGTTGCATGAGAATTGTGAACTAGAAAATCATGGTCTTGGGAGGTTGAATAGCATCACTAAGGATAAAGAAGGTTTGGTTGTTTGTTTTCCACTTGCAAGTGTAAAATTGCCTTCCTCAACCTGGTGTGATATGCTGTATCTTTCAAAACCACCTTTTCGGTGGCTTACCCAGGCTTCTCCACTTTTCCATCATAGGACAGTAGATGCTACTGGTTACTTAACATATCACCATATCTATTATTACATTCTGTATAGATTCCACATGTAATGTCACTGTTGAAGGAGGAAAAAAATATCTCTCTCCTTGCTTTGATGGATTCCTATTATTGACGTGCATAGCTCATGGAGTCTTTTTGATTTCATGTGGACATTATTCCATGTAAGGGAATTTACTTGGGGTTTAAAAGGAGGATAATGACCTGGGTCTAATTCTAAGGCATGTTATTATACCTTTCTAGAAATAAAAGTGATGCAATGGTATCTTAATATTATGTTGGTGTTTGTTCTGAAGTTAATTGATGGCTTAGGATTTGCTTAAGAGATGTAGTAATTCTTTAGAAATGCTATTCTGATAATTGCACACGGTTTTAGGCATGTGCTTGATGAAGGGTTAGTCAATGTTAATGTTTTGCAGCCCCTTTTTAGGTAAATAATGTAGACCTCCCGAGGTTTACTGAACCCACCTCCCTTGTGGTTTCCAAATTGATACCCTTCCCCAAGGATTGAATGTTGTTGCCAACAACCTCCCCTGATGTTAAATTTTGCTGAATCAGATGTTAAATAAGATTATATTACTACATGCGCTCTTTCTCTTTATTTTGTTCTTTTTTTCTTTTTTTGCTAGGAATTTTTGCCCAGCAGCTTGTGCACCACTGGTGGTTGGGTTGGTGGATGGGGGTTACTGGATGACATGAAGAGGAAAAGGGTGCAAATGTAGTTCATGAATAAAATTAACTCCATCCATCACAAATGAGGTCAATGTATATTTGCGAACCAGAGGGAAGTGCTTGGAATATTAGTAAACCTTGGAGAGGTTTGTATCATTTACCCTTTTTTATATTTGTTAAAGCAGACAACAACATTAACCTACTCGTGAGGAAACCGAACTGGGTTTTTGTGGGCAGGGGAACTTGAAGGAGTCTAACCCCACTTCTAGCCCTGTCGTAATTTTTTTGCGCCCTTTGTGATTTAACTAGTAGTGAGTTGAACTCCTGAATTTCCAATGCGAAGTCTTAAAATGCTCTCCCCTGGCCTCCATCGGGGATGAGCCAGCTAGATAGCTTTCTAAATAGTATTTTTATGTACTGCAACAGTAGATTTTCTCATATTGCAACTTTAGATGTCAAAGTTCAGCCCTCTTGTGATGTCCCAACCCTAGAAGCTAATTTCATACTAGTGTATTCTCTACTCTTTGATCTTTGTACTTGGTGCTCTTAAATTCTGCTTGAATTTGGTACGGAATCAAAAGAAGATCCATCTTTTTGTGCTTGAACACTAATCATGTCTATTCATGAAAGATTAAGGCACGGAGGACTAAGAAAGCAGGCAGCAGCTATAGAAATGAGGCAATGGAGATGCATTGTAGGGAAATGTTGCTGACAATTCAAACTCCATACCGACAAGAAGCTCCAGCTGCCCTAATGGAAGCTTCTGAAGGCAACTGTAGGTAGACCTTGTGACGTACGAGAAGGTAGTCTGGATAAAAATTGTGATTTGACTGATGGTGGTCCAATAATTTGGATTTCTGCTCCAACCTGTGATGGATGTCCAAATTGTTGCTGAGCCTTAGATCTGAACATACTGCCGCTATTGCTTCTGTCTTCTTCTGAATAATAACCTGTACCAAGTGTTTCATAAAAGTCCAGAGAATGCTGAAGTAGATGAATGTGGTGAGAATGTCCCCCTTGTGTTAAATACACGTCTAACCATGATGATTCAAAACCGAAGAAGTGTTTGAGGCTGCCAGCAGTGTGCACTAGAATACACGAGTCGAAAAGAAAGTGTCTGAGCTGACTTGGATCAATCCTGCATGTGATGGAAGATGGAATCTTGACCCAAAGGACGACTTCTCAGGATGGGCTCTATTTGAAGGAATCGAGACTTCCTATGCCAACAGCACGGATCTATTCAAAATCTAGGAACGAAAAAACAGGCGCAATCTTTTTGAAGTTTCAGTGTGGTCTGTTTAAGCATGGTTAGAAGATTTTCTTTTGGATGATATAACTTCTCATAAAGGTTATTTTTTTTATGATTTCATATTACAGTGCTTTTGGCTTGTGACTAGGGA
This sequence comes from Cinchona pubescens, assembly GCA_025175665.1. Classification (NCBI taxonomy): domain Eukaryota; kingdom Viridiplantae; phylum Streptophyta; class Magnoliopsida; order Gentianales; family Rubiaceae; genus Cinchona; species Cinchona pubescens. The sequence continues at coordinate 1,299,435 of JANKKI010000328.1, read as the reverse complement.
TGGCAATGGGTCAATACAGGGCGTGTTGGGCTAAATGCCCAACGAGTTAGGTCTTTTGACGAGACGTACCGTACCGTGTCAGGCTACCTTCTCAAACGAGGCATGCCATGCCGGGTCAGGAATTTGAAATATTTGGCTCACGCCCGGCCCCTGTGCTAGGCCCACGACTGAGGACGGGACGTGTCGGGTTCGGGCTGGCCCTTGGGTTGGCCCCATGAGTTGGCCCTCAGTCTAACCCACAGGCTTGGCCCATGGCTGGCCCACGGGGTCTGACCCATGTGTTAGCTCGCTTTCAAATAAGGTATGAAATTAGACCATCTTAAAATTTATTTTATTACAAAAAGTATTTCGTTCAAACTTAAGTATACAAATCAAGACTTGTATAAGTTATATTTTTTATTACAAGTTGATTTATTAGTATTTTTCATTTTGAATAAATTAAGAGAAAGAAATTATGACTTATTTATTTATTTCAAAATTATTATTTATATAATTCAACTTTAGTACTAATTTTTAATTTATTTACTTTTTATTCATAAATACTTAAAATTATAACTTATTATTTATTAACCATACTGGAAAAATATATAATTAGAATAAAACTACCTTAAAATGGTAGGGGGTTTGGTATAGACCCCTACTATGTAAAGATTACAAGTTATAAGACAAATATACAAAAGAAATTAAAAATATAAATGAACTAATAACTAGATACACAAAGAAGGGATATAGAACCTTACCTCCCAACAATTACTAAACATAAAAATCCTATATATCCATCATTTGGTGAACTACTACCTTCATCGTCATCATAGTCTTGCATTAATCCTTATTTTCTTTTTTCAACATCGAGCCAATCCTTTAAGCACACCACCATTTTCAAATTCGCTGGTGTCATTTAAACTCTTTTTTCATCTAAGACTCTTCTACCGGCACTAAATGCACTTTCTGATACAACCGTTGACGCTGGAGTTGTTAACACATCTCAAGCAATTTGAGATAAAATAAGAAAATCACATCTTCTATCTCGCCACTAAACAAGAATATCAAATTTTGGTAGGCCTTTAAATACCAAGTAATTTCATCACCTTGGTCTTGACTATCATGGGTTCTTAGTCTTTTTGTAGCTAAAAGTTTATGAGGATCAAAATGTGTGCGCATGTTTATGATAGGTAATGTAGAATTGGGATTGTAGTGTTGAAGAAGAAGTAGATGATGCACTTTATTTGTAGGCGAATTTTGCTTGTGAATTGAATATAAGTCATACAAAGCTTTGGTTGTTGATGCCATGAGTCTTTCTTTGTGTATTAAATATCCGCTAGTATTATAATTATTAAAAATGTCATTGAAATCTTTAAATTGAATCATCTTATTACGTGGATCTAAAACACATGCCAAACAAAATAATAATGAAATATTTTCAAAATACTTGTCGAATTTTTGTTCCATGGCGGTAATCATTTCTTGAAAATAAACATCACATTTGTTATTGTAAAAAACAACTTTAATCATACTTATTTGAGGTAAAATTTGATGAGAGGTAGGTGTATAAGTAGTGGATAAAATTAAAGTAGCAGACTCAAGTGCTTTTAAAATTTCAACCATTGTTTTTGCTTTTGTGAAATCATTCTCGACTAAAAAAATATCATTACTTGTACCAATATGATTGTTATAAATAATGCACAAAGCATTAATTTTTCATAACCAAATGTGCTTGATAACATTTGACAAGTAAAATTTCATCTAGTGGATACGTCTAATTGAAGTTTTTTGAATTTCAAACGATTTTCCAAACAAAAACGTTTAAAATCTTGTTGACGTGAATAAGAAGAATGTATAAAGGAAATGGAACTTTTAATTGGAGAAATAATATCTTCAACCATTTTTAAACCATTTTGAACACAAAAATTAAATATATGGCATACATATCTATTATGAAAATAATTCACCACCTAAAATCGGTTTAAAGGTATCTTTCAATAAAAGCACACTTGCAGTATTATTTGAAGCATTATCAAGGAAAATAGTAATAATTTTGTCGTACAAACCATATTCTCGTGCAATAGCTAATACGATCCTGGCAATTTGATTAGCATTATGACGGTGTTCAAAGCTTTGAAAACTAATAGTTCTTTTTTGTAGATGCTAATCTACATCTATCCAATGTACAGTGATACAAAAAAAATGTTGATTTGTAATTGCCTTCCATGCATCAGAAGTAAGAGCAATTTTAAAATTAGTCGAACCAAAAATAGCTTTCAATTCATCTTTCTTTTTTCTATACATTCTTTCATATCATGCATCAAAGTACTTCTAGAAATCCTTTTATATTGTGGGTTCACGACATTGTGCATATATTTTTCTAAATTAGAACTTCAACTGATAACAAAACGTAGTTCATCTCTAATTATCCATTTAGCCATTACATTTCTATTTTTGTCGTGTGTATAATTAAAATTACCAATCATTTGGTCTTGTGTAGGGTGAATTTGTGTTTGCATCATTTTTTATTTGTGTTTGCATCATTTTTTATTTGCATTCAACATCTATTATTTATGTGCCTATTTAGAGTTTTGGTTCCTTCCTCTTTTTTGTGTTTAAAAGATATCAAAGAATCACATAATTTACAAGTAACTAATTCATTAACCTCATCTTTTTCAAGAAACTCCCAAACCGCACTTGTCATTTTAGAGGTACATTGTAGAGAATGTTTACTATCTACGGTAGTAGGTGTCTCATTTTGGTTATCAATATCCTCTAAATTCACAATTAGGCCAGGACCTTGTGGTGTGTGAGGTGTGTGTGAACTTCCTACACCGTCCATTTTATGGTAAATTGAAAGTTTATAAACAAACAAACTAATTAAGTGTTTTAAACAAACTAAGAAAGCAATTTATCAAAGAATACTAAAAATGCAATAATAGGAAAAAAAAAATTAAAGTAGTTTGGCAATTGCACTACACTAAATATCAAATAAAGAAGATATATAACTAATATAAATAAAGTAAATAAGTAGAAATAACCAACTTGAAAATTGAAATGCTGAATTTCAATTTATACACTTGAGAATTTGAATTTTTGAAGGCAACTCCACTTAAAGTCTTCAAATCTCTACTTGATAATTCAAGTAATATAATTTTATAAATAGTAGTAAATAAATATTGCATATAAATTTAAAGAGCACTTGAGGAACAAATTATGTAGGAAGAATCGAGAGTTGAGAGAAAATAGAGAGTTTTTTTTTTTTTGTGAATTGAGTATGAAATGTATGAGGTATTTATAGGAGAACTTTTCCCAAATTACTCCCATAAACTAGTCGTTTTATAGCTGTTGGGGAGGTGAAAAAATCAATTTAATGGCTGAAAAAACTATTAGTCTGTTGTTAACGATTAGCCCGCAGCTAGATCGTGTATAAGAGACTAGTATTCGGGCCGGTCAACCCATAGACCGGCTCGCGGCCTAGTTGGCAATCCAACGGGTTAGACCGTTGACCGGCCAGAACATTGAGCAGCAAGCCGGTCCTGGGTTGACAATGAGTCGGGTAGGGTCAAGTTGTCAAAAAATAGGGCCCGAACCCGGCCCAAGGGGACCAACCCACTACAGTACCTTGGCAGGTCGAGCTGGTTTATTCCATGTTTGGGCAGGACGGTCCAATGGGCCAACCCACCCATTGTCATCTCTACTTGTGATTATCTCAATAATCCTTCAACTATTTTACTAAAATCGAAACAGTCCCTTAATTTAAGTTTTAACTTAATTAGCTTCTCAACTAAATAGTTGTATCTTATTTGCTCCTTAAATGACGACGCCATTCAAAACATAAGTTTTTTAAATTTGATTGGTGTTGACTAAGGGGAAAAATGTTAATTCGCCTAAACCTGATACTTTAAGTGTTAAAATCATCACCCAAATAGTCCTTCAACTTTTTTATTAAAACTAAATTAGTCCCTCAACTAAAAATTTAGCCAAACTAGTTCCTCAATTGAAAAAAAACTCTAACCTTTACCTTCTCCTCTCCTCCTCCTTTCATCAATTGCCATCCCTTCTACCCTCCCTCTCAATCTCAACAAATAATCAGCTCCTCCACCTACCCTATTCATCTCCACTTCCTCTCCCTCTCTACCTTCCCTCATCCTCTCGAACCTCCCTTCCTCATCTGCCAACAGCCACCCTTTCCACCAACTCCAACCACTACCAGCCCATTTTCCTCTCACTCCCATTCTACCAGAAACCATTTCTTCTAAGCACCCACTCCAGGCACTGCCACCAAACCTGGATTAGGCTAATTGATTTACTTCATGTTCATAGCTAATTCTGAGTCATTTGAAGTACATGTATGAACCAATTATCCTCAATGAGAGTCACAAAATGATTTTCGCATTGTGAAAAAATTTTCAAGTAATAACTTTTCTAATTGTTGGGAACTTACGAGGGACAAAAGGTCCAAGTGGTTTAAACATATTCGAAAGAAAAACCAAATCTATTGAGTCAAATTGTTTCAGACATCGGAAGAGAAATGATCATTTGTCTCCTTATGCATGTTCTTTTCCAAATCATCCTAAACCTCCAGTTAACTTGTAGATAGTGATAATCATCTGAACTCAAGCAAAGAATGTTAGAGTTTGAAAACTTATAATTTGATGTCTGACAACCCTCTAAATCTATACCTAGAAAATGATTCTACTTCTCACAACTAACTCTTGAATCCCTTAATTCTAAACAATCTTCAAAGTAAGAATTTTTAATCAAGTCAGACTAATTTGGCTGAATTTTTAGTTGAGGAACCAATTCAATTTTAAATTAAAAAAAAAAGAAAAAGTTGAAGGATTATTTGGGTGATGATTTAACACTTAAAGTATTAGGTTTAAGTGAATTGACGCTTTTGCCCTTAGTCATTTTCGATCAAATTCAAAAAACCTATGTTTTGAGCAGCGAGGTTATTTAAGAACTCAATTGGATACAACTATTTAGTTGATGGACTAATTAGGTTAAATTCTAAGTTGGAGAACTTTTCTAGTTTTAGTGAAATAGTTGAAGGACTATTGAGGCAATTTTCTGCAACAAAATTAAAGTAAATAAAAATTGTAATATAATCGATCATGGTACAACCCATTATTGTTATAACACAACCCATTATGATTAAATAAATAAAAAAGAAGGCCTAACCCATAAAACTAACAAAAGTATGAGGGGAAAAAAAAGGAATGGTTCACATCCTAACATTCAAGGGATCGAAATGTGAATCATAAACTCAACTTTTTTATAAATATACATTTATGTCACTCCTCGTCACATGTTAATTTAGTGAATTAATCATTTTAAAAATTTAGGTTGCAACTAAAACAAGGGGCAAGTTTAACATTTTCATTTTCATAAAATAATTTTAAATATATGTCGATAACCTACCCTATCTATGAAGAAAGAAGAATAACCTATCCTATTCTTAAACTTTTTATTACCAAAAAAAATTAAATAATTCCAAATAATTATCCACCAAAGAATATATGGGCATTATTAACTCCGATTTTCATTTTTGGTCCTTATATTAATAAACAAAACACCCCTTAATTTGTTATCAGCCTAACTCGTTACAAAGTCCAATGACATCATAAGGTTCAGAGTTAAATTTTGTTACGATTGGGGTAAAATAGATAAAGAGAAAAGAGTTTTAGGAGAAAGGATTAAAAAGAGAGAGGAAAGAAGAAGGAAAGAGAGAGAGATTGTAGAGAGAATTTGTAAAGAGAGAAAATTGAGATTTTTATCAATGAATTCTATGCCTCTATCCGTACAATGCTCACTCTTAATCGTTGTTAAACCGTCATTAACCAGCACAAAATAACCTTTTACACAGCATTGAATATCTAAATCACAACAAAACGACACAGTATTGAATACAAACATTTCAGTCATAACAATTTTCTCTCCCTTGACAAACACCCTTGTCCTCAAGGGTGAATATTTGGAAACTGAGCACGTGTGAAGTCTAAATCTTCCCAAGTTGCTTCTTCCCGATTCAAGTTGCACCATGATGAGGTGAGAAGTTTATGGAGAGAGAAAATAGAAAGTTGAAGAGAGAATTTAGAAATTGTATTGAGAGAAACTTTCAGTAGGAACAGAAGTAATAATCCTAGCATCCAAGCCCCTAATTTATATATATATATAGAAGGAGCTAAGCCACTATTCCACTAGCTGAACCTACATATAAATTACATATTTGCCCTAAATGAGGCTATCACGTAAGCATTTCTAGAATAATTTTGGGGAATGTGCTTGGCTTTCGTGCTAATTCTGAGCATCATCACACCACTTGACTAGAATTTGAATCACTGGTTCTCCATACATGGAAATCACCTTACATTTAAGCACAACTTCTGAAGCCACCATTACTTGATCATCACTGCCAAGAATGGGCAAAGCAAGCATCACAAATTGTTGACTCCCCACTTTTTTCTTCAACTGGGAAACGTGAACACTGGATGCATGCGAAAGCCTTCTAGTAGTTGCAAACAATAGGCAGCCTCTCCAACTTTAGCAATTACTAGAAAAGGGCCATAGAACTTAGAGGAAAGTTTCAAAGTTTCCCTCAACTCCATTGACTGCTGCCTGTAGGGTTGTAGTTTGAGGTAAACCAAATCTCCTACCTACAGTACTCTTTCAGTTCTATGTTGTTCAGCAAAATATTTCGCCCTTTATTGTGCGGCAAGCAAATGTTGTTGTAAGAGTTGAACTAAGGCTTGTCTACCTCTAAGCAAATTAAAGGCTACTGGCACTATAGTCTCCAAGTGCTTATCTCCCGTAGAAAGATGTCTAGATATATCCATACAATGCCTCAAATGGGGTCATTTTGGTATGGGCACGGAAATTGGTGTTGTACCACCATTTGGTCAAGGTGAGCCACTTAAACCAAGAATGAGGTCTATCCCAAGTCATGCATCTAAGATAAGCTTCCAAGAATTGATTCACCTTTTCAATTTGTCACCTAATTGTGGGTGGTAGGAAGTGCTGAGATGGAGCTTAGTCTCAACCAATTTAAATAATTCTTGTGAGAAGAGGTTGGTGAACAACTTACGTCTATCAGACATAATTGAAACGGGTAGGCCATGAAGTTTAAAAATGTTGTCCAAGAAGATTAGCTACCTTAATAGTTGTAAAGGGGTGAAAACAAGGGTATGAAATGACCAAACTTAGTGAACGTATCCACTACTACCAAGACAATATGATAACCCTAAAATTTTGATAAACTCTTAACAAAATCCATGGTTATTTGGGACCAAGCTTGCTGTGGAACTAGAAATAAGGCTGGGAGTAATCCAGGACAGGAATATTTTCATGCTTGTTCCTTTGGCAAACATCACACTAGGCAAACATCACATTGCCTAACAAATTCAATGACCTCAATTTTCATATTAGGCTAGTAGAATATATATTTAATCCTTTGATAGCATTCCATTTATCCTGAATCTACCCCAATAGCTGAACTATGCATTTCTTGCATAATCCTTCTTATGATTCCATGTCCATTACCAACTACAATTTTCCCTTTATACTTCAATAAATCAATTGTATAAACATTATCAGGCACCCCACCAAGATCCAGTACAAATTCAGTACCAACTTTTGACAATAATCATCCCCTCCATGACTCTAAATAACCTCTTGTATCCACTTTGGTTGTATTGTAGCTATGGCCAGCAACTAGTAGTGCTCCTCAGCAAGAAAATCCTTCCTGGACAAGGCATTTGCTGCACTATTTTTCACCCCTCTTCGGTATTGGATTTCATAATCCAATCCCAATAATTTTAGTGTGTTTGCCACTTTTGCTGGAATAATTGTTCAACTTCTGTTCTAATAAGAATTTCAAGCTCTGGTGATTTGTTCTAATAATGAAGTGGTATCCCATGGTAGTAATGCTTCCATTTCACCGCAGCCATTACCAGTGCCAACAACTTCTTTCATATATAGAAAGCCACATGTTTTTTGGGCTGAAGGCCTTGCTGAGATATGCAATTGGGACCTTCTTACATAAGCACAACCCCCATTCCTTTCCCACAAGAATTTTCTTTAATTACAAAAGGTTTACAGAAATCTGGTAACCTCAGGTGATGTACACATTGCATCCTTCAAGCCATTGAAAGCCAATGTTGCTGCTTCATTCCATTTAAATCCCTCTTTTTCAAGTAAATTAGTTAATGACTTAGCCAAGGCACCATATCCTTTAATAAACCTCCTATAATAACTAGTTAGTCCAAGGAATCTCCTCAAGGACTTGATGTTGGTTGGGGTAGGCCATTTCTACATTCACTCAATCTTACTTGAAGATTTCTCCATTTCTACACCTTAAGGAGCTATTGCATGGCCCAAGTATTCCACTTTATTTTGTGCAAAAATGCATTTAGATAGCTCTACAAACAACTAATAAGCCCTTAGTGTTGCTAGTACAATTCTCAGATGTTCTTGATGTAAGGATAGTGAGGGGTAAAAATGATGATATCATTTAAAAAAAAAAAAAACACCAGCGCAAATTTCCTAAGATATGATTGAAAAATCTTATTCATAAGGGATTGAAAGGTTGAGAGGGCATTTGTAAGGCCAAATGGTATTACCAAGAATTCATAATGGCCTTGATAGGTTTGGAAAGTTGTTTTATGTCTAAGGCTTTAACAAGAATCTGATGAAAACTTGAAATTAAATCAATTTTTAAATACCAATGGGAACCAAACAATTCATCCAATAGTTCATCAATATTTGGTATTGGGTACCCATCTTTGATTGTAAGGTTATTTAAGTGCCTATAATCAACACAAAAACACGCAGTGTTGTCTTTCTTTTAAAGTAGTAAGACAAGAAAAGCAAAAGGACTTAAACTAGGTTGAATAATCCCCACTGGTTAACATTTTAGACACTTGATTTTCAATTTCATTTTTTTGAGAATGAGAGTATCTATGTGGTTTCAATTCAAAAGGCTGAGTATCTAGTTTCAATGGAACGAAATGGTCATGTTCTCTTTGTGGTGGAAGATTTTTAGGGACATTAAAATATCAGAAAACTCTTCTAGCAACAACGAAATTTCTTTGGAATAGAGGTTACCTCTTCCAAACTGTAGGCCTTCGGGATAGAAGTTAATTCCCCTCTCCGGTACTAAGAGAACTTTCTCACATTCCTACTTTTGAATAACTACAGAATAGGTTATTCCACAACTCTTTCTAGCACCATTTCCTCACCTTCCTCTCTTAGCTTAATCTAAAGTTGTTTGAAATCAAAAGTAATAGGCTTGTAGTTGAACATCCAATCCACCCCTAAGATCAAGTCCCATCCTTCCAAATCCATCACCGTTCAATATTTGAGATCAAAATTAAAATTGTACCCTTGAATCTCATTTAGCATTGGTACATATGTGAGTATTGGTTATAATGCTACCATCAACAATAGTAGCATGTACGATATTAGTGTTCTGAGTACTCAACCCCAATCTTTTCACTGTTATGGTATTAGGAAAGCTATTAGAGCTACCTGTATCAACTAAAATGACAACCAATTCTCCTTTCATCTTAGTTTTCCTTTTCATCAACCTAGTGGCAGTGCACAAAGAAATCTCTACCTTCTGACAAGGATTCACCAATGGCATCCACAATTCGGGATTCTCATCCTCTTCACTTAGAATAAAGTTCAAATGCTGCAATTTGCAATGGTGGCCAGGAGAATACTTCCCTCTACACCTAAAACACAGATTATTATTTCTTCTGTACTGAATCTCTTACTCCCCATGACCAATTCCCCGTCCTTTCTTGAACACCCTTATTTTCTTGACTCCACTGCTGCTGACCTTATCTTTAAATTTAGGGATAGAATTTTAATCAATGCCCATTCTGGACACACCTCCTACACTACTTAATTTCTTGAGTCTGGCCTCCCAGAATTGTTCTTGTAGTAAGGTAGCTTCAAAGACTTACAATAAGATTGTGGCTTAAACATTTTGATCATTGGCTTGATTTGCTCTTTTACTTCCAATAAGGTAGTGGCTTAAACATTCTGATCATTGGCTTGATTTCCTCTTTTACTCCACTTATGAAGCTGGAACCAAAACAAGATTCTAAAAGTTGAGGGTTTCTGACTAACATTAGAGTTCTAAGTTCTTCAAACTTCTCCTGATACTCAACCATAAAGCCTTTTTTTGGCAACTTGTTAAACTCCTCAACTTCATCTTGTAGCCCTTTTTGACCAAATCTTTTGCTAAAGCTGATAATTTTTCCCAAATCATTTTTCCTTTAATTGATTTGAACCCTTGAAACCAGACATCCACCTTTCCTTCTAAGAATATTTCAATCCAATCCATTTTCTAGTTTTTAGGAATCTGATCTATGTATAAAAATACTTATTGCATTTCCAAAGCCCCTTCCTAAGGTTATCTCTACTGAAAAATGGGTAAATCAATTATTGGAGGATAGGGCTGACCAGATTTTCAATTCCTCTCTATCAAGTCTACCATCTGATTTCCCACATTGTTGTTCTTTGATTGTGGTGTAGGGAGTGAGAGGCCTTTGCTTGTTCCAACTTCCTCTAGGTTGTTTTCTTTTTCATGACATTTCTCATGAAAACAGTAAATTTGGCCTCCATGCTTGTCATGAAGGTATCCATTTTCTAGGAATTATCCTCCCATTTCTTATCTAATTCCAAGATCTGGTTTGGATAAATCTAGAATTTTTCCTTCCTATTTCTTGAATTGATCTTCCATAGCTTTCTAGCTTATACTTTCCATCATGACTGTTCCAAGAATTAAAGGCTCTGGATACCAACTGTTACGATTGGGCTAAAATAGATAAAGGGAAAAAGTTTCAGGATAAATGATTAAGAAAGATGGATTAGGAAGGAAGAAGAAAAAGAGAGAAATTATAGAGAAAGAATTTGTAGAGAGAGAAAATTGAGATTTTTATTAAAGAATTTTGTACTTCTATCCGTACAATCTTCTCTCTTAAATCGTTGTTAAACCAGCACAAAATAACTAATACAGACGACTAAGAAGCTGAACTGAAATCAATTATTTTTTTTTTTATAGCATTGAATATCTAAATCAATTATTATTTTTACAATATTAAATATCTAAATCACAATAAAATAACACAGTATTAAATACAAACATTTCAATCATAACAAATACCTATAAAAAATACCTAGGAGGATGAGGCTTGCGAAATGGTCCAATTAATTTACGATATTCCCCTTCATTGCCAAAAAAACAAAAATAATAATAAATAAAATAAATAAATAAAAACAACCTACAAATAAAAAAAAATTAAAAAAATTGAAATATTATTTTTAAAGATCAAAGATGAGTATTACATCCTCCCTGTTTTCTAATCCACTCCTCTTCCTAAGCAATTAAACCTAAACTAAAATATGTACGAATTAAAAAAAATAATAATATTTTTAACTCGTGCATCTAAACAGTTTCTCCCTTTCATGTAGATATTTTCCCTTCTCTTGTATGATAGAAGAAAATTACCCCTCTTGCATATAGACACTTTCCAATTTAACTTGATTTATAAATATATTAAAAGTTGAACTAACAGTTGCTGTCAAAAGTTTAATTAACCAATGATCTGAGGACACTCGTTAAATAAACCCATATAAAAAATAACTAATAACCAGATAAAAGAACGCTCCAACAATTAGACAAAACAATGCTAAACATAGCTAAAAAGCAGGCAAAAAAAAAAAAAACATCTTCATTAAGAAAGCCAGCTAAATAGCCAAGAAAATAAGTACTTTTGTCGTTCAACCATAATCCAAAGGTACGAAGCCAACTGGTAAGAATATGAGGTGTTTTGCCTTGAGTACTCTCTCTAATGCATAACAACCAGGTAGCAAGTTTTTTAGTCAAGATAAACTGAGCTCTCAAACAAGGAATCTGAAAGAGAAACGGGCATGCTTTTAGCTATTAATCAGCATCCATTTCCTCAAGTGCGGCTTTAGCTGCTGCTTTTGCTTCCTCTAAAAGTTCATCCGGAACCTAGACAGGAGAACATATTAACTCGAACACAAGCTAAAAACCACTAATCATTAATAAATGCTCAAGCTCAACAATACTGAATACCCTAACTATTTGTCAAAAACAATTGTAACGTCTATAAACACTCGAGACAAAGCACAATACAGTTAAATGCCATTTGAAAACTCAAAAATATCACAATGATCCCAGCTTCTTTGTCTGGAACCACAAGGCCATAGGAAAAGCATATCAAACCTCAAAACAGGAAACAATAAAAGGCATAGTCAACTTTGATGAAATTTAAATTAACCTTCTTAAGTTACAGCTTTGCAAACCAGGAAAAGAAAGTTGCCATAGGGTAATTTAAGGAGCACAAAATCATAAAATAACCAACTTCATCTGCTTGTCTTTGGCAAACCCAAGGAGAAGAAGACAATAGATGGATAACAAATAAGCAATTGCCTCACCTATAATTACAACAAGAACCAAAAATGAGCTTCTCCTCAAATTTTGTCCTATGCATGAAAACATGCCAAAACAGTCTTTTACTCTTTTTTATCACAAATCAAAACTAGCATAATTTTCCAAACAAGTATACCTTGTCATGACTCATGAATCAATTCACAAGCATGTTTCTTTTTCACATCTTACAAATATTTATATTTGTCTTTGTTTTTTAGACAGTCACTTCTATTTGATATTTTTACATATTTCTTTAGCCTTTTTAACTTAATATTCTTTGGAGTAAATTTCAGAAATCCAATTGTGTCCAACCACTGTACAATGAAAGTTTATCTAGTCGCAGACTGATGGAATTCCAGTTCCACTGAAAACCCAACAAATATGCAGATCTTTCAAAGATAAATAAAACAGCAAACAAGCCCAATAAGTGCGATAAAGATTTGTACTGTTTGTCAAATTTAGTGAAAATGTCACAAATATGATGCAGGTGCTGATTTTCAGCTTAAGAAAGAAGTTCAAGACACTAAACCAATCAATGGATCACATGTCACGAAAAGATCTTTGAATGCAAGTTCAGTCGCAAGTCCCAACTGTCACGCATTGGCTCAATTTCAACATAGCGTAAGCCAATCAATCAATAATCTAACTGACAAGTAAGAAAATCAATGTGTTCAATTACCTTCTGATGCTGGCGATTTGACTCATCACATACCCAACTCATTTCCAATTCAAAGGCCTTGTCCTTTGCCTCATCATGTACTCCATAAATTCTGTTTAAATAAAGCAAAAAAGTTGGAGCCGAAAAATTCACTAATCAGGACGCAGAACAGTGTGGAAATTTTATCCCAAATAAATACTCAATTCAAAATAACTTGCACTGCACACCACCACGTTCCCATAGTGCAATGACTTCAATTATTATCCACACAATGACTCACAAATATATGATGTCATGGAAGACAATAATGACAGAATCCCAAATACCCAAATTAGGTATACTAGATTTTAAATACTCCTTTCTACAGTGACTATAATTTCAATAAATTATTAAATTTTGACAGGAGGATCATCCATCAAAATAAGCAGCAATCATATGCGTGGAATTTGTTGAGTAACTGCTGGCATTGATAATAAAACCACTTAATCATGCATATATCCATTTTGAACTTCATCCCATGTCAAAGATGATCAAAGCAAAAAATTCCAAATCAAAATTAGAAAGGAAAGGTGAAAAGTGTACAAAAATACTTACATCTTTGCTACCTCAATAACCCCTTGACGGCATGTCATTTCAGAAAGCTTCAGTTTTTCAATTTCTCTGCAGAAAAAAAGGTTCTAGTCAAACTTGGTATAAAGTATGTACCAGGAAAAAAACAAAAAAAGGTGGGTAAACAAGGGGGGAGATGGAAAATGAAAAGGATCAACAAGAATGATAAGTTTTCGTATTGAAAGCCCACATTAGAAGGACATCAGTAGCATTAGTTCACCTATAAACTTGAGCTAAATTCCTCATTTGCCTTAACAATTGCCAGTGAAAGATAAAGAGCAATCCAGTGGTACTGCCACTGCACAGTCTACAAGGACTAACCTTGTTTTAGCAAACAATGGTATTTCAAGCGTTTTTAGGTCCCATCATGGAGTAACCTCTTAGAATGTCATGGCTTTTCCATTAAAAAAGGGTGTTCTTGTGGCAAAATGCAGAAGCAAAAAATGGGTAATTGGCAGATTAATCATTTTGCAAGCTGAGCATCAATATGAAGAAAGGTAAGGTAAAAATAGAAACTGACAGGTGTGTGATGCAGGACATATTCTATTAGAATATGATATGGATAAGTTCAAAGGATAGGGTACTTATCAGGTTAATATTTAAGAAGCATTAGGCTTCTAAAGATTAGGGTTAGGACAAGTGAGATAGTGTTAGAATTGGGTTTCAGATATGTGCTAGACTTTTACAAACAACTAATGTTTAGCTATGTATTGTAGACAGCTTTTTGACAATTATTGAAACATCGTTTCTTCAGTTCTTCAACTAGAACTATTAAGGGTGTGTGCTGAATTAGTCCCCTAATCAAGGTTTTCTCTGGTTCCCAAATAAGCCAAACCTTTGATCATCGATCAAATTCGATTCCCTATCTCTAACGCGTCCGCCGGCATAAGTATGTACTATCCCATCTTAATTTCTGGTGTGGCACCATTCTTTGAAATTGATAAAATATAACTGGCATCCTTATGGGGCATTGTTAAAACAACATTTATGCTAATCTCATTAGACATTTCCAAGTTGATTGACCAGCCTGAAAAGCCCAAATACAGATCTCTGGGGAAAGGAGTCTGTTTTAAATGTTCAAAAGACAATATTCATCAGAAACCGTGTTCTGCTTTGGAAGGTCAGTCAGACCACCACCAGTAAAAAAGATAAAGAGAGAGAATCTGTCTTTGTAATAGTGCCATAATTATCATGACACCACATTGACACTGGAGCCCCTATATAAATTGAATTTTATATTCTAGATAATATGATTGGTATGCAAAAGCAATATGTGGGGTAAAGCGTCTAACAACAGAAAAACCATATAGAAGAGAGTGTGACATATACAAATAACTACTACTTACGTCTTAGCAGCCTGCCTCCCTTTCCCAATTGAAGTGCCGAAGTACCTCTAAAATATATGCCACAATAGATCAATACAATGAAATGAAATTCAACCAAGAGAACCAAATAATCTGAAGCATGACTACTCCATTCATGGAAATTGCTGTCAACTAAATACATTAAATATAACTTACATGAGAAACACCGGAAGGTTCAACCATATATAGTTGTGGTCCATCTCTGTCATAACCTCCTAGTATTACTCCACATCCAATGTGCCTGCGGCAATTCATCCTCTTATAACATACAGTTCCACATGCACAAACCAAGCACAGGGAAATAATTTTCAAAACCACAGCAATACTTGGCATTCAATCAAACCTGAGCCACCAATACAGCGTACATAGATGCACATAACTAGCAACACGTTCTGCAAGCTCTTTCACAGGAATTGGCTCTCCATAAACACTGCAAGAACATCCCATGGGACAGGATACGTAAATAGTGAGTATATTGACTAGAAACTGAAGAATAGTAGCTACTCTCTCCGTCCCAATATAATTGTCACCTTAGACATTTGCACAAAGTTTTAGGTAATTATAAATTTCTATCAAACGTCCACAAATGCCCTTATTAAGTTGAATGGACTTGGCATCATTAAATGACAAATATTTGCAATTGGAGAGCTTTAATTGGGAGGAAAGAGGAGAGAGAACATAGAAAAGATAGACAATGAATTGATTATTGGGGTCCAATGGTTATTGGAGTTGGGAATATTTTGAATGTTTGAGAGGTTAAATTTGAAATTTCAACAAAGCAAATTATCCATTTTAGGTAATGTGACATTTTTTTTGGGACATCCCAAAATGTAGGAAGTGTGACAATATAAATGGGACGAAGACAGTATAAAACTATCATAATCACTATTATCTGACCAGATTCAAGGTTCAAGGAATAGGTTCTGCATACATTCAGTAAGAGCAAGCACATAATTCGAAACAGCTAAGTATTATTACAATAAGATGCACATGTGGGTACTCATTTGTTGTGTTGGTGACTGAATTAAAACGATCAGCCTCAAAGAAAACAAAAAGATGTCAAATTTCCTAGTTTAGAAACTGCCAGCATGTCAAACCAAACTTGATAAAGAACACCTTGATCCTATTACACTAGTGAAAATGTTGATTCTACCATGGTATTTGAGAATAAGAGAAGGATGGCAGAGAACATTTTCAAGTTGGAAGTGCTACACAACTTGTATAGATAAGAATCATTACCATACTGATCTCATTCGGTTACAGAACATGTGGAAACAAAAATCCTTCAAGGTAGTCATTTTATTTTTACTATTATTTTTCGTTCACAGTATGATCAGACAGAACATCCAACTTCCACCACCCATCACTTTTTCTCTTCTAGTTGAACTTGGGGCAGTACACTAGTCTAACCATTTCCTTGTCCATTTAGCTAACCTCGGTTAAGATCTCAAAGCTTAGACAAAACAGTTAGGACACAAGGTTGAGCTATTAGGATAAACCAAAGTTTTCTTTAGAAATATCTAAACTACGTGGCTATCCATTCCACTGGTGAATAAGTACAAAAGTAATTGTGCTAGGTGCAACTTAATTATTCAACATGATATATTAACAAGAACTTTTAAGAAGTAAAAGCTCAACTAAAAAAGCAGAAGATAAAGAACACAAAATAATATAAGATAGCAACAGAAGAAACCTTTCATAATTGGTTGCTTCAGATTTAGCTCGCGCAACAATTTGCCTCCCATCAGCAGCTAACCCTGCAACAGCCTGTAATTGGAAAAAGAGAAAGAATAAAAGAGAATCTAACAAGAAAAATAAAGTCCATGAGATGGATGTGATCAAGTCAAGTTTATGGGATAACAACAAACACAGTCACAAATAAAGAAGTGGTTTAAGGTGCACATAAGATGCTCTACTCAAGAAAATAATAGCAAAAAGCTGCAGTACAAAACAGAAAGTCATAGAATTTCATTGAGCTTATTGAGCATTATCATCTGAATAATTATCAGCAAGAACGTTATGTAATTCGGGCAGGGAGTGAAGGAAGGAAGAAAAACCAGAACAGCCAATATTGAAAGGTAGAATGCTAGAATGAAGAATACCATGTAATATGAAGCATTGAAAAATTTTTTTTTTTTTTTCTTTTTGCCAAACCCAAAGAAATTTGATTAAAAAAAATGTTGCTGAATTTATATTTTCTGAACATAACAGAACCTAAAAAACAGCTACCCCGTACCCAGGCCGGACATTATTCAAAAGTATACACCTATAGATGAAGAATACCTTCTAAAACACCAATTTTATTTATTTATTATTAGCCCGGGAATGCAAATAAGCAAGAATGGTGGATAGCTACATCAAGGTTACACCTATTAAGAACCAAGAAAGCAAAAAAAATTGCAAAGGCCAATTTGGAAATGAAATACAGCAGAATGAATCAGATTAGATAAGAGTTTTTACCATGCCGGAGTGGCGATGAACGGCATGGATTCTTCGATTGGAGCCGGGTAACATCATCTTCGACGCTATCAGCTTCTCCACTCCCTAATAGTAATTATAATTTTAACAAGAAAAAAAAAATTGTTAAAAGGAGCCATTTTTAACAAAAATCGAAACATTGAAACCCTAATCCGATGATAGTGAAAAGGAAAGAATATGATTAATAGTAAAAATGAAGAGGATAGGGGAAGAGGAGGAGACCAGAACGACGCCGTCCTTGCATTTGATGCCGACGACGGTACCACTGTTGTCGACGGCCTTGGCGGCGTACTCGATCTGAAAAACCCGGCCATCAGGGGAGAAGGTCGTGACTGATAGATCGTAGCCTGTGCCTATGCTGCTCATTTTTCTTTAATTTTAAATTCAGGATTAGCTGGCTGGATACTAGCGTAGTAGAGTATCGATGTGGTCGTGGGTGACGGTGTTCTTTTATTGGCTTGGGACAGGGTCTCCTCTAATTCTCTCCCGTCTTTCTTTCTTTTCTAAAGCAGATGGGGGAGCTCCTTTCTTTCTTGCCAAGACACTCTTTTTTTTTTTAATAATAATAAAAAAAAAAACAATTTGATGCCTTGTAGTATCGATCAATT
The DNA here is from genome assembly GCA_025175665.1 of Cinchona pubescens. Taxonomy (NCBI): domain Eukaryota; kingdom Viridiplantae; phylum Streptophyta; class Magnoliopsida; order Gentianales; family Rubiaceae; genus Cinchona; species Cinchona pubescens. Next base: position 1,281,270 of record JANKKI010000328.1, on the reverse strand, counting down.
TAATTTTTTATCTATCAATTTGATTGATTAATTTTTTTTAAAATAAGAGAGCAAATTATTCATATTTAAAAAATAAGAGATTAAATTTATTCTTTTTTATAGAGTTATATAGTTAAGATTTAGCTAATTAACCACCACCACATTAAGTTAGAATCTTTAAACTTCTACCCGAATCCAATCCAAATGAATTGGGATTAAATGGGATGGTTAGTGGGTTTCTCATTATTTAAATGGGGTTTAGAAAACTAGTACAAACGTCCAAAGATCGAACGGGATGTCAACTATCAAATTAAAAAACGCATAAGTCCCAATAATAATAATAATGTAAGGATGAGCAAGCACCCTTATTCAAAACTTTTCTCCATACTCAGGAACAGCCATTAGTAATTTGAGTTAATTGCATTTATCTCTATTGAGATTTTGACATATTACTGATCGCATCTTAGGATTTGGCCAAATTATAATAAACCCCTTTGAATAACTAAATATTTAACTATTACCTCCGTGATGTTACCTACAGTTAGAAGGGATGTTGGCATTAACAAAAAATAGTTACTTTTGTCTCCAAAACGCCCTTCTTGATCATTATTTATTTTATTCATTTTGTTATCCTTTCATTCAAAATGATGTTGTCAAATTTCACTCATATGTTAAGAAAACACAAACTTGTATTCAGGAACCTAAAACTATAAAAACGATACTTAAACGTAAAACGACAATTTTGTCCCTACACTCCGTAAAAATGACAAAAATTGATCTTTTTACCTAGTAATGCAAAAAATCTCTGTAAAATTAGAACTTTGTCTTGAGATTTTTAAATTGCAAAATTTTAAAAGTTTGCTCCGATTTGCAACTTTGCGGCAAAACACATCAAAATTCGATGTCTACAGCCTACCCCTCTTTGTTAGAAGTTTGAATAGGTTCTAGACAAAGATTGTAGAACGCTAAATTTTGACCAAACTAGTCCGAAATCATATACGAATTTGCAATATTAGATAAAGATGCAAAATTATTGAGCTAATTGTGTGAATCGAAGGTTTTGAGATGTAGGAGGAGGGAATTTGGGAAATGAGGAATGGCTAGTGCCACATGTGGAGGCTTCCATCATTGCCACTATCATCCTCATCGCCATAGACATTTTTATTATTACGTGGGAACTAAAAAAAAAACCACTATCCTATGTTTCCATGCCTTTGACTTGGTAACTTTGTTTCTTTTGACTATCTCACACTCTTGTTTCAACCTTGAGATGTGCAATAGTCTTCATCAGATGTTCACTTGATTCTTTGAGATTCCAACTTTTGGCGCAAAGTGTTTGTATTGCCCCTGTGCAAATTGAATTTGTTGGTTGCCTACTCCTTAGAATGTAGCCATCGAATTCCTATTGCACTTGCGTGGAAAGACATAGCATGAGCTTGTCCATGTTTCTTCAACATGGGTGTAAGAATGAAAATATAAATAGATCTAAATACAAGAAACAAAACAAGAAGACAAACTTCGAATAATCAAAAAAAAATTAACAAAGAAAAGACGTAATATGAACGAAAATAATAATGCAAGTTCTAAAATGGTGAACGAGCTCTAGTTGAGCTGCCTACGTATCCTATTTTGGGAATCAAGTCAAATATAATTCAGACTTCAATGCAAATGACATGAAGTGCTCAACTTGCTGATTTGAGAAAATGTAAGAACACACAAAAAGAATAAAAATTGTCTAGATTACCAAACTTGAACACTGAGATAATAGGTATAGAATGAAAAATCTAAGTTGCTAATTGACAATGACAAGAATTAAAACTTCTGGGCTGCCAGACTATTAACTGAAATGCTAGGAATAGAAATACTTTATTACATGGCTGTTGGACAGGAATTCTTGAAAAGTTTAGGCTACCAAACTGTAATTGAAAATACAAGAATGAAATTTAAACATCCGAATTACCGGTCAGTAAATGAAGATGACATGAATTTAGAAGTATGGGCAACCATATCGCATTTTGAAAAGATATGACTGAAATTTAAAGATATGAGTTGCTAGGGTATGATTAAAAGGACATGAAATGCAGTTTTAATTGCCTAGGTTGTAAGACTATGATAGAAAAATATATGAATGCAACTTAAAGATCTGGGTTGCCAAATCATGATTGAAAAGACGTGAATGCAGTTCAAATGCTTGGGTTGCCAGACTGTGATTGAAAAGAAAAGATATGAACGCAACTTAAAGATCCAAGTTGCTAGACTATGATGGACAAGACATAAAGACAAGACATGAATGGAGTTTAAATGCTTGGGTTGCCAGATTGTGATTGAAAAGATTTGAATGCAACTTAAAGATTTGGATTGCCAGACCGTGATTGACAAGACATGAATGCAGTTTAAATGACTGACTGAATTTCCAGACAATGATTGAAAAAATATGACTAGAATTTAAAAGCTTGAGTTGTCAAACTGAAATGAAAAGATAGGAATTGAAATATCCAAGTTACCAGATAGGAATACTTGAAAAGTTTGGACTACTAGATTGTAACTGAAAAGACAAGTATCTAAAAGTTTGGTGTGTCAGATCGTCTATTGAAAAGACATTTTGAAGGTCTATAAATTAGGTGAGATATCACGATAAGATGTACATTGACAGGAAAAACCCCTTGAAGTGGCTTATCCAACCAAACACAATGTTAATTTGGCTAATCCTGAAACTAGAGGTGCCATGCAATATAAATGACCAAAATGAAAAAAGCGTAACACATTACCTTAGGCATTACTTATGGTTATGCAGACTAAGCAAGCCTGAACCTGTAATGATCAATCAATTAACAATGCCACCATCACGGTTTCGATTCTCCTTGTAAACCTTATAAACATGAGATTTCTTTTTCTTTAGGATTTTTCATTTTAGTCAAGTGTAGTGATAATATTTAGGAGAATAAATGCATTGTAGATAACTCCTACCATAACCACTGAACCTCTTCAAAGTCTATCTCATCCAACAGGGATGATTTTGAAGTTCTTCTTACTCATTCTGTAGCCGGAAGTTTCCTAATGGTAATAAGGATTGTCTTGATGGCTTTTGCATAACATAAATGGAAAAAACAAAGAAATGTATGCCATGAAAATAGACATGCAAATGTTGCTAAAATTGAGTTTTCTTATAACAAAATGCATATTCCTACCATTTTGAATAAAAAGTTTTTGATTCCTCTAATCATGCCCATTCGACCCCTTGGATGTCACGTTCCTCAATCTCTGACATTGCAGCTGAATGATCAATATCAAGAAAAGGTCCCGTCAAACCATAGTCAACAACTATATATATTAGACATTTCATTGGTACTTATCAAACTTTCCACTGATTCTGATTAACAGATCCCTGCACTTGGATGCCCCATCTCAGTGCCCTTTCGGGTTTTCATTGAAATTTTCCTCTTATTTTTTTGTTTGTTTTTCTTTGTTTTTGTTTTTGTTTTTTTTTCTTGTATATTACTTCTCCACTAAAAATAAAATTTGCCCCAGTATTGACGAAGTTTTGTTAAGATTTAATCAACCCTTTCGACTAGGTACTTCTTAGAATTTTGCCCCAGTATAGGATGCGATCTTTAGGAGGTTGCCAAATGAAAATTTTCTCCTAAGGCTTAAATAGGAAAACTAAAGGAAAAGTATGTATAAGGAAAAAAAAAAAACCTGCATTTGGCCTTTTCTTTGTAACATTTCGAAAACAAAATTCTAAAGGTCAAATATAGGACTTTTTTACTATGTCAACGTTAATCAGTTGAGGAAAAACCTGACTGTCCATTTCTATGAGAATTAAGGCTCCACCAGCTAGTACCTTTTTAATAATGAATAGTCCCTACCAGTTGGGTGCAAATTTGCCTTTGGCCTTTTCTTGAATAGACAAAATCCGCTTTAGAATCTTATCAAGAATCCCACCTCAAACTGCCCAGGTTTGACCTTTTTATTGTAGGCACAAGCCATGCACAGCACACTTCATGACAGATAGCATTTACTCTCTTTTCATTAATAAGGGCTAACTGCTCATGTCTAGCTTTAACCCATTTTGCGTCTTCCAGCTTTGCTTCTATTAGAATATGTAGGTATGAAATCTCCACTTTCGTAGATAAGACGACCTCCATTCCATACATAAAAGAATAGGGTGTTGCAACAGTAGAAGTTCAGACGGCAGTTCTACAAGTTAACAGTGCGTAGGATAGCTTTTCATGTCAATCTCGATACACATCAACCATCTTTCGAATGATTTTCTTCAAATTCTTATTGGCAACCTAAAGTGCTCCATTCATCTTAGGTCTGTAAATGATAGAATTTCGATGTTTTATCTGGAACTATTCATATAATTCATCTACCATTTCGTTGTTCAAATTCTTAGAAATGTCTGTGACCAAGGTCTCTGGCAGGCCGAATCAAACAAATGATATTCTTCTTAAAGAAATCTGCTACTACTTTCTTAGTCATGTGCTTTTATAATTCTGCCTCAACCCACTTGGTGAAACATTCAATGGCGACCAAAATGAATCTATGTCCATTTGATGCAGGTGGATCAATAGCACTAATGGCATCCATTCCCTACGCTGAACATGACCACAGTGCAGTCATACTATGGAGTTCTATTGGTGTAACATGTATCAAATTCCCTTGCATCTGGCACTTTATGCATTTTCGGAACAAATCATTGCAATCATGTTTCATAGTTAACCAATAATGCCCCATTCTCATGATCTTCTTGAAAGAAAATACCCATTCAAATGAGGACCACAAACACCACTGTGCACTTCTTGCATGATATATTGGGCTTCTTTGGCGTCTACACATCTTAGCAATCTTAAATCAGTTGACCTTTTAGCACTTTTCTATTTAAAAAGAATCTCATTGAAATTCGATGCAAAAAATTTCTGTCAACTAAATTCGTTTTTAACAAGCCTAGGAGGATGAGCTCCCATTTTTGGACACTTACTGATGTCAGGCACCAAGGCACCATCAAACTCTTCATCGATTCATAAACAATGTGCCAACTTCTCCTGCACCTAAATAGGAATAGACTCAATGATGGCATCATTTGGATGATTGATCATAGAAGAAAGGGCAGTGCATCAACAAAAACATTTTGGCTTCGTGGAATATGGCTAAAGTTCAAGGTGTTGAATTGTATGCCCAAACTGAGTAAACTGTAAAAGTAAGGAACAATATTTGCATCACGAGTCACCTATTTTCCCAAAGTCTGATGTACTAACAAATATGAATTACTGAAAACTGCTAAGTCCTTGATGTCCATATGCAGTGCCATTTTCAAATCCAAAACACAGGCCTCATATTCAGTCATATTATTTGTGCAAGGAAATTTCAACTTGGCTGTGAAAGGATAATGTTTTCTTGCAGGAGACACCAAAATCACTCCTATGCCTGTTCCAAAGGAATTGGATGCATCATTGAATGAACAATCTCTAACCTGGATACACTTCATTCAAATCCTTCACAGTTCCACAAATAACACATCTTCGTCTGAGAAGTATGTATGCAAAGACTAGTAGTCTCCATCTGCAGGGTCTTTTGCCAAGTGAGCTGTTATTACCTATCTTTTGATCGCCTTTTGGGTAGTGTAGACGATGTCAAACTCAATTAGGATCATTTGCCATTTGGCCATGTGTCCCATCGGCATCTGTTTCTCCAATAAGTATCTCAAAAAGTCTAACAGAGAGATTAGATAAGTGGTATGACCAAGTAGATAGTGTCTCAGCTTCTGTATTGCCCAAGCCAAATCACAACAGATTCATTCCAAAAATGAATAGTTCAGTCTCGTAATTCAATAAATTTCTTACTCAGGTAATAAATGGCTTTCTCCTTTCTCCCAAATTCATCATGTTGTCTAAGAACACATCCCATGGATCCATCCAACACTAAAAGGTACATTAACATCACTACTACGACAGGAGGGTTCAGCAAATAATTCTTAATTTTGTCAAATGCCAACTGACAATCTTCATTCCAATCCATTGGGACATTTTTCTTCAATAGCTTGAATAGAGGCTCACAAGTAGAGGTCAATTGCACAATGAATTTACCAATGAAGTTAATCTTGCCCAAGAAACTTTTGGCGTCTTTCTGCGTCCTTGAAATCAGCATATATCTTATCACTTTGATTTTATCAGGGTCAATCACAATGCCTTTCTTACTAATTATGATACCAGAAGTTTTCCAATTGGAGCTCCAAATGCACACTTTGTAGGGTTTAGCTTCAAATTGTATTTCCTCAACCTTTCAAAAAACTTCTTTAAATCTGTCAAGTGGACCTTTACTTTCTTCGATTTGACTATGACATTATCCACGTATAATTCCATTTCCTTCTTAATCATGTCATGAAATAGTGTAGTCATGCTCGTTTGGTAAGTGGCTCCGACATTCTTCAATCCAAATGTCATCACTTTGTATCACAGAAAGTTCCCCATGGGGTGATAAACGGGTTTTTTCTTTGTCTTCTTCTGCAACAAAGATTTGATGATATCCAACACAGCAATCAACAAATGAAGCGGTTTCATGCCCACTTTGTTATCCAAAATGATATGAATAATTGGTAGCAAAATTCATATTTTGGACTAGCTTTGTTCAAATCTCGATAATCCACACAAACTCGTACTTCTCCTAACTTCTTGGAAATTGGTACCATGTTGGACAGCTGGATGAAATAAATAGAAACAATGACAATTCCGGCATTGATTTGTTTAATTATCCACTCCTTGATTTTGAGACTCATTTCTGACATGAATTTACGTGGTTTTTGCTTAACTGGTGTGCAAATGGGATCTGTCGGCAACTTGTGGACAATAATATTAGTCGAAATTCCCAGCATATCATCGTATGATTAGCCAAATATATCTTAGAACAATGTCAAAAATTCAATCAACTTTTTGCGCTGTTGTTTGTTCAAGTGAATGCTATGCAGATCTTAACTTCTTTTGCCTCTGTCTCAGTGCCAATGTTGATGGTTTTTGTTTATTCCAAGTTAGGCTTAGGTTTCTCCTCATAGTATTCAAAATTCATTTGGATAGGATCAAACTCATATTCAATATGGCTCTCATATTCTTCCACAATGTGCAATGAGTCGAGATTGAGAAAGATATTGAAGTTGATATTATTAAGCTCGGCAATAGTGACATCTTGGGGACCAAAAATATTAATTCGAGGCCATCTAAAAATAAAACAGAATTTTAGTAATGAGTGAAAAACAATTTGACTTTCATTGATAAACATATATTTACAATGCATGCTTGCATTTCAAAACTAAAAAATTTAAATGTCTAAACCTATTCTAAACTTGTTTTAGACCATGAAATAACTAAAATAACTTGAGTAAAGAAAAATTCTTTCCTTAAGTGTCCAAATATTATTTCAAGGTCAAAAACAAATATGTTGGTGTTAGCTTCTTCTATCAAGAGCAAAAACTGGTTATGATTTCACAAGAAAGAAACATTGTGCAGGGTTTCAAAAAAATGCGCCAAAAAGATAATCCCATATGCTTTTATCGAACTCCTTCCTGCTAGAGAGATATCTTCAGTCCAATTTTTCAACGCCTTTTCTTCAATTGGGGCAAAAGTGGATGCAGTAAAAAACCCTTCAGTAGATGTCATTCCAATAAATAGCTAGCTTATCCCTTCTTCAAAGTTAGTCTCAGTTTGACCCTATCCCATGTCTGCAATGATTATCCCAAATGCCTTGGGAAAACTGTAGCTTAATGGTGGGATGTGTATTGGAATGTGTCTTGCTGAAATGGCAATTCAACGGGATACATTATACCTTATAGATTCTTTACCAAACCTTTTCCATTTGATATCTTTCTCTGATTATCTCATTTACAATCATAAGGCAAGCGTCGAGTAGCATAGGCTCTTGGGTGATTTTCCTTTAAAAACCAAACCGACTAAAACTATGTCCTTCATTCTATACCCTGACTGTGTAATTAGTCAGGGTATGAGATCATCAGCATCGTTTTCTTCTTCAAGTGACTTCACAACAGTATGTACCATCATGATATAGTCATCCTCAGCAAAAATTGTGATTTGCCTGTTATTCCTAATGAACTTGATCATCTAATGCACTGAGGATGGTACAGCCCCTGAACAGTTTATCTATGGCTGTCCCAAAAGAAAATTATACACCGCGGTCAATCTCATAACTTGAAAGGTAACTTGAAACTGAGCTAGGATAATTTCCAAGACTAAGTCCACCTCTCCTATACTGTCTTTTCGAGTACTGTCAAAATCTCATACAATTATAGAAGAATGGCCACAACAGACTTAGAAAAATCCAATCTTTCTAAAGTTACTCAAGAACAAATATTCAAAGTTGAATTATTATCAACCAAAACCCTAGGTAGGTGTTTCCCATTGCAATGCACAGAAATATAGATGGCTTTATTGTGGCCAATTCCCTCATAAGGCAACTCATCTTCGGAAAAATGCAATTTGATTTGTGGCTAGGACATTTCCCATGATATTTTAACTGGCCAACTTCTCTGTAGGAATATCCTTAGGAACATATGATTCATTCAACACTTTCAATAAGGCATCTGTGCAACTATGAAGTCAATAACATATTACTATATTAAGGATAGAAATTTGCTAGGCATCTTTTGTAACTGTTCCACCACTCGATACTTGCTTTTCTTTAACAATCTCAGAAATTGTTGCATCTTGTTCACTCACTAGTTGCTTTGGCGACTACGTGCTTTCCTTCCCTTTTTGAGGAACAACTACCCTGAGATTAAGGAATATCTGACCTGACCTAGTGATGATAGAGACTTCCTCATCAGGAATCACCTTTCCTCCCAATATCAAAACTGGCTAGGCATAGTTTCATGGCACTTGAGTCATATCTATCATTGATAACTATTCAGGTAATTCTATGATTACTGGCTTAGGCATATTTAGTTCAAAATATGGTATAGTGAACACAAATGGCTCATTAAAAGAATTTACTATAGGTGTGACAGCTTCAAACATAAAGAGTTCTAAATGCCTCAGTAGCAGCATCACCCAGACTCTTCATTTTTTCCTAACATTATATCTTCCATATACCGATCTGCAAGCTTTTTTTTTTTTTTTTTTTTTTTCAGAAAACATCTTTCTTAAACGGATGTTATTCATTTCCTACTACCTCTTCTTCCAACACAATGAATTGAGTAAAATCTTCAAATTTCTCATCCAACATGACCATCCTAACTGTTTTTGCATGTTGTGGCAATGGATTACTTTTGACATTAGGTCTCTGTTCTCCTCCTCTAAAAACTATATTTCTAACATCAATCATATCTAAGATCTTATGTTTAAGACTCAACAATCAATGGTATGATGTCCAGGTCTTCCCGAATGATTTGCACAAGAGGTTTGGGGATTATAGTCTCCTAATACCTTTTCGAGTCGATAAGTTTGTATGGAATTATTCCAATCTTCCTTGTTTCTTTCAACTGCTCATACACTTGATCTAGGGACCTACAAGGTCAGTGAAAAATCGATATCTTTTAGTTTGTTGTTGTGAGTTCCGTTAGGTTTGAGGTATCGAGTTAGGGTAATTATTTTGATAGACGGGTCATGGTTATTTTGGAAGTTTGGTGTATAGTTGTTTTGAAAGGTTGGTCGAGAATTGGGGTAGGCTTGCTATTTCAATAGTTATATCGGAGATTGGTAGGCTGAATTTGAGTATAGAAGACTAGCTAGGGGTAAAGGATAGCAGGTTCGTAATAAGGTCATAAAATTGGTGGGTAATATAGAATTGGGTTGTATGTGTAAGCTCAGGATCATGGTTGAGTGGAGAACCTTTGATCCAATAGGAAAGTGTCCTTTTAGTCAAATTTCTTCATAGGCAATTTTTTCTGTGCATTTTCATTCTAAAGATAGTCAATTTGCAACTTAATTGCTGACACATCTACTAGTTTTCCACTTTTGATTCCTCTTTCAATAACTTCTGCTTGTAGAATCACTTTGGAAAATGACTTCCCAATGGCACCTGTGAAAAAGACATAGTATGGTGGATCTTGCACATCAATAAAAACCTTGACCATTTAAGTTTCAACTATCAGTGGCATTACTTTTGCTGTTACTACCCTCCATATCTGGGCATAAACTTTGAACTCCTCAGAGGCTTTTTTCTTCAATTGCAACAAAGCAAATCAATCTAACACCAAATTTCTGTTGAACTCGTACTGTTTTACAAATATACAAGCCAAATCAAATCATATCCTCAATCTTTTGAAATCTAGCTTCAGGAACCATCCCAAGACATCTCCTTCTAAACTTGTCCCGAACAGCCTGATAGTTACCCTTGAATAATTAGTCAGCTTACCTAGGAGATTTCAAAACATCTTTAATGCACGATAAGATCACCATTGTCGTTATATTTAGCAAAATCCATAATCTTAAACTTAGGTTGGAGTTGCGTATCTGGGAAAAGGCAAAGCTCATCATAATCTATACCTTCATACTTATCCATTCCTTGCGACTCTTTGATGAACTCATCGAACTTGTCCATCCTCTGTAGAAACTCATGATCAACTGAGAATGGCTGACTGCTTCGTTGTTGTTGTAATTGGCTGATTTAGGTCCAACTTAAATGGTATGGTCGGTGGAATAGGCCTAAGCTGTGGTATAGGATTGGTTTCACTAGTATCAGGATTTTGATGATTACCACCCTAATTTGCGAGAAAATGTGCACTTACCTGACTATGGCTTGAGACTTTTTCGAAACACTGTTAATCTTGGAAAGCATTTGCTCTATTTGTAACCTTACAGTTTCCAATTCTGAAGCCTGGTTTTATGTTGATATTTCTTATTGGTTACTCATGTTTATATTGGTTTTCCAGGCTTGAGATTGTGTAAAGATGGGGCTTCTATGAAATGATGCAATGATATAAGACAGGTCTTGAGATTTGAAGAACAAAAATTATATTAGCCTTTCCCTTTGTTAAGTCCTTTAGTGGCCCTTTAGGGATCCTGTAAAAGAAAAGAGCTTAAGTTACAAAATAGTCAAAATAAAAAATATGCATGTCCTATTAGGAAACCCTTATTTTTTCATGCCAAGATAGGCCTAGAATGATGCAAGTCCTTCGGGGTAAGGTCTGATACAAAACCTGTTATTGATTTCTAAGAGTAAAATTCTCAATTTAATCCAAAAGTCATTTAACTAAGAGTGAAAAAACATCAAATTACATTCATTTCATCATTTTTTGAAGAGATTCCAACAATTCTCTCAAATGCTCCTCAAATCTCTGTGCTTTACTGGCCATAGGTTCCACTGAATATCTGTTCAGCACACGCTTGTGTCATCATGTAACTCACAGCATTTGTTCATCAATTAGTGATTGCTCCTCTTAACTTTTTCCTTAGCTTCCCAAGATTGTTTTAAAATTGCTCATTCATTCTTAATTTTATCTCTATAGCTTTCGATTTCCACTACCTCTTCATGTGAACCTCCCAAGTCTAGTAGTGTTTTCCCTTTACTATATGCAGGCTTCAGAACACACTGTTCTGTTATGCATTTCTCATAACATGAAGTGCAAATCGGTGTGAATCTATCTTAATCGGACTCTCTTACGTTGTTTCTCAATACCTACTATCCCCACGCCATCTCCATTTGATGTCTTATAGGGCATGAACCTTTTATTTCATGTAGAATGAACATGGGTGCATTATCTTCTGCTGGAATGTGTTGCTCTAATCCCTACTATCTCATTGTTTTCAAAGGGATATATGTTATGATTCCACTTACATCAGGTAGTAGAAGGAATTTGTATGATGTGTAGAATATCAGTGTTTTCCACTTGGTCCATCTAAAACTCATTGTATCTGATCCTTTTCTAAATCTTGCAATCTACCAACCCATTGAGTTGTTTGTACCGTGCTATCCATGGAGTTATACTTTTCTCAATGCTCCATAACCCAATCTCTTATCAACCATGACCCTTGTGTTAAGCCTTTCTTCCTTGTCAAATGCTCAAATGCCCATATTTGCTGAACTAAATTAGACCCAGTAAAATATACTTCTTTAGTTCGAGAATTTTGCATGCTATAAATATCTATGCCTTAATCACTGCCCACCCGGCCCCTATCTTTAATCTTAAGTAAAGTGAATTCAAACCCGCGTATCCTTTTGCACAATATACACATCATTCTAGCCATTTTGAAACATATTTTACCATCTTGTCATGGAAACAAAAGAGTGTTAGCTACAACAATTCCAAAGACCCAAACACAAACTTATTGCCAATCTTCCTCTGTCTTGTGAGTGAAATCAAACAGATGTTTAATGAAACCCTCAGGATCTCTCAAGTGATCGTATAGGTATGAAAGAGATAAACATTGTGCTCACTCCATTGCTGGGATTTTGACCCTTTTTAATCCTACGTAATTGCAAAAAGCCTTGAGTCTTTCTTCTATAGGATAGATCAACTTAAAACCACAGAAAAGGATGTCCAAAAGTCCAAATACCTCTTCAAGAGTAACAGTAATTTCTTGTTCGCCAAAGCAGAAAATTGAGCAACTATGATCCTAAACATGCACTAGTCATTCAATGACGGTTTAATGAGGCTCTCAAATGTAACAGAGAGGGAATACATCCTAAAAATGGTTACAACTTTTTCAATTATGCAGAGCTTATTTGATTCCTCTACTCGCTTAAACACTCGAGAATAAGGGATAATGCGCCGAATCTTTTAATCATGGCCATCTGTAGACAATGTAAGCTCTTTGTTTACCTTACCCCTTAGGTAGTGCAGAGATATAAATGTGCATGTCGATTGGGTTATGTATCCATAACAAAAGAGATGGCTTATTCCTATCATGGGACAATTGAAATGGTATTCCCTCTGTGACTCATGCATGATACCAGTTATTAAAACAGTAAAAATGCAAAATTCAACACAAAAAAATGAATTTACAAAAAAATTCTATAGGGATGCAAACATGAAGAGAGAATACAATTGTTCAAGAAATACTATACAAATTTACCTCATTTACAAAATATTACAACTCAATCTAAACACAAAAACATAACAAGGAATCAGGGTAACATATTTAAACTCTTGGAATTTACACACATAATCAAATTATGATGCTATTTTGATTCTTGGGACATGAGATGCAATAGATAGATATTTAACTGTAAAAGATTGAGAAAATAGAAGTGACTTACTAGAAGAGCACTTTTGCCCAAACCATCTTATTTTAGGGCTCATGAGATGCAAAAAGTATTAAATAAAATTAAAATAATAACAAAAAATAAAATACTGCAAAAGTAAAAGTATACATAAATATTATCTCTCCCTCGTGCCCGGTGTCCTATTAGGGTTACGAGAGGCTCCACCTTACGGTAGTCTACATGTTGCATGATTTACATCCAGTAATATAATCTAGACTCCATATTGGTTTACAGTTCCTAAACCTTCATACTGAAGGACCTAAAAAGTAGCATTCCATCAATTCCAAAGGTCCCAAATCTGTGGTTCGAGTTGGACCCGTTCAACATAGGTACAGGCACACCACATCCTATATCCATACATCTAGATGAGGTCTGAATCCTATAAGGGAAGTCTAAGATAGTGCCTATTGGGTTATGCAGATGAGTGATGCACAGTGTTTTCCCTGAAGGCGAAGGGATTTTAATTTACCTCTTGTAATTGCATGTTGGAGGCTCTAACTACCGGGTTATTCTATCCTTTAACTCCTTAACCCCATAATTATAAATGAAACAACATATCAAAAATTACATTAAAGTAACAAAAGAAAGATAAATACATAGGAGTAACTAACACGTAAACATCCAAACCTAATGTAAAAAAGAGTAAAACTTAGGAAACATGACTAAATCAAGTGTTTGGACTCTCTAGTATCCCTAGTGGAGTTGCCAAGCTGTCAAATTTCATTGATGTGTTAAGGAACCACAAACTTGTATTTAGGAGCCTAAAACTATAAAAACGACACTTAAACATGAAAGGCAATTTTGTCCCTGAGCTCTACAAAAATGAAAAAAATTGATCGTTTTACCTATTGATGTAGTAAAATTGGAGCTTTATCTTGAAAACTACAAAATTTTGAAAATTTACTCCAAATTTGGTACGTTTCGGCAAAAACGCGTCAAAATTTAGTGTCTATAGATGTCATGTTGTTTAAATTCCTCGAACCCACGTTATACCCAAACTCAAATTTGAACCCAAATCCAAATTCCTTTCCTTCCTCGTCTAGTCTCAAACCCATTCATAAACCCAAATTCAAACCTATACCTACATCCAAGCTCAAACCCAAACCTAAACCCTTTTTCTCTTCTCTTCTTCTCTCACTCGTCCTCTTCTATCTATGCCTCTACATCCATCTCCACCACCACTTTCTCTAACCCCAGACCCAAACCAAAATTTTCTATTCCCCTTGCCATCCCCTAACGTCCCAGCCTCCTTTTTTCCTCATCCTTCTACTCATCCAAACATAGACCATCCTCCATCCCTACCCATCCCCTAACACCAGTAGTTGAACCATCCAACACTACCCTAACCCACAACCTACATTTCTCTCTTTCTTCGCCGTCCCATAGCCCTTTCATTCTCTCCCTCTTTCTTCTTCTAACAATCAACCCTATCTGTTGGCCCCAAACAACAACCTAAGAGGGGGTTAATTAGGTTGTATCTAAAAAACCTTTTTATGTGCTTAATAAAAATACAAACTTTATGCACCAAATAAAAACTTAAGCACAAATAAATACAATAGATATTCAATAATTTAAGCTTAAAGAACAAATTAGAAGATTGAGATTAAGAGTATCAAACCAAACTCCCAAGCTTCTCAAGCTTGGAGCTTACAACCACAAAGAGTTTCTTACAAGGCAACTACCAAGTTCTCAACTTGAAGTTTAGCCACTAAAAGTCTCTTCAAAGTAGGTGAGACAATAACCTCTTGTACACAAATGAGGATCACTCTTGCTCACACTAATTTCCTTTAGTTGAGCTAAGAGTTTTACACTCACAACCTTCCTTTGTTACAATTGTTATCTCTCCACTCTTACACTTGAAGAACTCTTACACTACTAAGCTCTTTTCACAAAATTACCTACACTATTACAACACTGTTGTACCCACTATTTCTCCCAAATGGCTCAAGTATTACTTGTAATCAATGTAGAAGTCTCTTGTTGTTTAATTCAGGCTAAGGGGTATTTATAGTTGTCCAAAGTCTGCTTCTAACAACTTTCCAACGGCTATTTTCTGCTTACTGGAAAACTAGCCTTTGGACCTTTCGGACGGCCGATGCAGCAAGTATGCGTCCTAACGAACTAGCCGTTGGACCGTTCAGACGGCTGCTGCTAAACCTTGCGTCCGACGTTGCGTCTGTTCTCTGAGGGTATTCGTTCGAACGTCCGAGGAAGCGTTCGAACCTGCGTCCGATCGAAGCAAAGTCTTCTGGAAATATGATCGGACGCTGTTCTTCGTCCGAGACTGCTTCAATGCCGCTGCTAAACCCTGCGTCCAACATTGCCTCTGTTCTCTGAGGGTATTCGTTCGAACGTCTGAGGAAGCGTCCGAACCTGCGTCCGATCGAAGCAAAGTCTTCTGGAAATATGATCGGACGCTGTTCTTCGACGTATTTCGAGACTGCTTCAATATTATTTGTGTCGGACGATTACCATCGTCCGAAACTCTATTTTCGGACAGTCATTTACGTCCGTGGAGTCTTCTGGTTGTTTTGTTCGGACGATCATTTGTGTCCGAACCTACCTGTTTTTCTGCATCAAACTATTAGTGCGATTTGGTCATCATCAAAACATGATTAACAAAACTAGGGTTCAACACTATCTATTACACAATCCCCTCTTTGGCCTCGAATATAAAAATGTGACTGTGAAAGAAAATGAGAATTGTTCTTAATTAAGGGTGCATTGGTGCTTATGGAGATTTAAATGGGATAGATGTGGGAATCATTAAAGAAAATATCATTTTGTGATTAGTTCTTTGGTCTGGTCCTTTTGGTAAAGGGGTGAGAGCAGTTTTTTGGTAGAAGGGGTGGTTTGTGGTGAAAGGGATAATGGCTAGTAGTGGATAAATGAATTTAGAACTAAATTGCCAAAATAAAAAGCTCAAGGGTTACTGTAGTGATTGTAGAAAAAAATTGAGGGACTAATTAAGCAATACGTGTTAAGGTAATTTAGTTTTTCTTAGGCTCTGTTAACGAAAGTTAATGAAGAGAGGGAATTTGTAAGTTGACCAAACTACAAGGTGCGATTCGTAATATGACTAAATCTCAAGAGGGTAAATATAATTAACCCCAGTAATTTTTGCACCCCTTATGAGCATCGTCATTTCACCTATAGAATGTATGTCCTACTTATAATTATATAGAAAAAACTCTTATTCCATGATTTCAAGTTTAAAAGGCCCAGACCACCGTCCTTTTTTGACTTGCCCACAAATCCTCCATTTTAGCTTCGTATAATGGCTTTTTACTTCTCTTGACCAAAGAAAAAAAAAACAAAAAAGAATCTAGTAGAAACTCAGTTATCCTAATTACAACTTTAAGTTAAATGAATACACTAGATAAATTAACACCGATTTATCATCTATAACTTCCAAAGTAACTCAACGTCTTCATTGACTGCCAATTTGTACCTTCTTCTAAATACGTATCAATATGGGTTGACAATCATTGTAACTCAACCAATAAGTGATTAAGGAAGCCCTAGATGTTGACCTCGAGGCATTTTCACCATGCCACGCTATCATTGAGCCATTTGATATTCAATACCAGTCACGAAGATATTACACTTTTGAAGATTGGTGGCATCTCGTCTAACTTTGTAAATTCTTCAAGTTGTGTTTGAATGGATAAATTTGGATGAATTGGGATTTCAAATCCAAATCCTTTCTAAGTGATCCAAACTAAACAAGGTTTGGACTTCAATACTGAAACTAGAATATTTATGACCTATCAAAAATCAGATAGAATGACGGCATATGTGATATAATGGAATATAGCTAAATGTAGTATTGAAAGCATTTACTGGATGAAAGGCTGTGTTTCTATAGAAGAATATAAATGTGCAGGGACCACATGACAAAAAAGCAAGTGAATTTTCTTTTAAAAGGAAAAAGCAATTGAATTTGCAATTTGTTATTGACTCCACTTATTTGTCACGATTTATTGTAGTAAAAATACATGATGAATTGTACGGGTGGGGAATGGACTGTGACATGGACCAAAGAAAAAAAAAAATTACTACCACAAGGTTTGGTGTGAATTGTTAATTACACTTTATCTCTTTAAATTTAACGTCATTAACACTTTACTTTTTAACATTATTTTTTGAGCACTTTACCCCCTTTGTTATGTCAACTTAATATTTTAACCATTTTATCCCTATTTTATTGTATTGTTTTTTTTTTTTAATAACACTTTACCTTCTTAAATTTTATTGCCACTAATACTTTAATCTCTAACTTTATTTTTAAGTGCTAAAGTCCTTCCATTATGTCAGATTAGTATTTTTACCATTTTAATTCATATAATATCTTTATTTTTTATTTTAGTCTTATGAATATAATCCTAAATGAAGAGAAGATTCATTTATAGTTTAATATCAAATTGTGTAAATCTTTTATGCAACGTCGATGTATAAAACGTGATATTTATATTATTGGGTTTAGATGCATGACACATGTTCATTATTTAAATTTCAAAATTTATTTTTGCACACATGTCATGAATCTATATTTGATGGTATAAAAATTTTTGTACACCAATGGTGCATGTAGGATTTACTCTATGAAGATTATATTTAGAAGTTGAATGTGTAGTTTTCACTAGGCTTTCTTGTCGAAATTTGTTTAATAAGATGGCGTAACATGATTGACATTATTTTTTGACCACTATTGATTGTCAATTATAACTGTGCTATGTTTCTCGTCTATAATGATATTTCAAACTTGAAATTTTAGTTAAATAGATTAATATACTCATTAATCAATAATTTTGAAATAAATATTATTTTTTAAAGGGTTAAATATAGTAAACCCATTTAATGTTTGGCCTATTTTGCACTAAACTTCTTGACGTTATTTTTTTCTCACTTTGTCCCTGTACACATCAGCAATTTGACAATTAAAAAGTCAAAAAAGTCATTTTTACCTCTCCTAGACACTTCAAGAAATTATAAAATTAACTCCTTAAAGTTTATCATATTTGTCATTTTGTCATTAATTAATATAAAAATATTGTCTAAACAATTAAAAATATAATGATGCCTACCAACACCAGTGGTTCTTTAAAAATACTTGTGAAAAAAATTTAAATACAAAAATTCTCTAACACTATGATATTTTTTGGTCTTTTCATTATATTTTATTTTCATGTAAAGATAAATTTTAAATATACGAGACTAAAAATCATCTATTAAAGTTATATCAGTCTATTTTCTTTTTGCTTTTCTTTATATTTATTTAAAATGATTTTCTTCTTACTTTTTTCTTTGTTAATATAATTTAACTAACACCTATATTATACGAGTAACTTTATCATATAAACAAAAACTCAATGAAAATAATTTAGATGAAATACCTTTAATAATTCATCAAAAATTTTAAAATTAATTATTTTACCGTATTTTTAAATTTTAAATATTGAAGAAAGCATAATTCATGAGAATTAGAATATTAATTAATTTGGAGCATATTTATATTTGTAACAATATTGATAACATTATTGAATTTTATTTTTATCCCAATGAATTAAATGATACAAAACTTACCTGAGCGGGCAAAGTGAAATCTTGTTTAAATCTTAAGTGAGTTTACCGCAATTGACCTTTAGGGGTAAATTTGTTTTTTTTTTGAAAAACTAATGGTGGAGTTACATTTGACTGTTAGTCAAAGGGGTAAATTGAAAAAAAAAATAATATCAAGGGATTTAGTGCAAAACAGCCCAAACCTTCGAGGGATTTACTGTATTTAACCTTTTTTTAGGTAATTCGAACCATTAGAATAGGAAAGTTATCTAAGAAGAGAAGAATATATATATTTTGGTGGTATGGTAGTAGTAGAGGTTATTTAGAAAATTCTTACATGGACTTTCAAGTAAATTTGCGGATCTTGTGATTTAAATAAGAGGCATATGTGTTTAAATAATGTATACTAATATAAGAGAATAATGGCGCGACTCTTATTTTAATCACATGCTTCACATGATTTCCGTGGGATATACTCGTTTCTAGTGGTGTTTATTCAACTAGTTTTCGATGCTTCTACTTATTTGACATTCAACTTGAAAATTTCAAAGTCGAAGTGAAGTCATTTAAATCCAAAATCAATTAAAGTTGAGTTGTTTAAATTAGATTTATTCGTCCTATAAGTCAAATAAATCGAACATAAATCCTGTTCCGTTTCATATTCTAATTCTAAAATTTAATATATCATCCACAAATTTTATATCATTTTGCAAATTCAAAATATCACATATTAGAAATAAAAGATAACGCAAATTCATATATAATATAAAAAAAAATACATAACCAAATTTCAATCACATCATTCAATAAAATGTGTGTATCAAAGTGTAATTCATAATAAATTATTGTATAACTTACACTAATAAGTTCTATAATATAAGTATATAAATTAGACGTTATGTAAAATATATTTTTATTACAAGTTATACAACATCTTCATAACATGTATAGATATATAAATATTTTAATAAATATTAAAATATATAATTTTTTAACTCTAATATCTATATGTATTAAAAGAAAATTAGTAATCCATTTAATTAGATATTGAAAGAAAAGTATTACATTAATAAAGTATACACTCATATGTAAATTAAGGTCAAATTTAAAAAATTATTTAATTTTAAGTTAAAATTAAGCCTAAAGTTAAATTTTTTCTTACCAAAATCATTAAATTTAACTGATTTTTTAACACCCCTACTTATAATAATGATTACCCACAACTAATCAATGGTTGAGAACAAAGAGGAATCTCCAACGCAGCCGGCATCGCCGCAGGCCACTTCCAAGAAAAGAGAGAGCGAAGGAAGACCCGACAATGAAAGCAAAAAGGCTATTAAAATAGTAATTAATACTGCAGAAGAAAGAAACAATCTCACTTCCTCCTAAGAACAAAATGGGGAAAATAATAATAATTTTTTTTGTAAGAAAAAAAAAAAAAAGTGAAAGAAATGGGAAGGAGATTGGTGGTGGCATCAGATTTCATAATGTCGTTCCTGTGGGTTTGGTCAAGTGTGCTGATCAAGATCTTTGTGTACAAAATCATAGGGTTTGGGAGGGATGATATCCAAGGTGAAATCTTGAAAGATGCTCTTGCTGTAATCAACTTGTTCTTCTTTGCAGAGACTAAAGCCACCAATGGTGGGGCCTACAATCCGCTCACCATCTTGGCCTCTGCTATTTCTGGCAATTTTACACAATTTCTTTTCACTATTGGTGTCAGGATTCCTGCTCAGGTACATCTTCTCTGCTCTATTTTTTTTTTTTAGGTTCTTTTTTTGTGTAAGATGAAGACATTTTGATATTCTTCTGAAGGGTATTATCTGGTAATTGAAAAGCAATAAATAGATTACATATATGTATTTCAGTGCTGTTGAAGTTTTTGTGGACAGGAATTTGTGCTTAAATTTTTTACCTTACTTGATAGATCATATTGATAACAAACCTTTGAGAGTCCATTTATTGTAGAAGACGAAATATCAATCTAGATCTTTTGTTCGACACCCTTCCTCATTGGTGGCTGGTGTTCGCTTTGGTTTTCGCACATCCTGTTATTGTCTTCTGGTTGAAGACTAATGAGTCTAATGATGCAAGAATAAAAGGAACTTTTTTGTTTGCAGAAGCTAACAATGCATAATAGTCGATAAACCATCTAGATTGAGTCCTTTGAATCATTAAGTTGACAAGATGAGCTGTGGTGGTGGTTAGTGTCCCAAAATGTCATTGCTTCCTTATTTGGTAGAAAAGCTAGAAAGATAATTGGAATTGTGCTGCTGTGCTCCTTTAAATAACTGAATAAGTTTAAATTAGAAATAGATGGTTGCATTATAAATAGCTAAGGGGAGTTCTGAAGATTTCAGTGTTGTCCATTGGTGGCTGTAAAGATAGGAACTTGCAATTCCAGAAGTATAGTCATGATTGTCATCCATGTCTTACAATCTTCACTGAAAAAGAAGAAGTTAATGGTCATACTTCCTGAAAAAGGTCAACATTTTAGCAGTCTCCGTTAAGCACATTTAATTTAAAAAATGGTGTGGCTACACTACCCTCTGTTGAGCTTTTAAGTGATTACACTAACTTGAAGTTTGCATAATTGCAAATACTTCTCTTTTCGTTTGAGATATTACACTTATCTCCCGTTAGCTGTTAAGAGATTTACCCTCTTTTTGCTCATCATTAATTCCTCTTGAGACAGAATATTGTTTTTATGACATAGGCATAAATATATTAGGTTAATGGACTCTTTTCATCGTATAACGATGTAAAAATGTTGTTATCTCTCCTCAATCTTTTTACATGATCTCTCTCTCAGTTCCCCAGTCCCATGAAACTCCCCCATCCACCCTATCTGGCATAGTCTCTTCTCTTTTGCATCCTCCCCTTCTTCCTAATCCCCTCTACCGCTCTCCTCTCTTTCTCCCCTTCTTGCCTCTTCCCCCCTCCCCCTGCCCAAGTGCTCCCCTCTCCATCCCGGCCTCATGGCACCTCCCTGTAAAAGCCCTCTTTAAGTTGTGGGATTTTGATAATTCTTCATGCAAAATTCCGGTGAATTGTTCGGTATTCGATGATTCAAATTTGCATTCTTTATGTGTGAATTTTTACCCAACCTATTTCAGTTTGCAGTTATTCGTATTTGAATCTTAAGGCAATTTGGCCAGATTTTGATCCATATTGATTCCTCTGAACTGAATTTTGTTTGAAAATATGAAGCTTTGAGGGTTGTCTTTGTTGTTTTATGGTTTGTCTGCATTTCTGTGTGTTTGTGAGAAACTAGTTGAACTATTTTTATGCACATGCTCAGTATATGTGTTTTTTAATTGGATAATTACAGCACTGGTGTGGGGTGGGCTTGAGGTGTTAGGAAAAAGTGGCAGTTGTGGGTTTGGGTTGAACAGATCTTGGTTTGAAAGTTTGGGAGTTGGTGCGCAGGATCTGGCAGGGGTAGCGAAATTGAGGTTCATTTAGGGAAGTGTTATCTGTGAGAATTGGAGGTGATGGTGGGCATGCAATGTGTGAGGGGGCTAAACAAAGTGGGGAATTGAGGTTTGGATAAGATTGTGGCTACCAAGTTCAGGGAGAAGGAAGGAGAAGAACAGAACCAAAAAGGAACAGGAAAAGAGTAATAAATGGAGAAAGATAAGAATAAAAAGAAAATAGGAAAAATTTGAGAATAAGAAAATAATATGTTATTTAAGAGCTAGTTTATACTTTGAGGGCATAATTCATCAATAACTTCTGGACCTAACATGGTTGTCAGTGCAATTTCTCAAACCAAAGAGGAGGTGATGGATTAAAGATTTGAGTTACTTGTTTTTAGTTTATTTTGTTATTTTTCCTTGAGGTTCCCCTAAATTATTGATTTCCCCCCTTGTTACTGTTCTCGAGTACTGCCATGAAAGAGCCCAAACTCCCTCTATTCTTCAGCTCGATCTAGTAGGCAAGATACCCTAATCTTGTCCTACATCCACAGTGATACCAATTTGGTATCAAAGCCAAACTTTTCCCTCTTTCTTAACCATATATTTGCCTTCATCTATAAATATGGTTACCAACACAGAGTTTTCTTCGAAGTTTGAAGCTTCGACGAAGGATAATGAGGCTTATAAGGAAAATATCACTGCACTTAATCATAAAGTGCACGACATTGACAAAAAATTGGATGTCTTGCAATCTTCTCTTGACGTCATGTTTAGTAGATTCAGAAGAATCGAGGCTTTATTATTGAGCAAACGGCCAATTGAAGCAAGTTCAACTCAAGGACTTCTTATCCCTGAAGAAGGTGCTCAACCTAATCTTCCCCCCCTCAACACAAAGTCTTACATGATAAAATTATGGCTGTCCATAGAATTCAACAAGGAGGTCTTGATTATGGCAAAAGATGACTGTGACAAAGGACACTTTGCAGGTCTTGTTGAATCACAAATGCAAGTTTAGGAGCAAAGTCACAAGGGATTTTCTGTTCTATCCCCTCTTCAGGTAATTGATTTTGTCCTTGGAGAGTTGCATGATGTTCAAACTATGAAGTCTCAAATTTGTCTGTTACTACCTCAAGTGAAGGGAGAGCAAATCTGTTCTTGTAGTGCTTATGTGTCTATCTGATGGACAGAATATCAGACCTTCGGGTTCTTTGTCTTGCAATTCTTTGAAACTCGAGGTCGAGTTTTTTCCAACCAAGGGAGATTGATCAATTAAAGATTTGAATTATTAGTTTTTAGTTTATTTTGTTATTCTTCCTAGAGGTTCCCCTAAATTCCCTTCTTCTTCCTTGATTTCCCCCTTTGTCTCTGTTCCCGGGGACTATTCACAGCTACGAAACAGCCCAAACTCCCTCTATTCTTCCACTAGCATTAGTAGGCAAGATCACCCCAATCTTGTCCTACATCAAAAGGTGTATATGATTATGTCAAACTCTAACTGTACCTTACCCAGTAATTAATGTTAGGAGTTAGATTGCTGCTACAAAGTACCAGGATAGACATAGATAAAGGTTACATGGCGGTTACATGGCGATTAGTCATTCCAACTTCTGATATTTTGCAACATACATAATAGAATGCCTTTTCAGCATCTTCCTTTGCACCAAAGGAACGGGGTTGGGGTTTATTTTTCCTATTGGTGTTCAGGAGCAGGAGAGTTCAATTGCAAATTCGTTTAGTTTATCCTTCTATGAGATCCAGGTGACAGTTGAAACATTTACAGCAAAAGGAAGGTGAAGGAGATGTAATCTATTCTATATATAAAGCATCAGCCTCATTTTGACATTTGTCATCTTATTAACTTCCTGTTATGCCCCTATACTAATAAAAAGAGAAGATAACTGTAATATGCAAGAAAGGGAGCAGAAGTGTAAGTTAAAACCACCAGTACCTATATTTTCATTTTAATTTTTTAGATTTCCATTTATTTCTATTTTTCTCCTGAATGTTTGCCTTTTTATAAAATTGCACACCCATAGGGTGTGCCTTTCCCACTAGTAATAGGATTGCAATAATCTAAACTTATTCTAAGATCTGTGTACATTAATGTCACCTTTCTCTTTCTTCCCTTGGTGCAATTGTCTATGAGATTTGGCTCTGTAGCCTGTTTGTAATTTTCTGTGTTTATTAAGGCTCTTGTATATATGCTTTAAAGTTCTTCAGATTTAGCAAGTGCTGGCAGTTGCTGACTTTCTTTGGAAGCGAAAAATTTTTGAAGGTCTTTGGATCAATTGTTGGGGTTAGGCTCATCTATGAAGCATTTCCTGCAGTTGGAAGTGGGCCACAACTTAATGTGGACATCCATCGAGGTGCATTCACGGAAGGAATTTTGACATTTTTTATTGTCATTGTCTCGCTTGGGCTTGCCAGAAAGATTCCTGGAAGTTTCTTCATGAAAACTTGGATTTCCAGTCTCTCCAAGCTTACTCTTCACATACTTGGTTCTGATCTAACTGGTGGATGCATGAATCCCGCCTCTGTAAGTACATGATTAATTTGTTTGTTACTCATTGCTAAATAGTCAAATCTCGGAGCTAGTTTTCATCTGATGCCATTTTCTAGGTGATGGGTTGGGCTTATGCTCGTGGTGACCATATAACTAAGGAGCATATACTTGTTTACACATCTTGCACCAATAGAGGCAACTTTGCTTGCAGTTTGGATGTTCAAATTATTAGTGCAGTCACAGGAAAAAGACAAGGCAAAACTGAAGAAACTGAAAAATCAGACTGATAAGCAGTCCAACCAGACGGAAAGATGGTTGAATTTGTAAGTATTTCAATAGTCTTAAAATGTAGAATCTTGCTCAAGGACTGAGATTTGGAAGGAATGGTTCACTTTGTTTTGGTTCTCATTTCCTTCTATTTGCAGATGTATTTATTCTTGTCAACATTGTAGAAAGAAGATAAAGTTGTGGCCACACTCTCTCTCTCTCTCTCTCTCTCTCTGTGTGTGTGTGTGTAAGCTGTAGGTACCCATTCATGTTTATATTTATGTGTGGTATGCTTCTGTCTGTATTCGTTTGATAGGGTTTTTTACATAAACCTTGATTAGTACTTCATAATAAGAGCGTCATTCACTGTACATTCCCCCTGAAGCAATGTTTCACTCAGGATTGTTTCATAAACATCAGCAGGGTTCAAAAGTCTGAAGTAATTGAAGATGTTGAACACCAGGAGGTGACACAATCAGAAATCCTCAGGAAGATGAAATCATGTACTAGATGCAGAAGTTGGGTAATATCACAGAGGAAGTTTGCAGACAGAAGGAATTTAATGTGTGGATTCATATAATGGATTGTATTGTAAAAGAACATAATTGTGTTCCTAGGCATTTTCACATCTGTGTCAAATAATCAGTTTGGTTTCATGTCAGGAAGATCGATTACTAAAGCCATATATCTCTTAAGGAGACTTACCGAGAGATACCGTGATAAGGAAAACGATTTACGATTTTTAGTGATCTTGAAGAGGCATACGATAGAGTCCCTAGAGAAGTTATGTAGAGAGATTTAGAAAAAATAGGAGTTAGAATAGCATATATAGAATCAATAAAGGAGATGTATAGGGGTGTGGTTACAAGTGTGAGGACACCAAGAGGGTTGACGTTTATACCAAGGTTCAGTTCTAAGTCTTTGTCTATTTGCATTGGTCATAGATGAACTTACAAGACACATACAGGAGGAAATACCATAGTGTATGTTATTTGCAGATGACATTGTTTTAGTAGATGAAACATAAGATGGGGTTAATGCTAAACTCGAGATTTGGAAAGAGACACTTGAGGCAAAAGGATTTAGAATTAGTAGATCAAAAACAGAATATATGAAATTTAAATTTAACAAGGGTGTACGTAAGAATATAATAGGGATTAGTATCGAAAATCAAGAGATACCTATAAGTGAAAATTTTAAATATTTAAGATTAGTTCTTCAGAGTGATGATAGTATAGATCAAGATGTTACACATCAGATACAAGGGAGTTGGACTAAATGGAGAATGACATATTATGCACCCACAAAATTTCTTTACGACTTGAGGTTAAATTTTATAGAACGGCAATTAGGCCAGCGACACTTTATGGGTCCGAGTGTTAAGCAGTGAATTACAAACATGAGCAAAAGATGAGAGTAGTAGAAATCGCGAATGTTAAGATGGATGTGTGGGTACACTAAGATGGACAAGATATGGAATGAGCATATTCGTGAGAAGATTAGAATAGCATCATCCCTATGAATGAGAAAATGAGAGAAACACGCTTAAGGTGGTTAGGTCAGGTGTTGGGACGACCAGTAGAAGTGCGCGAGTAGATTTCAGAGAGAGTAGTCAACATAAGAAGGGTAGGAGAATATCAAAAAAGACTTAATGGGTAACTTGTAAGAAAGATATAACTCATCTACGAATTAAGAAGGATATAGTTTATGACAATAATGATGTGTATTCTCAGAGATTCAGTCTCTTCTATTTAGTGGGATTAAGGTTTGGTTTGTTTGGTTGTTTGTTTATTTGCTTGTCTATCAAGAAGTCAAAGTTGGCAATTAAGGATACAAAGTATTCCATTATAATTTCCAACTTATTGTGTTCTTTGCAGACAATAATTTTGGGAATAAAAAGTAGGTGAGTTATAACTGACAATAAATATGATTGGTTCTTCTACATACATAAAATTGTTATTGAAATGTTTATTTTTCAAATTCTTTGCTAACATTTCCCATAGATATTATAATCTGGTGTAACTGCTTTGTACGTGCACTAAAAATGAGTCATTTGACTACTTCAAGTGATGTCTTGGGTTTTTGGGTCTTTATGGTAATGGCATTGGCAATGTTGCCCTTATAAGTGTCTGCGATCACAGTTCATAGCTTCTGCATTCTGTTATCAAAATTTCTGTTGTAACACGGTTTTTTTTTTTTTTTTTTGGGGGCGGGGGAACTAATATAGTATCTAAATTTTCTGTTCACAGTTCAAACTCTCAGAAAATATAGTATCTAATGTTGTTAAGTGCAGATATAAAAAAGTGGTAGAATCTAGTATTGTGGATAAGAGAAATTCTGGGGGACTACAAGGGAATTACAGAATAGTGGATCACCAACTACCAATTTGTGCAGTTTCAAATTGATTCATCTGTTCATTTGTCATGCATATTCAAAATCATAAACACTTTATTACTTTTTCTTCCAGAGAATTTTTATGTTTGGCAAGAAATAAACTGTTACACAGATTCATGCAACGTCCAACAATGACATTCTTGTGGAGTTGACCTGGTTAATTCGTCTCTCTCCTTCTTTTTTTTTGGAGTAGAGTCCGCTGAACACAAAGAATTAGAGTAATATTTCTGCCTTTGCATGTAACCTCAATCAAAGTTTCTAGTTCAGTACATATCTGGAAGAAATGATGATAGATGGATGAAACAAAACACATTCTTGGCATGACATGTTTCCCCAGCTTTACACTGTGTTCTGTAACTGTAATGACAATAACAAACAACAGTACAGTACTTGTAATAGCTTACTTTCGTTCCCAAAAAGGCAAGTTTACTACTTGCTAATAGACAAGTTGTGGTTCAAATTCTGCAATGTCAACAGAACCAGATTCAATGGGTTTCATAAGATATGTAGCCAATAACTCAGAAGCTAAAGCTGCAACAAGTGGGATCCTCTTCAAGTTCTTCACTAGCGCAATGTCTTCCCCCTCCCCAGCTGCAACCAGTTTCTGGTTGATCTCTACCATCCGGTCGAGCCTCATAGCTTTCTTAAACTCAGGGTTCTCGACATCAGGTACAGCAGGGAAAATTCTAGCTGTGGTGCGATTCGTCTGCAGAGAAGATGAATTGAATGGATGCCTCCTCAGGTTGATGATGAAGTATTTAAAACTTAATTGTCTTCGAAACAAGGTAAGAAGTTTTAAATTGAGATGCAGGCTCACCTCGATGATGACGTGCATGTCAAATTCTTTTGTGTTGAGTCCAATGCCTTCATAGAAAGCTGTTCTTTGACAATCATTGAGATACATGGTCACGTAAACCTGTATTAATTATGTTAATTGACAAAGATGGATGGATGTAAGAGAAGGGAATATATATGGAGGACAATTGAAGTGTAGCTGTATTGAATTGAAATTAAAAAAGCCTTCCGACCTAGTATTATTCCGAAAGGCAGGAAATTGGAAGTATTACCGAAAGGCAGAAGAATCGTGCCCACAACTTTGCTTTCCAATCATTGAGGAACTGAGGCTGTGCCTTCATCAATGCGTAGAGAAGAAATCTCCGTGGCGGTTCTCATCTTGGCACCAGTTCTCAAAGTATTTGAAAATGGGGTAACATTGGTATTCGGGGTTGACCTTGAGATGTCTGTAAATGGTTATGTATCTCCAGTAGCCTATTTTCTCAGACAAATAGGTAGCATAGAAAATGAATTTAGGCTTGAAGAATGTGTATTTTCTGGCTTTTGTGAGGAATCCCAAGTCCAATGCCAGATTGAAGTCTGACAGACCCTTATTCAAGAACCTGCCACCAAAATCAAACTCATGAAATGTGATGATGCGTCATGTGCGTGTGTTTTACGGTTTCGTGTGTGTTTGTGAGAGCGAGAGAGCATCGATAATAGTAATAGTAGTAGTAGTACCCTACCCAGCATGTCGAGCTTCATCTCTAGACATAAGAGAGAAAATCTCAGCCACCACAGGATTAGTTTTCTGCATTTGATAAAATACTAATAACTCATCATCAGACTTGAATTGTAGGAAAGGAACAGAGTTTATCAAATTTAATTACCAGTACAGACCTTGAGCCTTCTCCCTAGCTCCTTGTAGAGAAGGAAACCAGAGAACTCGGCGGTGCAAGACCTCTCCAAGAACTCCACAAAGATCTGACGGAGAGGGCCCTGAATCTTATCGGCAGCCTCCTTGAATTCCTTGTTGCGGACAAAGTGAGTCTGGTTGTAGTCGGTCTTGAACTCCTGGAGAAGGGCCTCAAACTCGGCCTGGTTGAGATTCTTGTTGATCTCTGTGTTGAAGAGGGTCTCCATCTCGTCGAAGTCGGTGGTGTAGAACCTCGGGGTCAGCAATGTCTCATTGATGCCTTGTTTGGCAGCTTTCTTGGCAGGCCGAGGAGGAGGGGGAGCACTGGTGTCTGTGGCCGCCGACGACATTCTGATTTTCATGGCAGCATTACTTGTTCTTGGGTTCCTTCTGCCCCCAAGTATTACTACTCCAGGTGTAGGTGCGGTGGTTGTGCTACTGCAACCGAACTTTCCAACAATCTTTGGGTTTTACTATGGCCATTTCTGCTGCCATTTTCTTGGTGTTTTTTGTATTAAAATTTTTTATAGTTGATTATTAGAGGAATCGGAAGGATTGATAAGGTAAGTTGGTGCAGCGTAGGAAGAAGAAGTGAGGGGAATGAAATTTGGATGGGAGAAGAGGAATCCCACTAACCAACTGACCAACACAAACCACCACCAGAGGAGAGGAGAGGAGAGGAGAGGGAAGGTAACTGTTGTGAGGTTATAAATCCTTTGTCTTTGTATTAGTATTCTATATGCTATCTCTCGACTCTCGCTCGCTCCTGATCTTGGGTACGCTAGTAATTACAAACAACAAAATTTTGCAAGATTTTGAATCCAATCTTCTGATCCATTAGAAATCTATAGGCTTGAGTTGGATTTCACACGTGGCAGCCCATGATGGGCCAACTTGATTACATGCTTGATTCCGAGTAGTCGTGTGTTATCAGTTGCGTTGCCTTCTGTATTGCCTCTTTTTCATTATTTTGGCACAACAAACCCACCCAATCAAAGGAATACTGCCCACTGATTTGGCTGTGCCAATATAATTTTATAGTATATATTTAAAAAATATTTAGATAAATTTAATTTTGAATTTATAAATTTGATAAAATTATATTTATATTCATTGATATTATTTTTTTTATATTATTTATTTTACATTACATAATTTATAAGTTTAGCTAAAGACAGAATCTACTTACTTAAATATTTCATGTGTATATTGTTATGGATTTACATAAATTCGATTTTTAATCTCATTGTAGATCCTGCGGTCAAAATTAAATATTATAGAATATTGTTTATATCAATTTATGTCATAAATTCTATAACATTTAATCCACATCACAATATCTACAAATGGAATCAAAGATCAGGTCTACCTAAATCTTTCTCTATTATTATTGTGTGGTGGGTCTTTGCTCAACCACTAGATTTTCCATTCATTTTCATTCCATCCACAATTTCCCATTTTTATTTTATGGTCTTTTTCCGTGCCATGCTCCTAAATCCGTTTGAGGCTACATTGCAGTTCAAGATAGAATATGGTCAAATTAGTGGGAATTGAATTCAACCTCTTCATTTCTAAAAAGCAATTCTGCACCTTGTTTTAGCTCAATCAGAGTTGAGGGCTAGAATGATTTGTTATTGTACATTTATACTTGGAATAGGTCCTCTTTGTAACTTAAAAACCAAATGTTCTGCTAATTAATTGGGTATGAATAGTTGAAGATTCTACAATAAAAATAAGAAGTCAAAGATGTAGGTGTAGAAAGTAACTTTAAACTAGTGAGAAGAAGATAAGTGCGAGAACGGAAAACAAGACAATCAACTCAACAGATAGCAAAGGTAAATTATCAATTGCAATTAAAGTTGTAGAAGTCAAATATGGATAGGAGATAAATTAAAATCTGTTGTTGTAAATAAGATGATAAAAAATGTGTGGCAAAGAGCGATGAACCGAACAAGAGTATATCATATTGCATAGTCCATATTGTATGGACTATGCAAGTGGACATTGGATAGGCAACGATTGCATTGTTAGTTATTGTAATTAATTTTATGTTAAAAATTAGTTTAAACGATTATAATAATGATTAAAATGAATGAAGAATATTGAATAGTATTATAACACAAAGCAATTTATATATATTTGTATAGTTTATATAATTTATAATGTTGTATATCAAACCATAGTAATTCATATATATATATATATATACTAGAAAAGATGCACGTGCTTTGCACGTGTAACACTTCTAATTTATTGAAAAAATTTATTTTCTAAAAAAATAAATATATATATATAAATGATAACCACTATGAAAATTTTAAACATTGAAATGTAGATAAACTATACAAGATTTAAATATTTTAAATTTATTTTTAATATCTGTGCTCTTTTTCATTGTAATTATTTTCATAAAATCTTTTTTTTTTCAATATTTTTTGTTATTTGTTCCAAAATTATATATAAATTTCATTTTTTCTTAAAAATTAAACAAATTTTCGCTTTTATGAGAACAATGTTTGATAATTATATTTTTATTTATATTTCTCTTTTAGGTGCCTAGATTATAATTTTCATATAGTGTCATACCAATTAATTAAACAACTAAAGATTAAAATATTTTTCATAGTATTGAACTTTTTAAATATATGTGCATATTATTTGTCATTACAAAAAAAAGATAATATCATTATCAAGTATCAAACATTATATAGATGAAGTATTTTAAAATTATATTAGTAGCAAAAATATTAATAGGTAATTGGATGATATATGGATGATAATTACAAAAAAATTATTAATAAAAATTTCAAAAAATAAGAAAAAAATTGAATCTAATTAAAATATAAAGAATATATAAATCAAACAAAAATTATGTCTATAGGTTAACTAAACAAATCAACTTTGTATTCTCCATATTATAAATAGGTATTATATAGTATATTAAATCATTATTAAAAATTGAAATAATAAATTGTTCTTTTGTCTTACTATAAAATGTAACGAATGTTAGATAAAACAATCATTTATCTTACTCTACAATTTTTACACGAATTGCTAATGAAATTGTAGTTCTGAATATAACTAAAATTACACGTTATAACTTTAAGTGAGATTTTATATATTTTTTGTATCACAATTAATTTTTTGCTAACATATTATGTAAAATATATATACATATAGAGAATATCTTATTATGTTATCTCTTAAATTTATGATAATATTCACTTCAATACTTAATTAATGCTCTAACTCTTTATTCATCTTTAATGGCATAATATGTAGTTAACTCCGATCTAAAATAGTTTTTATTTTTCTTTTAGGTTTATAGATTATAATTTCTAATAGCGACACCACCAATAACTTAATCAATTATTGACTAAAGACTAAAAGATAATATTGAAATTTTTTAGATATAACTACATATTCTTTATCATTTGTAAAGGATAAAATCACCATCAAATATCAAACATCATTTAATAAATGAAGCGTGTCAAAATTCTTTTATTAATGAAAATATTTACAGGATATTAAATAATATATAATAATAATTACAAAAAATGATTAAATAAAATTTCAAAAAATAAGAAAAAATAAACCTAAATATAAAGAATAAAGATATCAAACAAAAATTATGTTTCCTGTATAAGAAAAACAATAAATTAAACTAATATGTTCTGCAAAATATAAATAGGTACCATGTAGTATATTAAGATCATAATTACATTTCAAAGTGAAAATAAAAAAATTATTCTTTTATCTTACTTTGAAATGTACAGAAAATTAATGAAAAATCCTCTATATTACTCTAAATGCACGCAACTCGAATGAAAAATATTTAATTCTAGAAACATCCAAACTAACATGTAACTTCTATGATTTCTATTCTAATTAATTTTTTTAACAGATTGTGTAAATTAGATATTTGGTAGCTTCTTTTCTGATCTTCCTAAGAGACAGTCACCTTTTATATTTTGCTAGATCATTGCTCCTCCGTTAATTTAGCATATTCAATTCTCTTTTGTTCCAGTTTTCGCTTCCGAGGTCATCTATATATGGATTTATAGTAAAATGCCTCTATTACTAAAATAAAATAATTGATGGACAAAATAGTAATATATAATGTCTAATAACCAAATTGATAGAAGATTAGAAGTATATAGTATATATTATTTCTTAAAATTTTATGTTAAATGTTGCTAACCTTGAGAGTCTCTTGGATTAATAGCAGTTGTGAGTGGCACTTCTTCAACTTGTTTTTTATTTTTCCTTGCTTCTGTCACCTTCTGAATTTTTTTGACATCGTTGCTCTTTAGTTAAATTGGCATATTGGGTTCTCTTCTTTTCCAATTTTTGCTTATTAAGGTCATCTATAAATAGTCAAAATAATAATGTGATTCTTAAGTATTAAAATCATTAAAAGATGTTATGCATAGTATATGTTATTTCTTAAAAATTTGTGGAATATGCTTATAACCTTGGGCGTCTTCTAGACTAATTGCAGATGTGAGTGATTCATAGATAGCTTGTCTTTTGTTTCTCCTTGCTTTTATGACTTTTTGAACTTTTTGACGTCGTTCCTAACATCTCCTCTGTTAAGTTGGCATATTTAGTCCTTTTCTTTTCTAATTTTTGCTTTCGTAGGTGATCATCTATAAATGGTAGTAAAATACTATTACAAAGATACAATAACAAAAAAAGTTGATAGAGAAATAATAAAATGTAATATCTAACCTGAAACAGAAGGTTGTTTATTCCCTTCGTCCATTTCTTGTTTAGAATACTGGGATACTTATCTATCATGAAACAAACATATACAATGCTTTAAACTTCATTCTATATATATGTAACAATAGAGTGTGATTTCAAGATCAACTTCAGAAACCAGGAGGTATGTATTCTATATGCATGTATTCTGTCATGATGATAAAGATTGAAATGATAAATGCAGTTTATTACAAAAAAAATTCTTTCAACAAAGATGTGAATTAGGAAGGATTGGTCGATAAAATATGTACCGAAGACTAGACCTTATACACATCTAGACGTGTATAAAGAATTAATATTAATTATTTCAACTGAATTTCTGTTATATTTATTAGATTGATTCTTCAACTATATTTTAGTCCGTATTAAAATGTCATTGTTTCCTTTTATGTTTGGTTAAAGCAGGTTCTTCAATTTCAAAACTCTGTGAGCACCAAGTAGTTGTGTGTGTGTGTTTGTTTGTCTGTATATGCTTGTTATGGGCTGTGTTTTGAACTGAATTTCTGCTATATTTATAGATTGATTCTTCAACTATATTTTAGTCAGTATTAAAATGTCATTGTTTCCTTATCTGTTTGGTTAAACCAGGTTCTCCAATTTCAAAACTCTATGAGCATCAAGTAGTTGTGTGTGTGTGTGTTTGTTTGTCTGTATATGCTTGTTATGGGCTGTGTGTATGTTTGTTTGTGTGTGTGTGCTTATTATGGGGTTGGTCTGGATATAAAAAACATGGGGGTTACAAGGTACTTAAAATAGAGGGTCCTTGGTCACCCAAAAGTCAGCAGCCTTTGAGATGGTACAAGGTAAAAATCAACACAACACAAGATGAAGTATACCAATTTTTTGACGTATTCCGGTTCAAGGAACTTCAAGCTCATTTTGAACTTGCAGGCTTATTTTGATGCTTCAATGGGTAAAGAGCCCTTGGCTTTGGATATGAAAAGCATGGGCAAAGGTCAAGTATTGATCAATGGGCAAAGTACGATTATAGGAAGGTTATCTTTGGAGATTACAATTTTAGGCTATTATGTTATTTGTCATTATTTCTTTTAATATCATTCACAGTCCCTTTTCCAGGAATAAGGAGAAGGAGAATTTGGAATAGCATATATATGTACTTCAGCAACTTGCCCATAATTAATTTCTTAGTTAACTTTCGCAAAAACAAATCTGGGTTGGTAGATATATATGCTATTCCAAATTCTGTGAATGATATTAAAAGAAATAATAAGAAATCCTAGCTACTTTTTAATATTTTATTTTCCAAATTTCTTCTATATAGTGATGCACAAGGGAGTTTCTTGACACCTAAAAGTAGATAGCAGAACTTCAAGATCAAGTTCAAAAATGAAAATGGAAAATCTCTTTTTAAGATTTTTGCTAATTCATCTGGTTTCGAATTACATAGCAATACATAAGGTGTACAATAAGTTGTTTGGCTGTCCTTGTGTTGTACATGAATTGCACATCTACTTCTTGTGACTTATCACTGGATGCTTCCGTATTTTGATGCTTAATGTGATTTCTTTGCAATTTTATCAGCTGAAATGCAAGAGACTGCAAGTCAAAAGAAAACGAAAAAGATTGTAGATGAAGACCTAGAGCTACCTTTATTTGATTTAGTCACTGTATCAAATGCTACTAATTGAAAAAGACTCAAAAGATTCTAGACAAGGTATTGAAGAGTTCAAAAATGAAGTGATCTTAATTGCAAAGCTGCAAAGCTGCAGCATCGGAATCTTTTACTTATTTCTCCAATTACAAAGTATTATTGAATATTTCTCCAATTCCAAGAAAAAATTAGTCAAAGCATTATTGAAAAAATAATTTTAAAAAAACATGAAAAAAGAACTCTTATGAGCATACCCTAACGCCTATATGCATGGGTTAAGGGTTACCTTATAAGAATCTTGAAGTCCAGTATACTGAATTTATAGAAAAAGAATGTCCTTTGTTATTGCAATTATTTAATTCATGTTGCAACAATTATACCATGTAGATAGAGAATTTTTGTTCAAAATAGGAATATCGTGTAGTAGTAAGAAATAGCCAAAATAATGTTGTGTTTTTATAAAAATATCGTATAATGTGTGTTTTAATAGGATTTGTTTCACACAAAAAGGGTATGAGAATTTTTGTTCAAAATAGGATAGGAATTGTGTTTGAGACAAAAAAAAAAAAAAAAAAACTGAATATTAATATAATATAATATATTGTATTTTGATAGGAAACAAAGACAAAAAAGGGTTGGAACAAATTTCGGTGTTTTATTCAAAATAGGATAGGAATAACGTGTAGTAGTAGGAAATAACCAAACTGCTTATTCATAATAAAATTTTAAGGATTTTGAATGCGGAGAAAGTCCGCACTGCACAATCATAGTTAAACTCATGATTAAACCTAGAAAAAGACAACACAATTCTCACGTACCTTGCTCAACTTCTACAATTTTAGTATACAACTATCTATTTAAACATAAATAGATAACAAAATAGAAAATTTTTATTTATATAAAAATAATTATTATAATTATCGGTTTAAAATAAAAAATTAATTTTATTTTAAACTCAATATTATACATTATGAATAACATTCTAATCTAAGATGGCAAAGTGTTTCAAGCTAAAAAACTAACTACTTCTTTAACTACTATCCCATAATCGATCGCATATATAGATAGTAATAGATAGATATATATACAAACACACACATATATAACAAACACACAAATATATGTGTGTATATATATAATGTTACATAATTAAATAATATACATAATGTTGTTAATTTTGTTATGTAATATAATTAATAAAAATGATAGTGATTCACGTATGTTAGCATAGTTTGTAATTCCATTTGTAAATTCATTTGTTTGGTTATAAGGAAATGGTAATCATGACTAGTAATAATTACATATTATACTTAAAATTAAAATTCGTTGATTGATCATCTAATAACTACATTGAATAAAAAATTATAGGTACACAAATTATGATTGTAAAAGTTTAATAAGTAATACTTATATAATAAAATATTTGTATTAATTTTGTTTCAGAACTTTACTTTTTGCTAATTTGTAGTGATATTAATGCAACAAGTTAAAAGTTAAATTGAATTGTTATTACTTAATTACAAATTTGTAGTGATATTAGTACAACAAATTAAAAGTTAAATTGAATTGTTATTTACATTATTAGGATAACATATCCTGATGATTTTGACACTAACACTTAGTTTTGCACATTAGACCTTAATCATAAATAATAATCAAAAGAATACAATGTCAAGAAAGAAGGCATGAGGATCAAACTAATAATATTTTCAGTAAATTTGTTTTACATTGTAATAGTAAAAAGGTTGCATAGTGTTATATGTTTCTTAATAGGAGGAATAAAATACCCACAAATAAAGATTTGGCTAACAATTGAAAAACCAATAAACCAAGAAGAACTTAATTGCAATTGCTAACTTGAAAACCAATGAAAAGCAAATTCACCAGTGAAGTTGTGGTCTATTGATTTGGCAACAAAACATATTAACGGGGATGGAGGAGAAAATTTAATTAATAAACTTTGAATAATAAATTTTCTCAACTAAATAATGAATCACTAAGGATTTGATTACCATAATTGGGTTATAATTCCATACTAAATCAACTTCTAATTTAATATTGACATCAAATAAACTAGGGAATAAATCCCTTACAAATACAATCACTAAAATTTAATTAAACTAAAATTTCTAAATTAAACGGGTTTGGTTTAATATGCCAATATTGCTGAAAGAAAAATATAGGAAATAATGTTATCTATTAGTTTAATTCATAGACGATGAATTTTTCTCCAAATTCACGAATAAAAGAACTTAAAAATACAAGGGTAATAATGTTGTAGAGTAAAAATTTATATGTATATTAAAATCATCGCATTAAGTGCATAAAGATAGATTTCAATTGTTAAAATCGTTGTCAAAATTGAATTTATATATATATGTGTGAGTGTGTTTTTTTTATTTTTTTATTGAAGAAGTTTAGTAATTGAATATGTAGTTTTTTTTTTTTTTTCATGTCTTACATTTGTATTACAAACTGTAATTATATGTACATCATTTTTAAATATTGTTAAATTAATTACTAATTATGTAAAAAGTAATGTATATATTAATGTCAAACCTTTAATAATAAAGTATTTAACATAGACACATTAATCTTAACCTATATATTATGCAATATATTATTCATTATTTTGTTATTATTCAAAATAGAAAGAGTAAGTATTTTGGTGATTACGTTATTTAAATTGAAGAGTTAAAAAGTTTAGTTATACATCAAATTGCATTACACAATTATTTTGGTTGATAATTAATATTTTTATTTACCGAGCATACAAATGCTTTTGGGTTCTGAACGGGT
Source organism: Cinchona pubescens (assembly GCA_025175665.1). Taxonomy (NCBI): domain Eukaryota; kingdom Viridiplantae; phylum Streptophyta; class Magnoliopsida; order Gentianales; family Rubiaceae; genus Cinchona; species Cinchona pubescens. Next base: position 1,243,072 of record JANKKI010000328.1, on the reverse strand, counting down.
AAGATTCAAGTATGATTTAGCATATTCAAATCCGGATCCACTAGTATAATTGGATACAAATCTGGATACGGATATTTGAAGGGGCTACAAAAGTATATACAAATTCAAATTTGTCAAGTCTTGTTGATTCGGATCCGAGATTTGATATTATTTTATATAGAAAGTTTATCACCTATCGAATTAACCTTTTTTTGATAAAAAAATTTGTTTAAAAAATTTTTAGTTCATAATTAAAAAAAATATATGTATATTTAGAATAATAGTAAACTATATTAAATGTAATATTATATGTTAAATATTATAATTGGATTTTAATATTTATTCTAATAGTTAAACGAATAATTAAATTAATTGAAGATCGGAAAAAGTGGCCTGAAAGGGTCCAACCCAAAACAAGGATCAATTTTTTCCCTAATCGAGTAGAATAGGATCTAAACCCAATATGGGCTGTTCATCCTAATCAAGATGCTTGTTTGCATTTTGGGTTGTGCATTACTCTTCCCTCTTTAAGAGAAATGTTGGACCAAAAATGCATAAGGAAATAGAAAAATTATTTACATGCACAATTATAAAATTAATTATGATTTTTTAGTTTCTTGCTTGTCCATCCAAATTGAACCAAAATTTATTTTTCAACATTTGGACTTCCCTTATTGTCCGAGCCTTGTCCACATCATATGTATAAAAACGAACACTAAAATTTTAAAATAATAAAACTTTGAAATATGCACAACTAAAATATGCTTAATCAAAAATATTAAAACTCCTACATGCAGTGCAACCGTTCATCCGTGCATTACCACGATTATGATTTACCTATGCACAACTTCTCGTTCGCAAAGACTCAATTCGAGAGACATGGGTTGATTTCCTCCTTTTATTGCCTTTCTATATTTTGTTTTTTCCGATCTACACATTTTTGCTTTTTCCGATCATCTCTTCTATGGATTAATTTCCTTTTTTCTTGCCATTCGATATTTTCTCTTTACCGATCGACACTCATTTTTTTTAAACATGATAAAAAAAAATTTATTTTTTATTTTAAAATACTTCTCTTGAATCGTTTAAAAAAAGATTTATATAATTTTAATAATTTCAATTAATACCCACAAGTGTTTAATTTTTTCCATCTCGTCATAAATTTATTTATAATTTAGTCAATCTTATATTTATTTAACCCAAAGTTATCTTGGCCTCACCACAGCTATCAGGCAACCGTCCAATTAAAAATCAATGGTTATGATTATCCAAAATCATTTTCCACACCTATGCACTTGGACCACAAACACACTGCAGAAGCTTCCTCTGACGAACATGAAAGTGCCCTTTCATATTCTGATTCCTAGTTGTTCCATGCCTGAATTCAAACCCTGCTTCCTCCCTTTCTTTTATATTGATTGATGTCCTAAGATCTTATTGCTAAGCTTTCACCCTTTCAGCTACTGAGGGTTGAGTAAAGAGTCTCTTAGAAGCTGTCAATACTTCAAAAATCCAATCAGCAGTTCCTTCATCAAATAATGTATGTACTCTACAATTTCTCACAAACTAGGTTTTAAATAAGCATACAAGTGGAGAAATACAAGAACAAGGTAAACTGGAACAGAAAGGGGGAAAAAAAAACCAGTCAGCAATCTAACTATAATATTCCAATCCTCTGTTTCTGTTGCAAGACTTTATATGCAATTCCAAGGCAATCTTTCAAAACTCAGGAGCTCATGCAAACATATTAAGACATAAAATGCTATCATCCGGCAAAAGAACAATATGCAGATAATCCTTAAACTTGGAAAACTGATGCAATCTCCTTAAGCCACCTAATGATGCTCTCATCTAAAGGAACCATCCAGTCTAAGCAACTGAAATTTGACGACAGAGAGTATCTTTATTGGCGAAACCTGCAGTAGATGAAATTTCTATCATTTCATTCAGTCCCGAAAAAGAAAGTCAAGGAAAAATACACAAGTACTGGATGAGTAGAAAGTATTAGGAAGGAAAGTCAAATATATATGTAAAGGACTCCATGCTTCTAACCAACCAATCCAATCACACAGCTCACTGTGGGAGGTATTAAAATCATCTGTTAATGTCAACATACATACAAGTATACAACTTATCGTTCTCCTTGGATGAAGTTTTTCTCTCACTTTTTTGTTGGCAATTTGCAACTTTAAGCTACAGTCTTTTTGTTCATTATAGGCTTTTTAACTATTAATATCTTTGGTATAAGATGGTCAGCTTCTTTCAGTTATGAACAAAGGCATTAACCTCAATTTCTTATCCTGTAAATCTTTTCAGCAGAGCAGAAGTTGGCTTCTAGCAATTTCCGATCTATGAAAGCAACAAACTGAAATTTTCTTGTCAAGATCCAAAGAAAAGCTACTTGCATGTGCCAGATTCCCTAATTCAACAGATATTATCTGCAATTTGGTTCATAAAAACCAGAGGCTGTAAAAAGTACTTCACAGAGACAGATAGATAGAGAGAGAGAGAGAGTGAGCATAGCACCTGTGCTTTCCATACTCAAGCGGGGGTTATGATTTCATTGGAGATGGATAAGCTATCAAACTTCTCATTCCTGCTAACCCCATTATCAGTTGTGGAGCTCCTGGGAGAGCCCTTTGGTTCTTGTTCAACAAGAAACAAAGGTGGTTGAGGATCAGTTTCTATGGATCTCCTTGAAGAATCTTTTGATTCTTGCTCAAAAAGAAATATTGAAGGATCAGACCCGTTGGGCTTCTCCTCCTTGCTTCCAATATCATCCTCAATGTGATCATAACTCAAATTTCGTAAAATTTCTGGAATTAAAAACCCACCCTCTTCTGCAAGCTTAGTTCCCGTCTCAATATCAATTTTCTCTTTCGAACTTGTAAAACCTTCTACAGTATCCAAATTTGCAGGCTCTACCACCGTATTCTCATTTTCCTGAACTACTGCCAGGAAATCAATCATTGAAGGTGGGATCTTTGAGAAGAAAACTTCTTTAAAGTTACTAAATATACCCTTGTTGTATGGATTCTGACAGGTTCATTCGTATCATATCTATACCTGAAGTTCTCATACGTTGTCTGCAATAAAACAGATTATACACTTGCATGAGATCTCAAGCCACAATTTACTAAAGGAATTAGGAAGCAAACTAAAACTTTATGTTCATATCTTCTATGCAATAATCAATATGCATTTCTCCAATGTAGGAAAAGAAGTAATTTGTGGGAAGCAAACTTCTACCATCTGCAAGGGAGATGGGATGTTTTCATGTCGAGAATGGGGGATCTCCATCAAGAGCATGAACTAATTAATTGGCTGTAGTTGATGTGTCTAGAACTCTAAAATTTCTTGCTAATGGTGTAACAGTTGATGTGTCCCATGTCAAAATTCCTAACATATCTCTTGATAGAATACTGTACCTACCTCTAAGAGTGTTGCTCTTGAAGACTTATTTTTTCTGTGTAAAGCTTAAATTGTATGGATCAAGTAGTTGATTTTTGTCTTGATTATTTTTAGACATATAAGAAGTTTGAAGCAGTGATATGTTCTAGACACAAGTTTTCCACTCTTAAATGACATGTAGATAGGTGGATTTGGGGAACTAGAGCAGAAATGCTTAAACTATCTTAGAGAACTTTATCATATACCACCTAAACAAGAATGGCACCCATTCCTATAAAGCATAAAAGAATCTTCGGTTGTCAGAATGGAATAAGCGAGAGAAAAAAAAAAAAAGCAACTAAACATGAAACCTTTAATTTTCTTGGTGTATAAGTGGTGAAACAAAGTGAATAGAAATCACATTATCTCGTTACATTTGCCCAATCCAAAGGTTTTTGTTCATTTGCATCGAACCTGATGTGTCAAGGATAAATCTAAAATTCAACTAACAGCAGAATCATGAAAAAAGTTTCATCCATTAGAACAGGGTGGCTCAATGAATCAATGAGAATGTCATTTTACCTGCTCATTTACATTGGTCAACAAAGAATGTTGGATGCAATAAAAAAGAGTAACTTGTACTTTTTCTTTCCATTTATTATCCTTTAATACATAGGAATAAACTTTATTAATTTATTTACTTTTGAAAAAATTGAAACTTCAGGACAGTCTACTCTCATTAAGTAAAATTTTCATCTGAATTGCAAATAAGGATCAATCTCTTCTTTGTACTACACAACCCAGTAATTAATATTAATATTAATGAACCTGGTGATGCAGATTCCAAGCATCTCGTCAAAAGTGCCAGTTATTAAAAATGAAGAAAAATTTGTTGCTGAATGCACATTCCGTTCAAGATTATCAAGAGGCTAACCAAACTACTACACTTTGCCTATCTGATGTTCAATTAATTCTTTAAGTCAAATTTACTTGCAAATCATGAAAGTGGAAATATTTGAGGTCTGATGTTTACTTACATAATGTAAATCTCTGAGGTTTAGAGCACATTTTCCTAAAGCAGATATACAGGAGCAAAACAGAAGCTTAAACAGAATCCTGATGGCTTTTTGAAATATATTTATCTCCTTTTAGATGTCTTACGGTGTAGACATAATACATATTAACAAAGAGAAAACCAACGTCTTGAAATCAGTGATAAATATAATAGAACAGCAAATTTCAGATGAATGGTAAAATTAGCTGCACAGATATTGCAAAGTGCTAATTGACATTTTGTTTGACATGAATAATTTTTCAGCCATAGTTGGATTCCCATTAAATAATAAACCATATCACAAGGTAGCGATACTTTTTGACCAAGCATGATATATATGATATAAATATATAATTGGAGGAGAATGGGTCACCTGGTTTGTGCTAATCAGATAGAAATGGAAAACTGAAAGGCCACCGACAAACCACATAGAAATGAAGCAGTACACGATTAGAAAATCTGATAAAATATCTTGTGAAATAGCTTTCCAGACACTGCCTTCTCTTTGCAGAATGTTGATCCAAGAAAACCCAAATACATATAGGCACAAGATGGTTGATGTTGATAGAAACATGTAAAAGAATCGGTAATTGCGCTGCAAAGACATCAACAAGAAAGGGTTTAGTTAACTGTAAAAAGAGAGAAAAGGTCCTGCACAACTAACACGGGTTACTTCCGGGGATGTTCAAGGAAAGATTTAAACAAGTCAGCAGCAGATCCTTACAAGAACTTCATAATAAACCATGCACATTTTTCATTAGAATTTGGTACTTGGTTGCGTACTACAAAATTAAGTAAAGGTCAACTTTCGTAAAACTCTGATGTGATTGATTGGAACCTCAGGACGGGCACTATATATGGCATCCAAGTATCTATTGAAGTTGACAATCCAGGAAATATACTAGCTGAAATGGCTTAAGTTTCCGGATTAGGTCTTGGAATAAATAAGAAAACCTTAATACTTACAATTCCAATGCATTGACCAACCCAAGGACAGTGATGATCAAATCTCTGGACACAGTTATTGCAGATGGAGCAGTGAGATGCACGAGGAGGCCTATAAAGTAGGCAAGTGTCGCAGTATTTGACCTTAACTGTGTGCCCGTTTACAACCATATCCATTGATACGGGGAAGCTTCAAATGAGGAGTTCTGCCATTGACCCACTCCATGGAAGGAGTATTCAAATCATAAGCTTCAACAGATTCAGGAGGGGAAGAGTTTCTAGGGACAATTCCAGGATCTCTACTCGAAGTTAAGAAGAGAAACATTATATCCTGCATGCAGAATTAAGAAATTGTCAGCTAAACAGGTAACCAAGATTCCAAGGACCTGCAACTGCAAAGTCCACAGTTACCCGATCCCCAGAGTACCCTATGCGTGGATTCATTCCTATCTAACTGGAGAGTAATATAGTTTCAGTTGGGAAGTGAAATAACATATATGTTCCATCAGGTAAAATACGAAGAATAGATGTTATTCAAAAATAATAGTAATAATAAGAAGAAGAGGGATCAGTAGCAAATTGAGGAGGTGATTATGTGCGCTTACCAGGAAGGTGAGAAGTGATCCTATAACAAGCACAGGATACCAAGAAATGGTAGGTTTGCCTTCGTTAACGTGATGTCTAATCTGTTTCTTAATGAAGTAAACTTTTACACAAAATAAAAGTGCAGGGCCTGCAATCAGGACGGTCGATAACAACAAAGATGACACATCAGGTCCAAAGATTAATCTTCCTCCACAGAAAAATCTCTGAGAGCACAAGGAACCACGAGAAAAGAAAAGAGACAGGATTAGTTGTATATGTAATTTTGTCATCAGAATCCAAAGTTTAGGAACTGTTGAAAGGCTATTATGTCAAGTAGCCAAACAGAAGAAAGTTAACTTAAAAGAAGAAAAAATTGAACTTTCTCATTAACTGGTTAAAGGCTTATAATCTAAAACCACCAACTGTTTAAAAAAGCTACCATATAATACAACTGATTAATTAGTGTTGCATGTATTAAACTCAAAAAGAGATATAATTACCATACATCAATTAATCACTTGGGAAACAAGAAAGATCATACATAATATAAAGTACTAACATTGTTGCCCTTCCAAACTTGATAAATCCTCCTCCTTGATATGGGTGGTTTTTTATCTGTGGCCATCATCACAATAACAATAATATGACTGACTTGGTATACAACTGCTGATATGTGTATAGAATCAATCAACCTAACAACATTAAAAAGAAAAAATGGAATTGTTTTTATGAATAATCATGGGTTTGTTTTTCCAGACGTGAAGCTGAGGGGGCCTCTATTCTCTATTGTCTTGTATTCTGAAAAAAGGCATTGGTGGACCTGTTTCTGCTGATGCCAGCCCAATGCATCAATATGCATTGGAATTTCTGAATGCCTTTCCTTCAAACAATGACATTGGTGAAGAGGCAGGCTGATTAATAAGAAATGAAAAAGGGCATCGGAGCTACCATTACCATTCTCATTCTCATTCTCATTCTCATTACCAACAACAACAAAGAGAATAATAATAATAATAATACAGAGCTGGAGAAAGAGAGAAAGAGAGAAAGAGAAAGAGAAAGAGGGGTTTGGTGGGGGTGTTTTTGATTAAAATCCAGCTGCCTTTCTCTCTTTGTTAGTTTAGACGGATTTTCCCAGAAAACCCCAATTAAATTATTAATTCTTAGTTTGTTCTTCGCCCACCTCCTGTTTCTGTCTCTCTTCTTTCCTGCATATATATATGACGGGGTGTTCTGATTCGTTCAACAAACAAATTGATCGATTTAAATTAAGGGTTAAATTCAATAAACCCCTTCATATTTGGGTTATTTTATATTAAATTTCTTAACGATATATATTTTTTTTCTTCATTTTTTCTCTTTGATTATTAATCAAAGGTAATCTTACCGTTAGTTTTTTAAAAAGACAAATTTATCCTTAAATGTCAATTGCGGTAAACCCTTTTAAAATTTAAGCGAGATTTCCCTTTACCCCTCATATAAGTTTTGTAACATTTAATACATTAGAATAAAAATAAAATTCAATAATGTTATTAATATTATTAAAAATATAAATATGCACTAAATTAATTAATATTCTAATTCTCGAATTATACTTCCTTCAATATTTAAAATTTATAAATATGGCAGAAATAATTAATTTTAAAATTTTTGATGAATTATCAAAAATATTTTACCTAAATTATTTTAATTTTAGTTTTTGTTTATATGATAAAGTTATTTTATATAATTTAGGTAATAGTTAAATTATATTATTTAAAGGAAAATTTGTAAGAAGAAAATCATTTTAAATAAATATAAAGTTCTTATACAAAAAGAAAATAGACTGTCTCTTATACACATCTAGATGTGTATAAGAGACAGTATATTTAAAAATTTATTTTTACACCAAAATAAAATACAATGAAAAGATTGAAAAATATCGATAGTGTTAGGGAATTTTTGTATTTAAAATTTTTTCACATGTATTTTTAAAAGAACCACTGGTGTTGGTGGTGTCATTATATTTTTAGTTGTATTGACAATATTTTTATATTGATTAATGACTAAAATAGGTTAATTAACACAAACTAGAATTAGGGACTAAAATGACAAATATAATAAAGGTGTTAATTATATATTTTTTGTAGTGCCTAGGGGTAAAATATATCTTTTTGACTTTTAAATAGTCAAATTATTGATGTGTATTAACGAAAGGGACAAAGTGAGAAAAAAATAATGTCATGAAATTTAGTGCAAAACAGCACCTTGAGGGGATTTACTATATTTAACTCTTAAATTAATTTAGTTTTCGATTTTCAAATAATCAATAGTAGGTTAAATTGGCTAAAAACCAACCAATAAATTACTTTACGTTTTAGACATAGATGATGAGAATCAGTAATCAAATACCTAAATAATTGATTGATAATTGAATTTTTAGATTTTACTTAACCATTGCATATTTTTATTAATTCACAATTTCGTATCAATTTTAGTTTTTAAATTATAGGTTTAAGTTTTAGTTATGTTAGTTTTAGGTTGTAGTTTAATTAGTTTATTAGAAGTCTTAGCCTTATTTGCTTTATGTTTGATTATTAATTACTAAATTTTGAATAATAAGATAAATTGAAAACGGAAACCGAAAAAACAAACAAACAATCAACACACAAAAGAAATTTTGGTTTGGATATAATTTTACTTTTTTTTTTCTTTTTTTTTTGCACCAAAATATAGAAAAAATCGAAAATGAACATATGAACACCTTTATATAGGTGCATCTAAACTGTAATAATCTAATAATTTGACTTCTATAGCAAAATAATGTAAGAGTAGTAAAAAATTATAATTTCATTATGCTTTTTGTGGTAAACTCGTAGACTAAATCTACTTAAACTTTTTCCACTATAAAGGGGCTATTTATGGCCAAACCATTTTGTAAATTGATGAACTAATTTAGGGTTAAACGTAAAAAAATCCCCCATAAACTTACATCTTAGTTGTAATTTGTCTTCCTTAACTTATTTAATAAACACTTTATCCCCTTCCTTCTTGATTTGAGGTAAAATTACCCTTATTATTTTGATAATTTTGTTTTTCTTTTTTTCTTTCCACTTCTTACCATTTATTTATTTATTTTCTCTCTCATACTTTTCTTTACTCCATTATTTCTTACTAAGAAGTGTTTAAGGGTTTGTTTGATAACTGAACTTAATACTGAAAATTAATTGGTTAAGAGATTTTTAAATTCAGCATGTTTGATAACAGAATTCTCTTATCATTTAATTCATTAAGCACTACTTAATTTGTATTCAAAATTTTAAGTGAAAACATTTTAACTTAATCTGCTGAATTTTAAATTAATATACAAACACATAGTCTAACACACACATACTCTCTCTTGCGCACACACTCTCTCTCACATACAAAAATACACACTCCCTCATATATATATATATATATATATATATATATTGTCTCTCTCACACATATACATACGTAGTCTCTCACACACATTTTATCTCACACACATTTTCTCTCGTACTTTTTCATACTCACACTCACACATACTCACACACACATTCTCTCTCACTCATATACACACACTCTCACACACATACATACTCTATCACACACACATTCTCTTTCATACACATTTATACCATCCTTAATTATTCATTTTCTTTTTTACGTGTGGCATATATGATAATTATTTATAATAAATTAATACATGTATGAACATATTTAATTCAGAAATTAAATTTAGTTGATTATCAAACAAAAATGAATTTATTAATTCAACAATTAATACTTTCAAAACTTATAATTCAGACTTCAGAATTCAGAATTCAGTATTCAGTATTCAGCATTAACAAACACCCCTTAAACTATTATAATATTAGTAACTAATGAACTTAAAGTACTAATTTTTTTTTTTTTTTATTTTTTAAATGTGTAAATAATTTATAGAATAAATAAGCTTTTTAATATAAGCAACATCTATTGTAATAGTATAACTGAATTTTGTGAGTTTTACTAATACTATAATTAATTAATAGTACAAACATTAAATAAAAGATAAATTGATTGTATCTTATAATACTAAACCATGAATTCTAACTATGCAAATAAATTTTTTTTTTGTACCATATCATTCGTGTGTCATATTTTTGTTGAGTTTATCATAACTCATGAAAATCCTTAGATAGTTATAATATTTTTTTTTACTACATTTTATCATTGTTACACTATAAATAAAAAGGTTTTACACGATTTTCCATTCTACAATTTTATTTGCATACTAAAATAAATTTTTTAATTTCGTCTAGCTCAAAAAAATTATTGTTTATTTGTTAATCTTATTACTAATAGTTAATCACAAATTTCATATTAAAATAAGGTATGTTTCATATATTAAAGTATGATTAATATATAAATTAAATTATTTAGAGACATGTCAAAAGTTATAACCTTAATTTATTAATTAATAAAAGTAATATAATTGTTTAATGGTAGTAATTGGTGAAAAAATGAAAAAAAAATAAAGAGAGAAAGAAAATTAATAAAAGGAAAAAAGAAGAAAAAAAATAATCATTTCCTAGATAATAGAAATAATTTTAATCCTACAACATAAATGTGGAAATAAAATATTTATTAAATAATTAGAGTAAGTAAACTTCAACTAACATCTAAATTCATGTTGTTTTCTCCATTTCAATTTTAACCCATTAATTCTATGGATACTCCATTCTATAGGATTATATTCTATTTCTCTCTCGTGGCACTAGCAGATATTAGATGTGTAAGGCAGAAGATGATGATGTGTCTGCAATGGCCAATGTGGGTTGTGTCTAATTGTCGAGGGGAGGAGGCGGATGGTCCAAGTTTTGGACCGGAATACTATCCGCCGAATGTTTATTGCTCTTACAATACTCCAAAACATTACTTTCCAAAAGTAGAAGTTACAAATTATAGAGTTAATAACACTTTACCCTTAAATTAGGTGAATAATTATACTTTTGCCTCCTATTCATATTTTCATTTTTTAAAAATTTTAAAATATCAAGAAAATCTAGTTAAATGATTGAAATACATTTAGTATTATATTTTGATTTTTCTTATATTTAATTAATTTTCAATAATTATAAAAAAATTAGGAAAAAAATAAAATAAAAGAAAATAAAACATCGATATCTTTGACTCTAAGGGTGAAAATTTGAAAAATTATTGAATTATATTATTATCTAACACACCAATTTGTACAGGTTAAGCCAAATATTAAAAATATAAAATACTAAGAGACATAAAAAATTCACAAATTTTTATTAAAAAAATATACTTTCATACAAGAGATATTAAAATTTATCACAAGTTTCTATAAAAAATATATCTTCATACAATATCTTTAAAAAAAAAAATTCAATAGAAAATAAGGCAATTTAGGAATTGTTCTACCATTATAGCTAAAAATTCAAATTCGAAATAATATAAAATAAAATCCAAAAATTTTAAAAATTTGACCAAGAAATATATTGATATACATTACATTAAATATTATATAGTTTATTTTTTCCTATTCTTAAATAACTATCACATCGCTCTCAAAATTTAAATACATAAAAAATTTAAAAAATAGTACTAAGGGTATTTTAGTCATTTAACTATATTATCTTAATGATTTTAATATTGGTAATAGATGAGTGGTGTTAATGGGGTAAAGTGTATATTTTTATAGTTTAGGGGGTAAAATAAGCATAATAATTATTCACCTAGTTTATGGGGACCCTAAATTATAATGACAACCCTAACTTTACCTTTTAGGCTTTATTTGGGATTGTGTTGGTTTATTACGAAACACTTTACTTAATAGAATTTTAAAAAAAATGTTCAATAAATGCTTAATTTATGTTGTTTGGGTGTTAACTTGGAAAAGTACTTTTATTTTTTTTTTAATTTGATAATATATGATTTTGAATTTAAAAATATTCCATCTTTATCAATTTTACATTATGGCAAAATGGCTAAAATTTATCTTTAATTATGGCTAATTTAAAAGCACCAATTTTTAACTTATGCTAAAAGTGCTTTTGAAACCAAAAGTTCTATCCCTAAATTTAGGGATAATATATTACCAAATACGCAAAAAAAATGCTTAACAGTTTATAAGTGCTTTTTTTTTTAGCAAAAACACTGCAATCCCAAACAGGACCTTATTATGTTTAGTCATTAGGATAATTTCAAAAATCTCTCTTGAAATTTATGACAACATTTTAGGAAGCTCCCTTGAAGTTTAAAAAATTACACCTACCCTCCTTGCTTTTAGTGTTTATACTACATAGTAGATCCAATATGCTAATATTTTCTTCAAATATCCAAAAATATCCTTTTGTAAAAAAAAAAGAAAATAACAAAGAATTTTCTAATCGATTTTTTCCGCCCATTATGGTCCACATCTAAAGCATCAAATCAACACCATCGTGACCAATGGCATAGTCTATAAATTATGCATCTGAATTCAAAGTCAAGCCGAGCACGTTTTTCGCCACAAGATTTGCCAAAAATGACAGTAGAGTTACCAATTAGGTGGCATCCTCCATTCTTTCATCCCTCGCATCCTCCATTCTTTCATCCCTCGCATCAAGAATCAATTTACACAATCTTTATAGCCAAACGATCCTTGGATCACATAGACCAAAAATAATTTGATGCAAACATACTCTGACATCAATTAAAAAAGGGGCCATAGTAAGATGTACAAATCAGAGATCTGATCTAACTGAATTGAAACTCAAGACCTAATTCTGAGACTTTAAGTCCCTAATTTCAAGTTTGAAAATAATATAGGTTTTTTTGCTACTATTGTAACCCATTTATTAACACAAAAATTCATCAGGAAATAGATTCATTATTGGCATTATAAATGGTTGGTAGCAGGGGCGAAATTAGGAGCCAAAAGTCGGGGGACAAAAAAATTTTGACTTAAAGGGCAAAAGTTTTGTTAATAATAAATAAAATATATACCGATAAATTCGATAATTTAGAAATTTTATAATTATAAAAAAATTCCAAAACTTGTTAGGCTATTCTACAAATTTTCCAAAGTTGAGGGGGAGCCCTCTTATCCATGTAGCTTCTTGGCCCTGGTTGGTAGGTAAATACATAACAAAACAATCATCTGCCTAATTTGCTTATAATTCTAGGCCAAAATTTTACACGAACAAAATTAGATCAATCTCTCTTTCTTTCTCACTTATAATCCATCTAAAAAACAAAGACTACAATTTAGTAAAGATCATAGCTAAAGAATAAAGAAAAGAGTGAAGAGGTAGGATTTGATTGCGTATTTGCCAGGAGAGAATGATGGAGATGTGTTTTGAAAAGGGAAGGTGGCGCAAGGAAAGGGGGATTTGCTGATATTTTGTTTCTAGATTTTTTCCTACTTTTTGTTAAATATAAATATGGATACTTTTACACAATGAAGATGAAGGGAGGTATGTGTAATTTTTTAAAATTTGAAAGAAACTTCTTGAAATTGTCAGAATCATATCCCTTAATTATTAGTACCGGCATATTCCTATTTCTATTACTATAACTACTAAGAAAAAAGAAATCAACCTTTTAGATGATTTCTCCAAGTAGGATGAAATTTGTTTGGTGGAATTGTTTTGAACGAATACGCACTAATTAATTAATTATTTGGAAGTTGGATTACATCGTTTTTACATAACCAAGGGCACAAATGAGACATGGATTGCGTAATTCAAGAAGCTGCTGATTCACACACGTCACCAATGTTGACAAGAAGCCATAAAGCTAATGATTAACAAGTTAAGTTAAGTTCGAAAATCACGTTTTGTAAATTTTGTTCAAAAAAGGCTTCTCCAATTTATTTTATTTTATTTTTATTTTTACTTAATTGGTTTAAGATTTGTGACACCTATGTTTTCCATACTCTTTTTTTATATTAAGATCAACCCACAAATTAATGCCAAAAACTCAAATCTATCTTCGCTTCTTAGACGATTAATTTTTTGGACATTGATCGATATATTAGAAATATGAACCTTTGAGTGTTTATACGGAGCAAATTAAAAATTGAGCAGCGTGTGATGAGGTCAATGTCGTTTTGTGAAGGTAGATTCCAACTACTGTTATGTTATTTGAATACAACAACTTAATTGATTATAGAGAGTATGTGTTAAGTAATTGGTAGTTGGGTTCATCCGGGGCCAACGTGCTGCCACAGCACAGCATCATTATATATATATATTACAACAACTTTAATTAGGATTATATCTTAACCGGCAATCATCATATTTAAGAACAAAAGGTCGTCCAGCGAGTTGCTCGATCGATCAGGTAGTCCAATGTGCGTCCAATTCTGTTTCTCTCTATTGATTCCTTTTTAGATACAAATGTTTTAGAATCATGCGAACCAGACACCACAATTTATTCATAGAATAAGAATATATTCTTTCCACAGTTGTTCCTTTCCACACTTGAATAATGATGATATAGTTAATGCAAGTAGAATTGTAGTTTGATCACATTTTGGTCTATACGTTGAAATTTTCTTTCACAAAATCCACTACTCACTTTGCATTTTGCCTTTCTTTGCACAAATATCTTTATCGTGTAATAGTAGATCCTTTTTTTTTTTCAAAAAAATAAAAATAAAAGGAAAAAATAATCCCTCGTAATTGATTAATAAATGGTTTAAACTGGGACAAGAAATGTAGTAAAGTATAGGAGTAGTTAAATTGATAACGAAGTGCAATTATTTGATTATGCCATTTTGGGGTTTGCTCTAACCGAAACTTGGTATTGCATCGTTTGCCCTAATGATGGCCTTTTTTATCTTATCCGTATTTCGATCGAAAGTTGAAGTTTCACAAAGAAAGCACCTCTTTCTTTCTAATCTTAGTCAAATAGGGGGTGGGATGCAGTTCTTAAACAGAAGGATGACGATAAAGAGGAAGTGATTAAAATTCAAGAAAAAAAATAGAATTGGAAGTGAAGTAAGAAGGAAGGAGACTAGTCCCTGAAAATGTTCCGCCCGTAGGTTCCTCTGTCATTGGGGCTTACAATTCACCTTGTGACTCATTCCTTTGATCGAGCGTTGGGCGTTGATCAATCTATCACTCAAGCCGCTTTGTCATTGTCTGATTTTTGGTTTTCTGATCGCACTCGAAATTATGTATCTACTTATCGTAAGATTTCATTCCACTTCTCAACTATCCCTAATATAAAGCCGTTTTATAACAATTCAAGACAACAAAAAAGCAAGAGGTCTGTCTTTGCTAATTAAGCTTGTTGGAACAATTTTTCTAGAGAGAGGTTGTATTGTACGTCCACCTACCTGGTCTGGTGGGGTTTGGGCTACATCCCATGTTCTAAATGAAAAAGATCTTTCCATGGACCCCTTCCTTTCTGTTGTTGCCAGCGCTTTCTCGGGTCGAGCCAGAATTTTTTATTAGAAAGGGCAAGCAAAGCTGAAGGTTGCTATCCCAATAGGTCATTGAGCGGAATGAGGAGAGGACCCAACAATCATACCACGGAGGTCAACAAAGCGTGTTCCCTTTAGATAAGATGCACCGTAGGCCATCCTCAGCTTTCTTAGTTTTTGATGAAAAACAAAACAAATCTTCGAAAGCGTTTCGTCACAGATTTTTTCACAAGATTTTAAGTCAGTGGGCGCTTCTAGTTAGGCTATAGGAAATCTCTCCAAAAATCTTTCCTACTCGCGATTCAATCCTGTTGCAATGGAAAGGAAGCTTCACAACCACAGTCTTATGACCTATTGATTGAGAATTCGAGTCATTAAATAATATTCTAGTGTATGAAGATAGGGAGATAGGTAATTTTTTTTTTATAAGTAGTTAATTTGTGTGGAGAGCTGACATTTGGCCGGCATTGCATCAACTAAGGTACTGGGATGAGATGACACTGGGATCGTTGTCGCTTCCAATGTTTGATCAGTACGTTCCTCCCTTAATCACCAAAGTCTCACTTAGCAAATTTTAGACACCAAACTCACGGACGGACGGTATTCTACTATCCACATTTGGCAATATTGTATTTTTCGTCTTAGCAAGTAAAGTACAACATTTCCAAGCAATATTGTATTTTTCATCTTAGTGGGTAAAGTTCCAATTGCATCAAACACAGACAGACGTAACTAAGTTTGCCCAACACAAAATTTGTGGCATCTTCTCACAATCAGGGAAACTTAAAAAAGGTTGTGTTTGAGTTCATGGATTTGAAATTTATTTATTTGTTGAAAAGATTTATAAAACTAAAATGTATGAATTTTAAATTCATTCAAATTAAAAAATTATTTGAAATTCTTCATTACTCACGTTTTTTAATTTGAATGTATATGAAATTTATCCATTTTTTTTTTTACAAATCACTCTAAAATATAAATGGATTTCAATTTTTTTTCAAATGCATCAATCCAAACATTATGAAAGGGAAATCAAATGTTTCATGTAATACACATAAGATATCAAAACACGTATTCTTCCTTTCGTATCCGCCCGAAAAGAAACGATGCACGGGGTCACAGGCACTACGTACCATCTGCATTTGTTTTTTATGGGAAAACTTATTAATAGCTTCAAAATACACCCAAGATTACATAAATCTAAACTGACTCTTTTGCCATAATAAAAAGGACAGATTGGAACTGAGAAAACAAAATGAATCTAAAAAATGTGGTCACCAAATATGCACTTTACAAGAAGATGGTCTTTGTCTGCTTTTCAACATATGGCACATTCTTTATAGTACAAATTAAGATTTATCACATATTTTTTGTTTCTTTCTTCCAATTTCCATTCATGTTTCTCATGCACTGTATGTGGTATGTACAAACCTCCCTCCTACATCCAAGACACAGAAATGAGCCAATAAGAAAGCAACTCACCTTACATTGGCAAATCCAACATGTCCAATCTCATAAAAGCCATCATATGCCGGACACAAGACATAACTAAGCACCCCAAAGATTATCCATTTAAACCTGAAAACAAATTCACATATCTAATTATGATGATACTTCATGATAGGTTACTCGAGCAAAATGCTTTATATTTGGAAGATATTCTATGAACCACTCGAGCAACGTGGCACACCAGACTCAAAAGGAAGTTGATTATTGCTTGATGTAACGGGGAATCAAGTGAAACTTCTATAGTTATTTCAGTCCCATCCCCGACATCGTTTCATAAAATTATCTCTTTAACTGGAACTTTTGTGTTGGTAATTTCTGGATGTGGGAACAGCAACAATGTTATAATTCATTAACAGAGTGCCCCGAAAATTGGTGAAATACATAGACTAAAGCAAAAGCATCACTCAGGTAAAATAGTAGCAGAAAGCAAAATGTTGTTACTAAGAAATCTTGACAGGGCATGAAGCCATTTAATTTCTTCATGGCACCACATATAATTGCACAGATAATCAGTTTCTGCTTCTTAAACCAATCAAGCATGAAGTGGTGAATATCTTTTGAAAACAAAAAGGAGACAAGCTACATCTATCTTTGAAGAACTGCTGATGAGGCTCTCTGGGAGTTGTCATCAGACCTATCATCATCTGCGGTACATTCTTCATTTCGGGTTCTCCAATGTGAATCTTTCAATTCTTCGGCATTGGGGAAGAGTAAAGGATCAAACTTAATATTTTCACCTCCCTCCTTCTTCAAGCTATCATTGATGCCATTGTAGTCAATCTTCTGCAGAATGTCTGGAAGAGCGTAAGTTCCATCCTTACTAAGTTTACCTCCCATTTCTATGTCGATAATGGCCTTGTGATTAATAATATCTCTGCGAAATTTATGAGATATGGATCCCATGAATGAATCATCTTCTTCAATGAATCACCCATTCACGGAAATTCACCAGTGAAGGTGGAGTTTTAGAAAGAAAGATTTCTCTAAGGTTCCTTATTATCCCATGATTGTATGGGTTTTCCTTCTTATCATAGCGGTAGCGGAAGTTCTCATATGTCGTCTGTCAATAAATCTGAATCAGTGCTAATTGACACATTCATTTTCTTCTTCAACCAAGAAGAACATATCGTGTAAAGATTGCATAGAGAAATCAGAAGCATACTACGAATATAGCTAAACTGAGTTGTCATCTGGATTTGTTAACAATGAAATATATGAGCTCATTTTTAAATGCCAGACAATGATCAATTAGAAAGCGGGTGTATTCATAGATATTAAAGAAGTCACATTGTCAGGAAATAACATTTTCAATATGCAATTCAACACTAAAAAATGAAAATGGCAAGCGAATGATGCAGCAAAAGTACAGCTATTTCTAAGCAACAAAATCCTTGCATGAATACCAGGTCAGCTCAATAATTTCCCCTTGTCATTATACTTCTCAACTGCAGTATCTGCTAAAATCTAAAAGCATTCTTGTCATTCTCTTCTAAGCCATACTAATATCCCATAGCTGAACGCACTACTACTGTGCCTGCGGCTTCAAAATGGCAATCAGATTATATATACAGTTTGAGATGGTTTATTTCCAAGTTGAATGCCTACAGATGAGATTCTTATTGGCCCTGAAAGCATGAAGCTAACTCACTTCTTTTAGCATGAGTCGTGGAGCATTCAGCACTCATAGAAGGATGTGGACTTAGTTGACATTGTGTTTACCATAAGCTTCAAATTCCTATACATTTCCACTTTGTTTTCTTATACCTGAGGGAACTATCGGTGCATGTGCACAATTTCTTTCAGAAACTACTGCTTTCTTGCAGGTGGTGAGAATTCAAACAATCACCCAGGCACAATTGTTGATGTGATTTCTTTGGAATTGAAGATAGTGAGGTATAATTAACCAAAAGGATTATCGCAGCAAATTGTTGTGTAGATAAATTCCTGCAACTAATCTCAGTCTATTGGATCAGTTATAAAAGCTAGTATAGAGGATCACTAGACAGCTCGTTTCTTGTTAAATAAGAATCCTTGAGGTTGAACCCAGTAAAATGTAACTCAACCTATGGAAGCCTTTATCCAATACTTTATTAAGTTAAACCGAATGGAGAAAAATAATATTAGTTAAATTTTAACTCATCTTACGTCACATCCTATTGGGTTCTTCCAACAGTAAACATTGCACATTTCCCAAACCATCTTCTATTTTCCATATTTTATTTTGTGATGGACAAACCCACTAACTTTTCAGGAAACCATCTTTTCTAAGCAAGTCCTTCCTGATTTTCCACATGTATCTATCTTAACATTTCCATTCCTATATCTATCAAAAATTACACAGATATATTCAAAATCTTATTTTTTTAATAATTTTTACGTTTAAATTCTTGAATGCAATGTAGAATTTGTTTCAGCTTCTCTTCTCTTCAAATAATATAAAAGATGAATCAAATAGTCATAACTGCATTTCTGTAAAACAGCAGCCACTTAGATCAATAAAAAGCAAAAGACACATAAACTATGAACTTAGAGCATAATAGAGCATGCTAATTGAAGATAATTCTAAAGGCTTAAACCAGATAGCTTAGCAAAAGCATAAAACCTTCAAATATAACTCATTCCTAACAAGATCTACATGCATTCAACTGACAAGGACTTGTCCTTTACCATTAGTGTACGTCAAAAAGATAAGGTTCAATTATCGTCATTGCACATTAACTCAAAACCAGACAATAATCATGAATTTTATAATCCATAGCTTGAAGAAATCACAGCTTTGACTTATGAAGTAAGAATGAAACCTGATTCGTCAAGATAAGGTAAAAGTGGAAAACACTAAGTCCACCTACGAACCAGACAGCAATAAAGCAATATACTATTAATATGACTGATACAATATCCTTTGACATGCTCCTCCAAATGCTTCCTGGTTGCTTACTTAATATTCAACAATGAAAAGGTAAAGACATATATGCACAAGGTTGTTGAAGTTGTAATGAACAGGATGAAGCACCGGTAATTACGCTGCAACCAAATGAATATCGAATAGGCACATTAGTTTGCATCCAAGAACTAAAGAAGACAGTATTTTGATGTCATTAAAGAATCAAATGTCTAAAAGAATTTGAGAAAAAAAAAAATCATATTTTCAGTAGTACATCAAAACATGAAGGCAATTAGTCAGATTATTGGTAAAGCAAGTAAATGACAAAGCAAGTTATTTAAAAATACTGGGAAAAGTGACAACAATCCCTCAAGTCATAAACAGGAAAATTTTACGAAGCATAACAATAGATTCCAGGATCAATTTTCTTAACAACAAAAATTAGCTCATCAAATTACTGTGTAGGATAACTTCCACTAGAACAATTTTTTATACTCGCTTCTTAAAGTCTTTTAGGAAATGATTTCAAGTCATATTCGAGCTGATTCAAAAATTCTTAAGCATGTCTAGAATGCATTAGTTACCCGATCAAATATTTGCTACGTTTGACTAATCGGACTTGGAGCGTCATTTTAATTGCACAAAGAAAAAAAATAATGCGAAGGTATACAAATTCCTACTATCTTGAAGTAAATAAATACAAAGAAAAAGAAGAGAATGATCTTAACCATTGTTTAACAAATTCAAATAAGTAGTTACTGACTTTCTTGATACATGAATGTGAATAAGCGTTATAACAACAATCCTAGATAATTGCATCACTAAGTATATGAATTGATAACGCAAGTGCATTATCTCAAGGTTGGTGTACAGATGTGGAAAAAAAGTTACTCTATTAGTTTGAGCATGCAATACCAAAGGTAATGTTCCAGGAATGATCAGGTACTAAATTATTGCAAATTAAATGGTTGAAAGTACTAATCCATGAGAGAGGACCATGTTTATGCTTTTTCGCTCTATTTTATCTTAAAAGTTAAATGACTTACTACTAATAGTTGCAAATTTACCATGATTAGCCATTACTAGCAAAAGTACAAATCCAAGAGAGAGGACCATGTATATGCTATTTCGCTCTACTTTATCTTAGAAAACATGAAAAGTTAAATGACTTGCTACTAATAGTTGCAAATTTACCATGTTACTAGCTTCTAACATTGTTGCAGATATAACCAATTAATCCTGACATATTCTAGTTCTGCATGAGATTAAAGCCAAGTCAGATGTCGCCAAGGCTCCAATCAAACCTAAAAAACTAGAAACTCAAATGCCTATCACAATCAGGATTTTCCCTTTACTCCCAGGATAGTTACACGTAAAAAATAAAGATAAAACATTAAATTGAAGAAAAAAGAGTTTCATCCAAACACCACTCAAAGACAAATAATTACCATTCTTAGTCTTACTGGGAAGGAAAAAGCTAGAACAGAAAAAGAAAGGATTGCACTAATTAGCTTAGTCTAAAAGGATAGATTAAACTTTAGCAAGACAAGTAAATGAATCCGGACTATTAAGCATAAAAGTTGCATAAGTCAAACAACTTACAACACCAATGCACTGACCCACCCAAGGACAGTGGTGATCAAACCTCTGGACACAGTTGTTGCAAATTGAGCAATGAGAAGAACGTGGTGGGCGATATAGTAAACAAGTGTCACAGTACTTGACCTTAACAGTCTGACCATTGACAAGGACATCCTTTGTTCTGGGTAATTTCAGATCGGGAGTTGCATTATTTATCCATTCCATGGATATTGAAGACGATGTTGATTGTTCTTCTGATTCAGGAGGCCGGGAGTTCCTAGGAACTATTCCAGGATTTGTCGCAGATGTCATGAAAAGAAAAGTCAAATCCTGTATAAATTGGCTTTACTTTAAGTTCAATTATCCTTGCAACAGAATATACATTACAAGTTTACAAAAATGATATGATTTTTCCTACCAACACTGTGAGGATGAATCCCACAACCAAAACAGCATGTCCGTAGACATAATCAACTTCTGACAGCCTCAGAAGCATTTTGATACACGAAGGTTAATGCAGGAGTCCCGATCAGGAAGGTAGATAAAAAAAGTGATGACCCATCAGGACCAAAGATAAATCTCCCTCCACACAAAAATTTCTGAAATAAGAATAAAACATTTATGAGCATGTGCAGAATGGCGAATGTTCATTAAACTCTTTCTATTTTGATACAGAAGGTTAATGCAGGAGTCCCGATCAGGAAGGTAGATAAAAAAAGTGATGACCCATCAGGACCAAAGATAAATCTCCCTCCACACAAAAATTTCTGAAATAAGAATAAAACATTTATGAGCATGTGCAGAATGGCGAATGCTCATTAAACTCTTTCTCTTTTCTTTGTTCCATTGAAGGCACAAAGGGGGCGCAACCGAGTTGCAAAAGTAACTTAAAAAAGAAGACAAATTACAATACAACTATATACCCATTCTAGAACAAATATCGAAGGTTGCTTGTTCTTCACTAGTGCAAGAAATGTACTTTTTAGTCCTTTTGGAAGGATGGATAAACTATGTTGACAGAACCTTATGACCTCGAGCTGAGGAACTGGACATAGAAATGATCTCCGAAGGGCCCTTGTTTCTGAAGCAGTGGTGGAGGATTAACTACTCACAAAAACCCAGTCAAGTGTCAATGTAGGGGAACAACTCCATCTTTCTTAACTATTATCGGAGGATTGGTTTTACAAAAGAAGAAAATATAAAGGAAGAAATAAACTACAAGTATCCAGAGGCATCGCTGAAATTTGTGGTTCTTTCATCAAGTTAAAGCAGCTATTCAGATCCACTGCATCTCAAACAAAACTTATCTTTCTTCAATATTGAACAAATGCATTATGCTTAAGTTACAAGAAAATGCGAGGATGAGCAAATCAAATATTACAAGCCCCTAAAGACAGGAACATCTAATAATTGAGCGGAAATAACACAATCATCACTCCTTAAAATAACATTCTATTATTTTAAGGTATGTTCACTATTGACAGATCAACACCAACTATTTGATCATGCCTATTTTAATAAGATAAACTAGAAATGTTGAGAGAGCGAAAAATAAGTAATCGAAACAGACGATGATGAAACATCTTTTCAGCATTGAATGAAAATCTGTAGCATTGAAGAAGATGAAAATTAGTTTCAGAATCTTATCTCTTGCCAAATTAAAACCAAGTTAGTGAATTGTACTTATAAAATTTGAAAGTGCTGTAATAGTAATTTTTTAGGTACACAAAAAATAACAGCCACGCTCATAACATGTACAGGGATCTAGTCAGGGAACAATTAAAGACATGATTGGCAATTAGATTATTATGCTCCAATATACCTTTCCTTGAATCTATGATAATATGTGGACAAGGGATTTCAAGCATTACATGTATCATCATGCATTTAAAAAAAAAAAAAAAAGGTTAATAAGTAATGAAAATATTACTACATTTTAAGAAAGCAAATCAGAAAAATTAAGGCTTATAATGTAGTCGATCCCTCAATAATTAGATAAGGTAGTAATATGCATATAAATGGAATTTGTGCAGACGGAAAAGTTGAAACAAGAAAACTTAATTAGCCCACATGAAGGTAAAAAAGAAAAAAATAGAAGAAAAAAATTGAAGGTAGGGAGCGAACAGAGGAGGATATCTTACATTTCGGCCCTTCCAAACTTGATAAAGCCTTTTCTTGGGAATATTGGAAGAGGGGGCCGGTGGTAAGGGTGGGTGGCCGTCAGACATGAATGTTGCAGTGCTAGTCATGATGATGATAATTAAAGTAGCAGTAGCCTCTCCTCTCCTCTCCTCTCCTCTGGTGGGATGGAGAAGATCAGATTCCAATGATGGATAAATATATATATAATTGGCCTCCAAGCTGTTAATCTTTATTCATTAGTATTTTACATGGGAAACAGCAACCATATGAGAGTTGCCGATTGATGAGGAGGTAAGAAGGATTGAGGCGGCAAAGGGGGTGGCAGATATGCATAGAGAGAGGGCGAGATATGGAGATTTCTGATCGATCGGTTCCACCGACCCACCCCGGCCAGACCCCTTTGTTTTTGTTTTTAGACCTCAAATAACAATTTCTCTGCTGCTCCAAAACTTTTGGGTGTATGCGTATTGTTTGATTGGAAGTTGGGATCGCAACGGTCCGCCATTGCCTGTATTTTCATTTGTCTAACTAAATTCAACCGATTTTTTCGCGCCCATCAATCAAAGGATTCGTCCACCATTGGGCATCAATGCTACTACGTGGCAAGAAATTTAAAAAATGGATAACAATGTTAGAAAATTCTACCATTCATTGAAAAATCATCCATTATACTTAATATTCTTATACAAGATAATATTATATATTTTAAAAATTTATATTGTATAAAATTTTAAAATCAACGCATAACATTTTAGACTACCTTTCACTATATAAAAATTTTATTCTCCCACGATAAGTGACATTTTGGACTAGCTTTAACTGTATGAAAATTTTATTCTTCTGCAATCAAATCATCCTATTTTGAGTATTTATTCGAGGAGAATTCTATAGTTCAAATTCTCTTGACTTTAACGGTACAAATTTTTAAAATATATAGTATTATACTGTACAAATCCTTAAAATATAAAAGAATGATTTTCTAAAAAGGATTGTAGAATTTTCATTTATTCGATATATATAAAACAAATTGTTTCACAGACCATTGCTTTGATTTTTCTAACCATGTTTAAGAAGAAAAATTGAGAAACAAGAATATAAATCATGGAAATTTCAGGCCTTCATCAACCATGTGTATGGGAGGAATCGTTGTGGGCAATTTCCCTCTTTATCTTCTACAAACTAAACTTTCAGCTTTGGATGATAATTTTTTGTTAATTATATCGAGGATTTAATTCCATTTCCACCGATCTTGGGTTCAACACAGAGCCAAAATTTGTTTCAGGCAGAGTAGTTCCAGAAATAATTGCAGGCCTGCCAATAAATTTCTTGCATACATAAAAGAACCTTATCGTATGCGGAGATCAATCCAATTTGTACATCATCTAACAAAAAGTTAAAATCATATTGATTCCAACCAATAAAACTGAAATTTGTTATAAAAAATAATACTCCTTCCGTCCTACTTTATTTATCTTTCTTTTTATTTTAATTTGTCTCAAATTATTTATCACTCTTTAAAAAAGCAAATAAATAAATATCAATTTACCTATTTTACCTTTCATGCAAGTTCTTAAAAAAAAAAAAATTAATACCATATTTCAACATTAATTACTCTCATAAACCATTTCAAATTTTGAAAACCAAAAAACCAACTACCAAATTTTGAATTTTAATTAAGAAACAATAATAAAAAAATAATTCTACTAGTTAGTCAAATATCAATTATTTTTAAATTGTGTATAAAATTGATCATGTCAAATAAATGAGACGGACAGCAACCATAAAAGATGCTCATGTCATGATGCCACAGAGATTCAGTTTCCCTCCCAATTTATACAGAAACCAAAACATTTCTTTAGCCTAGTCATTTTCCATAGCAAAGAACATGTTATCTACTGATTTTGCATGTGATAACCTTTAGTCCAACAGGCGGGCTCTCACTCAAGCAAATAATACAAGCTCAGAATTAGCTCTAGAAGCAAACCACGTCCTGAAGTGAAAGCAACCCTTCCGCATTCCCCTCAACAAGCAAAATGCACACTCAGGTACACAGTAAACAACGTAAAACAGATAAAACACATACTAGTCTGATGTTCGAGACTAGCAAAAGCTTAAGAAAGCTTTATAACAACAAAACCCCATATCATTCAGTTTCATGCTAGAGTTCTAAATTACAAATACACTGAAGAGAGCTACACAAATTACAAAGATTCCATGAGCTCTAATGCTACCTCACAAAATAAACTTTTCAAAAGTACTGAAAAGTTCAACAAAATGTAAAATTCAGAAGGTCGCATTCCATTCGCATGGAGACTCTTTCCCTTTCGTCAACAGCGATATAACTGAAAGAAAGAAAAGTAGAATGTAAGAAATGGCCTGAGATCAAACAACTTTTCCTCCTAAAAACAAAAACGTTACATCCAATAGTGAAGTTCTTAACGGATTGCATATTTGTGATTTAGAACTTCTTTAAGTTTCAAAATTTCCCAAAGTTAAATAAGAAACTGCAAAGAAGTTTGCACATCAGACATGCTTTTTGTAAAAAACAAAAGTATCTTGAACCCAATAGTAGCCAAGTAATCAGAAAAAAAATTAAGGATATCCAGTTTCGCTGCTTCTCCAAAAAGAATATTCAAACCAAACCATCCAGAGGAAAATTAATCAGTAGACGCTTCTGCCATAATAGCAATTTCTTTCCTCTGTCAGTAATTTCAGCGCAACTAGAAACATATATTGGATAAAGAACAAATATTTTTTTTAACAAAATCATAATTTCCTTTCACAATTCTCTTGTCAATTAGAGAACCAGAGACTTCTATCAAATACCTATGAGTAGCAAACAGTGGAAGAGACACAAGTTATTAAAAGTTTAAGGCATCTGATTAAGAGAATGATTTGAAAGAATTATCAAGAAAAAAGGAGACAAACAACAACTTAGTATCAAATCCCTAACATGATCGAGTATAACACAAAACAAGCTTCACTTTGACTGTCTAAAATTATCTCCTGTGTCTTCAATCAACTATTTATCTTGTTCCATAAACCCACTAGTTAACTCAAAAGCGTGAACTATTTACAAAGGTTATTGACGGTTTAAACCATTTGACAAAACCCACTTAGCCTTCTCAGTATTCAGTGAGTCCAATTATGCTCTCATGATTATGCTTCTATGTCATCAATGATACTAATAAGCCTTTTCAGCAGTCACCCCACTTAACGGTTCATTTTCAATTAGGCCAGCCATCAAATGGCTTCATATAAAGAAAAAAGTAATTCTACCCAGGATTTATCAGTTTTACAGCTAGAACACTCCTGACCGTCCTCTCTAGGTCACTAGAATATTCTGATTGCCACATTATCAAAAGCCCAGTAGAAGCCTCCCTAGTCCAATTGTGTCATTACACCAAGTCTTAGGAATGGGAGGTCATGGGCAAACATGGTCCATGCAATAAGCCTTTTTTTGGGTGAGTAAAGTTTTTTTATATGTTTAAGAATGAACCATCACCAAGTCATGACATATGTATCTATATGGAGATACGACTCGTTTTCTCGAAAGACTGGCTGCCAATAAACATTTGGTGAACAACTATGGTTCATAAAGCGAGCATTCTCACAATTTTTTGCACTAATAACAAGTGGAAATGGGGCTATTGCATGCTTAGTTAATAAATCATCTCAATTTCCAGCAAATTAACTAACCTATGGAAAGTAACTTTGACCCTCTAATAAACCATCACCAAGTCATGACATATGTATCTATATGGAGATACGACTCGTTTTCTCGAAAGACGGGCTGCCAAGAAACATTTGGTGAACAACTATGGTTCATAAAGCAAGCATTCTCACAATTTTTTGCACTGATAACAAGTGGAAATGGGGCTTTTGCATGCTTAGTTAATAAATCATTTCAATTTCCAGCAAATTAAAAGATCAATAAGAGCAAGCAAAAACTAATTACCTTCAATACAATACTAATCATTAGTAGAAGTAACCCCTGCACTTTGCAGACCCGCACAAGCACTTCTTCCTCCTATAACTTGTTTGATCAGATCGAATTATCCCGTAATCAAAAGTCAACTCTTGCATGGGAGGTACATGTCTGATGGCAAAGAAAGCAATATGAAGATATGAATCATTGTTGCTTTCTTGTACGACTGGCTGCCAATAAACATTTGGTGAACAACTATGGTTCATAAAGCGAGCAACATTCCCACTATTTTTTGCACTGATAACAAGTGGAAATGGGGCTTTTGCCGACTCAGTTGAAGGATCATTTACAGGTTCCAGTGGTTCATAAACCCGAGAAGAATCAAAGACATAGCCATCTTCATTTTCGCTAGCAAGCTCACTTACCCTGGATGCATCAACGACATCTCCTGCATACTCACAAACAAAAGCCCCAGCACGGATTGGATCCCAAGATCTAAGTCATCCCAACCTTTGTCCTTTGTTTTAAACACTTCCAAACGGACTTTCAAACCAGCCTGAGACATTCGATTCCGGCAATTAGGAGGGCATGAGCAAGTCTGGCCACACTCATATATTAAAGATTTGTAACTCATTAGGACTCCAAGCGAACTATAGGGTACATAGCCTCCGTTTCTCTGAATGCAAGGGCAATTCGAATCACCAGGTTGACATCCACCAATGCAATGACAACCTGTAGAAGGTTTAGGTGAAGAGAAAGGCTTCGAGTACTTGAGGGTTGGAATGTATGTGAAATAAGCAGGTCCCTTTTCATCATCAACATCATTAACAAGAGAAACAAGTTGACTTTCAGCCCCTGAAGTTAAGTCTGGCAGGATAACCCCAGACCTTGAAGTAACTCCATCCTTCCACTGCTGAATTGATTTCCATAATGTAAAGGCTGATTATTATATGGACCGAGATGTGTAGGTCCATGAGTTCTGGATTTTATAAACGCCATCATAAACATATATCTTGCCTGTTGAATTAGCAACATCTTTCAAACCCCGAATGACTCTCACTTCATTGGCTCGATGCAGGCTCTTTTCCATAGCAAGATTGCCCCTTTCCAGCTTCTGATCAAACATCTGACCATCTCTCCTTTGAACTCCACCCTGGCCGCTGTAAATCAACACGTCTCCATCATTGCCCTCATCATCATATCCACCGGATGATACAATGCTGACTGCCAGAGGTTCTTCATCCATGGTAAGTTTAACACTCATATAATCAATCCCAGCCATACTTGGAGCATGCAATCCTACCAAGCACAGTTCCATCCTAAAGAAAAAAATGTCACCAACTTCGACCCCTGGTACGTGACCAAACCTTTTCAGAGAATTTGTGCGGACCCCTTTATTGGTCATCAAGGTTGTCGCAGCCCTCAAGTCTGGGCGCCTCGTAGATCCTGGAGTTGGATCTTTTGCTTCTCTAGTCCAATTGGGTGAGTTTTCTCCTAAGCAGATCAAAAATCAATAGTATCCGTTGAACGAGCTCCTTATCGCCATTAGATTTTTTATCTGGATCCAACTCCGCAAGTCTAAACACAGCAAGGATTCCATTAGCCTCTGAATCCACATCAACCTCTGAGAAGGATTCAAGCTGTTGTTGGGCTCTCCTGGTCCTCTTTTGTAACCCACCACCCTTTTTCCTCCTTCCACTGCTTCCAGCTTCTACATCATTCACGTGCATGCTAAAACCACTGACATATGGCTCGCTATGATTCTGAGAATCGCTGTAATCATCATCGTCTTCTATGACTATACCTTGTCCTGTTCTATTTCTGTTGCCCCTCCTTGAACGCCCGGCATCCCCATTAATGGATGCACCTTGTGGAGTTCTAAATGCATTCAGCGGAACAGGGGAGGGTATAGTAGAAGTGTTGCCGAAACCATAAGGCCCTGGTTGACCGGCTGCAGTGTTTTGATTATTATGAGAACCATTTGATACCGAAAACGGGTACAAGGGTGATACTCCAGGTGGAAATGGACCAGTTGGAGGAACACAAACAAAAGGTGTAGCATGTGGGTTTGAAACGGAACCCATACCAGGAGAGGAAGGAAACATTGGGACAAGACATCTCAGAGGCCTTACATCCAACACCCTAGACTTATCAATAGACCCTGATGGAGGAACTGAATCTGAACCCAAACCACCTTGCTCCATTAAATTTAAAACCCCCACCCCCTTAACAAGTAGTATCACCTTTTAATGCTTTAAAGGACCAGAAAAACAACCAATCAAAGTGACACCTCACAAGTTAATTTATAAAAGAAACAACAATAAAAAGGGATGGAGAATAATACAAATAGACAAGCCTCCTCACATAATTCCTGTAATTAACATCAAAGGTGCAAACTTTAGCCCAATTAACCTTCTGCACATACAAAAACAAAAACAGCAAAAAAAAAATTATCAGGGTAAAGTAAAAAAGAAAAAATGATTAAAATTAGAGAAATCCCACTCAAATTTATAATTTTAAGCCCTAAATAGCCAAATAATACCCACAAAAAAGAAGACATAATGGTTATTTAAGAAGCATAGAAAAGTTTCCCAGAAATAAAAGTGGAAGAACTGAGAATCTAATTCGTGGTTGAAATCAAAGAGGGTTTTTGTTTTTTCACGAGATCTGAATGGTTTCAGACTTGGATGGGTAAAGGAGGAGCCCTAAAAGTACAAAGATCATTTGTATACGAAAGTGGGATGCGGAAAGACCAAGTTAAAGAAAAAAAAGCCATACGAGGAGCGGAAAGGAAACAGATTTTCCAAATGTACAGTTGAGAATTTAGCTGTTCTAAGGTTTTTGTGGGGATGCATACTCGCAGACAGAGAGTTACCTGGTGGGTGAGAGAGAGAGAGAGAGCGCGAGGAGCGAGAGAGAGAGTTTGGAGTTCTTTGGTAAAATTCGTGTTGTTCTCCGAAATCGAGAAATGTTAGAAGTACCCAAGACCCAAGTGCAAGTGCAACTATTGAGTTCCAATACACATGGCCGCTTTTATTTTTCTGAGCAGTTTTGGAGTAGGGCCCGAGTGTTTATTGGGTTTTGTAATTTGGGTTTTAATATGGGCAAATTCCATTTGCAGTCATTTTCCACGTCACATACATGTCATTCAACAAACACCCCTCCATGCCTCCATCTTTGCTTGAAGTGTCCAACCGACCATAAATATTACAAGTGTATGATGTGTGTGGGGTTTTAAAAAATTAATAAAAAATAAAAAAGAATTTTTATGTACGTTATTAATAGTCGAGGAATTAATGGTGGTTATATAAATATATTTACAAATTTTTATCTTCTAATAAGGGTATAATAAGTAACTTATAAAGTGACGGATACTAATAAAGAAAGCTAGGATTATAGACACACTTTAGGCTGACAAAATTAAATTTACTTGAAAAATAAAAGTTTTAGAAATCATTTTTATTTAGGCAATAAGTAATGATTTTTGATGAAGAGAAAATTATAAAGGTATTTACTTGATTTTATCAGGAAAAAAAATTACACCAAAGTAGTTATAATTTGTAAAGAGAAGAACATGATGATAGAAGAAGATATATATATATATATATATATATATATATATATATATATTTAAAGAACTAAAATTACACCAAAATTGCACTAAATATCTTGCATTATATAAAGTAGTAATGTTCAGACTTTATATATAGTATATAGATATTCTTCTTTACAAAAAAAAAAAAAAATTAGGAAAAAGGAAAATTCATAAAAAGCAATAGAATGAAAAATAAAAAAAATGATTAGATGGAATGAAAAAGAAAAAAAGAATAAAATTAGAAAAATCAGAATAAAAATAAGAAAAATAAGAATAAAGGTAATAAATTTTAAAAATTAAAGAAAATGTTTTCTTAGATGGATTGGAAAAGAAAAAAAATCATATTAAAAATAAGAAAAAAAATTATGGGATAAAAGAGAAAAATAACAATCACAAATTTTATCAAAAAATTAAAGGTTAAGAGAATGAAAAGTTAAATAAAAATGGTGGATGGAAACTAAGGGAATGAAAAGTTAAATAAAAATGGTAGATGGAAACTAAGGGTGGTGGTATGGGGTGGAAGGGCTGGGTGTGACAGATTGGGAAGTGGGGGAAGGATTAGGTGGGGCTTTGACGAGTTACATTCAATGATATAAAGGTCAAGTGGTGGGTGTTAGAGGCAATAGATCGGTAGTCGAGGGCTAAGGATGGCAGCGGGATGGGAGTGGGGATGGCACTAAAGGGGCTACTATGGCTAATGGGATAGGACGATGATTTTTTTTTTTTTTGAATTTGACCCCAAATTTTGTTTAATTTCATTTTGTCTCTAAAAGTAATTGAATATAATTCCATTGGAATTTATTAAGGGAAAATTTGGAAAGGTGAGAGATGCCAAAAATTTCTTAACCTAGTTCATTTCTTCACGCGTGACATTCAAACTTCCATCATTAAAGGGATTTTTTGTCTCATGGGTCAATTGAAGTGAAAGCACATGGGGTATTTATAAGTTTTTGAACCATAGGGGTATCATAGAAAATGACCAAATTATAGGATTTAAGTAGAATTAGTCCTTTTGATATACTTAGCTATTTAAAATATTACATATCTAAATCTAACCTTAGTTTACTAAATCTTAAAAACTAATTAAATATCGATTGAATTTAGTTTCAACAATGGCCGCTCTTCAGCATTTTGCTAAAAAGTATCCTTCTTTTGCTAATGTACTCAATTCTCAAGAACCTTCTATTCCATATAAACAAGTGAGTTCCTATAATAGGGAGCCTGCAATCTCGTTCTCTCAAGAGGAGGTTTGAAGACTTGTCAAACCTTTTTAAATTTGCACTTGTAGGGAAATTCATATGTGAGAGACCAAGGATGGAAGTGATTCGTAGAATTTCCAGACAATTATGTTCAAAAGGGATTATTCATTGGGTCTTCTTGATTATAAACAATGTTCTTCTGCATTTCACAAAATACTGAAGATAACTATTTACGCTGCTGGTTGAAGGGAAATTTATTCATAGCTGGTTATTCTATGATGGTGTTAAAATGGACATCAGATTTTCCTCCAAAGGTTGATTCTCCTATTGTTCTAGTTTGGATTAATTTTGAAGGATTGCCTATTATTTTCTTTAAGAAGCCAGCTTTATTCTCCATTATTCAAGCAAAATGAGTTCCTTTAAAAATTGATGTAGCCACATATGCCAGATTGAGGACAAGAATAGCTAAGGTCTGTGTAGAGGTAGATCTTCTCGTAGCTGGGTCTATGGCTGGGTGCAGGAGATAAGAGGCATAGGTAGAAGATCACCTATGAAGATATGCCCCAGTATTGTACGCGATGCAAGAGGACTGGGCATGATATATATTCATTTCTACACAGTTAATGATGATTGAGGGAAAGCTAAAGTGTTGCCACCAAAAGCTCAGCCTGTTAAGGAAGTAGTAGATTTCTCATATGGTAGAGAGAATAAGTTTAGGTTTAAGTTCAAGAAATTCAAAGCATGCTGCAAACAAGGAAGATAAAAATTCAAAAAAGAAAGCGAGTCAATGGTATCTAATGCAGCTGTCACTATAAATCAAGTAACAAAAGTGGATCTTACTCATTTGAATCATTTGAATTCAAACTAGTTCACTATTTTGGATAATGAATAGGAAGAACAAGATAATCTAGATGATACAGAAGATCAAATTTAAATTTCTTGCCCTAACATTGCAAACCCTAACACTAACACCAGCTTGAAATTAATAGAGAAGGATAATCATGTTGCACATTGTAATTTTTCTGGACTTGGTATTTATCTAGAGGCTATTATTGATCCTAGTAAAATTCCTGTTAGAAGATTGATCATGGAAGCCTAAAATTATGCTTTTGATTTTGATAAGGTTTCAAAGTTGCAGAGGAATTCTTAAATGGAAGTTTGGAAGGAATTTTCAAGTAATTTAGTCACCTTTAGCAACCTATAGCTGCAATTGCATGAACCAAAAAGCACAGAAGATCAGGAAAACATATTCAAAAACTGTTTCGAGAGTTCTTAACCAGCCCCTTTTCTTTGTTTATAATGAATACTTTGATTTGGGATGTTAGAGGTATAAGTAATAAAGCTTTGTTGGCAGATAAGTTTTCATGGAAAAAATATAAATATATTTTAGATAAATCAAGATGTGTTAATCTTTAATTATTAAAGATAAACACATCACTCAAACAAATATATCATTAATTGGAATACAAATCCTTTGTTTTTTCTCAAACAGCATGCTTTCATTACTACTAAAAATCAATTACATAATCTTATAAGGTAACTACCCTAAGATCATCCTGGGCTTTTCTGGTTAGCCACAAGGAGGAAATTTGCTTTCCACCTAACACTAGACTTCAGTTTTACAACAAATTTTGCTAGTTCATGACTAACTTGATTTCCCTATCTTTTAATAAAGGAAAAAGAACACTTGGTGAACTCTTTTTTGAGCTCACAAATGTCATCTAGCAGGGTTCCCAACGAGTTGTGGCATAAACTTATCCACCCCTAGTTTTAGAGAGCAACTGATTGCAATCTATTTGGAAGGTGACATTATCCCAGCCCTCATGTTTAGCTTTGACCATTGCCATCCTCACATAACAAGCTTCAGCTATCTCTGCTTCTAATAATTGGTGTACAGGTTCTGCCCATATGTAATTGATCACACCTTCTTTATCCCTGGAACTACGCCTAACCTTGTTCTGTTGAGCTCTTTGCTGGTAACGGCATCAGTGTTCACAAGAAAACTTGAGTCAGTTGGTGGTTTCCATCTGCAATTCAATTGTCTTGACACCACTTCTTCTGCAAAAAACTCACTATCATTCAATGAAACATTTTTGAATTCTTCCCATTCATGCAAAGCTTTGTTGACAATCTCCAATCCCTCATTTGCTTTCCCATTGAAGCAAAAGTCATTCCTATTTTTCCATAGTTGCCATAAGAAGTTTGCAGTGAGCTCAATATGTCTCATTCCATCATTTCTGGATTGAGCTTCTTGTAGATGGTTTCCCACCAACTCCAGAAATTCCACCTTTCCTCTTTGAGGCCATCCCATTGAATTGGAAAAAGTTTCTAGTTTTGCTCTACCAACTTGCAATGGAAAAGAACATGCTCCACAGTTTCGACTTCTTTCCCATAGCCTTGACAGATGGCATCATATTTTCTTGTTCTTCTATGCACTGCTTCCTTAGTTGGCAAAATCCCCTGCAAGCATTTCCATATGAAATGTTTCACTTTATGCTTAATATTCAGACTCCATAACATCTTCCACACATCAGTATTCATTCTCCTCCTGCTCGATTCCCCTTCTTTACAAGTTGAGGTTGAGTTCTCCAATTCATGCAGCTTCTTTCCTTGAACATAACCAGATTTAACAGAGAAGTCCCCGTGCTTAGTGTAACTCCAATAAAATCTATCTCTCCCTCCTTGGATGTTGAGTAGAATTCTTTGTATCAGATTACAGTCATGTTCAGAGAAGATCTATTTCAATAATTCAACCTTTCACTTATTACATTCTCAATCAGTTCATTCACATATTTCAATCTGCAATTAGGGGGTTTAGAAGAGCTGATTTTGCCATTATCAGAGCTAGGAATCCATTTGTCCCCCCAAATCTTCACTTTCCTCCTATCCTCAATTCTTATTCTTAAACCATCTTCCACTAGCCAAAATACACTTCTAAGTCCTTGCCAAAACCAGTATTCTCCACTTCTTCTTTTTTTTTAGCTTTTAGTAAAGAGGAGCTAGGAAAATATTTCCCATTAACTACCTTACTAACTAGCAAGTTTGGATTTTTCAACATCCTCCAAACTGCTTAGCTATTAAGGTAGTGTTAAAGTATTGGATATCCCTGAACCCCAAACCCCATCTTTCTTTAACATCTGTAAGCCTGTCCCATCTTAACCAATGCATCTTCTACTTGTCTTTATCACTTTCCCACCAAAATCTAGCCATACTTTTGGAAATACTCTCACATAGGCCTTTAGAAAGTCTAAAGACAGACATGACATAAGCTGGAAGATGGGACATAGCAACAGATTTCAACAATACTTCCTTACCTGTTGGACTTAGAATCTTGTTCTTCCAATTCTGGATGTTGTCATTCAACCTCTCCTTAACGTAGCTGAAAACTCCATTCTTATACCTTCCAATCACTAGAGGAAGTCCAAGGTACTTGCCTTGACTGACCAGCTTAATTCTTGTTAATGTCTCTCTGACTTGCATTTTGGTGACCTCATCAGTGTTCTTGCTCACAAACATACCGGACTTCTCCATGTTCACCATTTGTCCAAAAGTTGCTTCATACCACTTAAGAATTCTTTTCAGTTCTTCCACCTCGTTTGCTGCTACTTTACAAAAAAAATCAAAGAATCATAAGCAAAAAATAAGTGAGAAACTATTGGGCTATCCTTCGCAATTTTAATTCCTAATAAAGATTCCTCCTGATAGTTTGTTTTAACAAGTTAGATAGGGCCTCGACACATAACAAAAATAAATAAGGGGACAGGGGGTCCCCCTGTCTAATGCCCCTAATGTCCCTGGTTAGAAGGGATAACATACCTAGATTTTTGCCCATTAATGATGAAAGAGTAAGAGACAGAAGTAACACAACTCATAATCCACCTAATCCAAATAGGACTAAACCCCATTTTGAACATCACCTTCCTAAAAAAATCCCATTCAACCCTATAGTAGGCCTTTGCCATGTCAAGTTTAATTGCCATGTGACCATCCTTTCCTTTTCTCTTATTATTAAGGTAGTGAAAGATTTCATGAGCCACAATAATGTTATCAAGAATTTGTCTACCTGGCACAAAAGCATTTTGATTTTGTCTAATGCAATTACTGAGGATGGGTTTCAATCTATTGACAAGGACCTTAGAAATAATCTTCTAAAGAACATTGCAAAGACTTATAGGCCTATAATGAGAAAGGTTTCTAGGGGTGGAGATTTTAGGGATGAGAGTTATAATGGTTTCATTAATAGATTTAGACATATAACCAGAATGAAAAAAACTTTTAACTGCCTTTGCCACATCACTACCAATAATCATTGCCAGAAAAGCTTAGAAGAAAGCAAGAGACATACCATCAGGGCTAGGGGCCTTATTAGGGTGCATTGAAAAGAGAGCCTTCTTGATTTCCATCTCAGTTACAGGCCTAGTTAAAGACAAGTTCATTTGCTCTGTTATTGCCTAGGGGATGCCAATGAGGATTTCATCATTTGTTGAGGAAGTAGAGATTGTGAAGAGTTTCTGGTAGTAATTAACAATCTCCTCCTCTGATGTGCAAACCTTACCACTGTCATTCACTAGTTGGCTTAACTAATTATGTTTCCTTCTAGCCAAAGTGCAGGCATGAAAAAAAATTGTGTTTTTATCTCCGAACTTCAGCCACTGAACTCTGGATTTTTGGTGCTAGAACATCTCTTTACTTTTGTAAGCTTGATGCAGTTTAGCTTTTAAAGCGCGGACTTGATCCTTCACACTCCCATCTTTGCTCATTTTAATTACTCTGATTTGATTTTTAATCTCTTCAATCTCATTCTTAGCATTTTTGTACGAGTTTTTTTTATTCCACTACTGCAAAAGCCCACCTATACTTTTTCAACTTGCTGGTCACCTTGAAAGTTCTAGATCCCTACTGATTCTGTTTCCCAACCTCATCAATGATCCCTTCAGTCTCTTTATTTAAAAGCCATCTTTTGTCAAACTGGAAACTTCTTCTTCTTCTTACTGGAGTATGAACTGTATCCAGTAAGATCATACTATGATCTGATGCCACATTATCAATATGGAAAACTTGTGCTCTCTCATGTTCAGCAAACCAATTCATGCTACCCAACACCTTATCTAATCTTTCCTTCACCTCACCTTTATTCCTCCACGAATTGCACCATGTCCAAGGGTTACTATTGAGGCCCAGATCAATCAAGTCATTCTTATCAATGAATTCAATAAAATCTCTAAAGCTCTAGTTCTCCCTTAGCCTACCTCCCTATTTTTCATCATGATTAATGATATCATTGAAATCCCCCATGCACACAAAATCATTCCCCTCACAAAACTAAATAAACATCTCCTATTAGACAGCATATCCCATTGATTTTTCTTAACCCTATTGTAAGTACTCTCGTATGCACCTATGCAGCACCAAATTTTGCCATCATTCACATTATTTAGTTGCATTTCAATAGAACATTCAGTGTGCAAAATATGTTCAACCTTTACTTCATTGTTCCAAAACACTGCCATCCCCTATTTCCTACCTAATGGATCCACAACATACATGTTTTGATAACCAATTTTTCTTTTAAATTTTTCCATGAAGAGTTCATTGTTCTTAGTTTCTAACAAAGATAACACATTTGGAGAGTGAATGTGAAGTACCTCCTTTAATCAGGGAGCTGTCAAGGGACTCCCCGCTCCTCGACAGTTCCACACCTAAACCTTCATTGGGACTTGGGAGCCCCATTTAGGTAGGACTCCTCCACCTCCATGAGTTTACTATTCAAATCCTTAGATAGTAACCTATTCCTCTTCCCTAGCTGCTCCTTTTCAATCTCCGTGTCTTTTGTATCAAGCACGACTTTATAAATTGAAGTTTCCTCTTACCAACTAGTTCTGGGCCAACATAGTCCACATTCCTGTCCTTCAAGGGTTTCCTGATGATCTTTAGTTCTTTCCCCTTTCCTTTAGATTTCTGTTCCACATTTTTCCTGTTCCCCGGGTTTACCTTTGAGTTGTCATTTGTCCCCTTAACCTCTCCTCCTTCAATTGCTTTGTTTTCCCATATCGCATGAATATTGTTGGGACTCTCCACCATCACATCCTTATTTTTCCCCTAAAACTCGTCACTTTCCCTCATTTCTGTACTTTGATCTTCCTTTTCCATCATCTGCAGCCCTACAGTACCTGCTAACATTCTTCCATCACTTCCACACTCCTTTATTTTAGCCCATTCTACAGTAGAAACTGGCTTCGTAGCATCCTCGCTAATGAGGATAACATTCACCCTTTCTCGTTCCACTGGCTTTGTTGAGTTCTTTATCTCGTTGGGAATCATACCTTTAGTATTCTTCATCATCAACATGTTTCCAGAATTTACAATGAGACAGGCATTCCTCTATTTAGGAGGGGCGAAAATATTAATGGCATTTGTTCTCATCCCAGGCCCAAATTGAGGCAAGTTGCTACTTGATATCCTTTCTTTTGTGCCAAGGCAACTATTTTCTACATATCCGACAACACCACATCTATAACACAAATCAGGACAACGTTCATACCTGAATTCTACCCACTTAAGCAGTCCTTCCATCCTCACTGGGGTTCCCCTAAGCAATGGTTTAGAGAAGTCAATTTCCACCAAAGCTCGTAGGTGTCTACCTTCTTTGCTTCCTTCCTTGTGGAATTAATACCTTTAATACTTTGCCAAAAACTGAGCTAATTTTCTCACCTATTTCTTTTATGATCCAGTGAATAGGTAGATTCCATAATTGGACCCAGATTAGTCCCTTGTTGAAAGTCTCTTTGTTGAATTCATTACCAGATTCCCATTTCTTTAGAATCATAGCCTGATTATCTGAAACATATGGGCCCTTTTTCAAGACATCGGTGAAGGTAAAGTGAGTGATGTAACAAATTGACTCCCAGTTCAATGACACTCAGATTCTTTGGAAAACTCCACACATTGTTCACATAAATTTTGACTCCTGTGAAATTGATAGCTTTCTCTCCTAAAATCTTACCTATTAAGCTTAGTTTACCTCTCTATTATTCCTGCAGCATCCTTTAGATCCAACCTTATCTCGCTTATTTCCTTCTCGCTAAGGGTGAATTTCTCCATGACAACCAAATTCATTTTCTTGTCTTTCTTCCATCAGTGATAAAACCCTCCGATCTCCCAGTTAACCTTTATGAAGCTATTGAAGATATCTGAAAGTTGTAAGTGTTGAGATTAGTCCTACTTTATTCCATGCAAATCCAAATTAGACAGATAAATTTCTTACGCTTAGGGAAGGAGAGTCTGCCATTCTATGACAACTAACGGCTAATGATCAAATAAGGATGGTGGAAGTAAATCCAATTTAAAGTCTATCCTATTTCATGCATGTTGATTAGTCCCAAAACTCCTATATAAATTTTATATTAGCCAAGGAGCCAGGAGAATATGGGAAAAGTAAATATAGGATACCAGCAATTAGACTTGAGGGCTTTTCTCTCAATATTAAAAGCGATAGGTTAGTTTGTTATATCGGTAGGAATTGAGTAAAGAAAATATAGTACTCAATTGCTATGTGACAAGAATATAATTTGTGTAATCTTCTCAAGTATTCAATGGAAGATTGATAATTTCTCATTTATTTATTTGGTTGAAGATTTTACTGTTTTATATTATTGCTATTTGACAGGAATATAATTTGTGTAATCTTCTCAAGTATTCAATGAAATATCGATAAATTCTCATTTATTTATTTATTTATTTTATTTTTATTGTTTTATATTATTGAGTTAATATTATTGTATTAATTTTTATTTTTATTTTATTGTTTTATATTATTGCGTTAATATTATTGTATTAAATTTATTTTTTATTTTTATGTCTCTTGATTAATCGGAGGTGTTTTCTTGAACATACATTGAGGAAAGTAATTAATGAATAATTTATATTAAACATATATATAAATTATTTAAGAGTATGAATCTATCACAATTTAAACAATATTTTTTTATTTATTTTAACCGAAAATACCCAGGTGGTGATATTTTATTAAATTGACAAGAGTGTAAGTGATTACAATGCTTTATGGATGGGTTTCTTGAGCATCAAGCTGCAAATGGCCTTTTAGTGCTTGAGAAATGGTACGGGAATGGAAATATAAGTCTATACAATTTGAAGCACTGTCTAGCTTAGCTAAGTAATCCACCACTGTGTTTGCTTCTTTATAAACGTGTGAAATTGTGTAATGGTTTTGGCTGAGTTGACGTCCCACGGCATGAATTGCCCACGGCGTTGCTCCTTTGCCAAGGATGATTTGATATAGGCTCTGTGAATCTTTTTCAATATGCACTTGCTTGATATCATGTTCTTCACAAAGTCGTAATCCATGGAGGAGTGCTACTGCTTCAGCTTCAAGGTTGTACCATAAAGACTTAGTCAAAAATCCAAGTATTACTTGGCCGAAGCTGTCTTGAACTATTCCTCCCATCTCGGATGGCCCCAAGTGAAGATCCATCAACATTCATCTCGAGACCACGCATTGGCTTCTTTTATGAAACTGGCAATGGTTGACAGGCGGCTGGTTGAGTAATATAAATGGTGAGTGATGAAGCCGTGCTAATCGAAGCTTGATCATGATGAATCGAAAGCGGGCTGCTCGCTGTGATTGCTGAAAGCATGCTGTGCACATTGTGAATTACCCATTGTGGCCTGATGCTGTGACCCTAAAAAATAATCCGATTGCGCGCTATCCAAATATATCAACATACATGTGCTGGGATGATTGTGCTCAACTGTCCCGGCAAAGATTTTGAGGACTGCAACCACCAAGACTGAAGCTGGTGCAAAAGTGTCTCCATGATTCTTGGTGGAATGTCTAAGGCAGTTGCAAAATGTTTCCAAACTTGCTGCGCAAATCTGGAAGTTACAAAGTGTGATCTGGAACCTCTTCTATGGAATTGCAGAAGGCGCAAATGGACCATCGAAGCCCGACTGTAAAAGAATATTTGCCAAAGGGATGATGGCATTAAGCAGTCGCCATAGCAAGATTGACATCTTCAAGGGGATCCAAGCGCTCCATATATATTTTCTCGAGATTGTCAAGGCTCCATGCTAGCGAACAACTTCATACGTTGAAGACAAAGTGAATCGGCCCGAGGACATTCTGATAGATTTCTCAATCTATAAAAACGAATTTAATTTGTGCATAAATAATATCACAAAATATCAAATGCCGAATAAAATCAAGGAACATACCTCCAGCTATTGATGTTGTTGGGTCACTGTAAAATAAAAGGAGAAATAGAAAAATAATTTTTGGATACTTCTAAACCTAGACAATCTGATATGATAGTGTATTTTCTGATAGAATGTCAGGCTTAGGGACCCAAAATACTCTGTATACTTATAACGTTTTTAACGTTTTCCATCAGAAAATGTAAGCAGTTACAATAAATAGTCATCACAAGTGTAATAATTATCACAATGTGATAATTATCACAAGATATTTATTAAGTCAGATTGATAAATATCATAATTAAATATTGGATCAAATATTTGGAATTTAAAAATAAAATCACATGGGATAATTACAAAAATTCCAAAATTTCTCCCACTTGATCCACATATTTTATTCGATATACAAACTATCAAATCTCACAAGTAAGATCCAAAATACATGAATCATGGCGACAAGTTCTCTAAGAAACAAGTATTATCTTCCATGTATTACTATACATTATGTCTCTTCAATACTAAACATTTATGTGATAACATACCTTAATAAATAAGCCTTATGCTTATTATAGGTCCAACTTAAGTGTGTTTTTCTCAAATAACTAAATAAGTATGCGCAACTGAATATAAAAGACACAACTGAATAAGAGTTTCAATGGAAATATCAAATGTACGTACATGTAAAATGAGGTCACATCATGGAACCAAGTCCCATAATCTAACTATCCCTAAAAATCTTTGGTGGCATGCCTTTAGTCAAGGGATCGGCAATCATCAATTCAGTGTTAACGTATTCAATGACCACTTTATTTTCTTTAACATGTTCTTGAATGGTTAAGTACTTGATGTCGATGTGTTAACTTTGACTACCACTCTTATTGTTCTTAGCCATAAAAACAGTAGCTGAATTATCACAAAATAACCTCAATGGCCTAGAAATAGAATCCACAATTCTAAATCCAGACATGAAACTCTTCAACCATACACCATGCGAAGTTGCCTCAAAACAATAAACGAACTCAGCTTCCATAGTAAAGGTTGCAATCAAAGTTTGTTTAGCACTTCTCCAAGACACAGTTCCACCAGCTAGCATAAAGATATAACCAGATGTCGATTTTCGAGAATCAATGCAGCCAATATAGTCTAAATCCGAGTAGCCAAACACCTTTAGTTTATCAGTGCGTTTATACATAAGCATGTAATCTTTTGTTCCTTGAAGGAGATCGTACCTCATTACCTTCTTTGCAGCTCTCCGGTGGTCCATACCTGGATTACTCTGATATCTTCCCAACATTCCTACAACAAATGCAATATCAGGCCTTGTGCAGATCTGAGCATACATTAGACTTCCTACGACAGAAGCATACGGAATGTTTTTCATTTGTTCCCGCTCAAAGTCATTTTTCGGACATTGGTCCAAATTGAACCTGTCACCCTTCACAATAGGTGCCACACTTGGTGAACAATCTTTTATCCGAAACCTCTCTAAAACTTTGTTAATATAGGTTTCTTGAGATAAATCCAAAATGCATCGAGTTCTATCTCTTTGGATCTTTATGCCAATGACATAAGATGCCTCACCCATGTCTTTCATATCAAAGTTTCTAGAGAGAAATTGTTTCAC
The DNA here is from genome assembly GCA_025175665.1 of Cinchona pubescens. Taxonomy (NCBI): domain Eukaryota; kingdom Viridiplantae; phylum Streptophyta; class Magnoliopsida; order Gentianales; family Rubiaceae; genus Cinchona; species Cinchona pubescens. The sequence goes on along the minus strand of JANKKI010000328.1, from coordinate 1,200,023 downwards.
CTCATGTAGCAATCCTTTATCAT